>BTPG01000007.1:45838995-45866358 GCA_036245525.1 Semisulcospira habei
TCCCCATCATTAACCTTTCCCAATCCTTGATACACTAATGCTTGAAATAAAATGTAACTATGATAGTTCAAAGTGTAATGCCAGAATAGTTTTTGGCGCCTGAGGGCGCCTAAAGCTAATTCTGTCAGCACTCTTGAACTAAAAATGTGTGTCTCTTAATTTTGTAATGTAGCCTCTTCACAAGACAATAAGCAATAACAGAAAAAATAGCCCCTCAGGAAATAATGGATGGGTGGTTAATCAGTTGTGGTACCGAGGAGTCAGTTATACAGCGTCCCATAATTATTTGATTGTCCTTTCTGGTTGCATAGTTGTTTATTAATTTTGGTTTTGGGTACCACTTATTTCAGTGTTTCTTGGATGCATGACCCCGCCCTTACCCCTCCCCCTCACGACCACCACGCAACCACAAAACACCATCCACATCCATCCCCCAACCTCCCAGCCAGGACCACCAACCGTACTTGCAATACTTCCCCACCCCGCGCCTCCCACTCCCCTACTACCCACCGAACACCAAAGACCTCCCCCTCCCAAGCCCCCACCTCGAACCACCCACCCAAGGCCTCACCCCAACCCCCCTTACCCACACAACCACCACGCCCGCAACCCCTCCCCCCCCACAAACCCCCTCACACAAAGCGCCAAACACGATCGACCGCGACGCTCACCCTACCACACCCAACCACCACCTACTCGCCAAGACTAGCCCGCGAACCAAAACACACCCACCAGGCTACCCCCGCGCGGCCCCGGCCTAAGCCACATACCACCTAGGACCGACCCTCCCCCCTCACCACCCAGCTCATCCCATTCCTAAACAAGATGTCCCCCCCCACTCATCCAGGGGGGGGGTGGGGCCCACATCCCGGCCCTACTTCTCAATCCCTTTGCTATCCCGGCAGCAATTAAGCAAGAGTTGCATTTGTTGATTAATATTGCATTTGGAAACTAGCGGTACATTTCTTCATGACTGATACCGTGGAGTAAAGGCCTCACTGACCAAATTGGGGGAGACCTTTCAGACCCCGCGCCGCTTTGAAACCGCCTTTGTGCCGGTAGTGGCTAGCATCATCAATCAGTGTCTCAGTGATGTCCTTGTCTTCTGCCGAGACATGTGATTACTTGTGTAACGATTGAGACAGTGAACCATCTGTTAACTCATTCAGCCCGACGCGCGTATTTCCCAAATTTTGGAGGCGTCATCTAACGACTATGCACCTGTTGCAGGAGATGGATCGACCATGATAATTCAAGGGTAGTGCCAGATTAGCTTGGCGCCGACAGGCGCCAAGCTAATCTGGCACTACCCTCGAATTATCATGGTCGACCCATCTATTGCTGTAGTGCCTCAGGGTTGAAAGGGGCTGTCAAATCTGGGAATGATTTTACATCTGTGGCCAGCTGCATGGTGAGCTTATATATTACAACCCCTTCCCTCCCAATGTACGTACATTTTTGCATCTGAAATCTTTGTTCATACAACGACCAGAAGCCAAATTCGCCCAAGAAACATGGATACAAAATTGGTCTCAGCAAAATTGGGCTCATGAGGATCTATGTATCTTGCAGCTGCATCGTGTTCGCTTTTTCTCGGCAGTGAAGGGGTTAATCCTACGCCAGCCGGGCATTGAAGGCGGCGCCCACTACCGCCGTAACTGTTCAAAGATGCACTTCTGTAACAGATGGTTAGGAAACGCTATACAACACAGGTCTATAAAACTAGACCGAAAGGGTTGACTGCCAGTGCTTGTAATTTAGAAGAAGCTACCAAGTGAGTAGGAAAAAGCACTGTCAAGGGGGAGAATTGTGCATGATAGACCAATGATCATAGATCTACTTTTCTCTCCCTTGACAGTGCTTTTTCCTACTCACTTGGTAGCTTCTAACACAGGTCTACTTGTGGCTCATTTAGACACAGGACAATCCAGTTCACCACACGTCGTTTTGATATCAAGTAATTTGGCTATGACTCTACTCATACAACGCTTTCAGTACGAAAAACAGCTAAAAATAGATTGACACGCTAACGGCTGAGCAGAATAAATAAGTGCGATTACGCGTGTGCTTTTGCTGCGTGTCCCAACTGCTGTTAAAGTTCATTGGGTGTGTCGATGGTGCTGAAATGTGTCTTCAAATTTACGCGTAATGGGTGCTCCGGTATATCATACAGCACCTTGCTTAGTGGCAAGGTTACTAATCACAAATCAAGCCTGGGACCGATCCGAAGACCACGACAAATAGCAGTGTGTCGGACATCCGTATTCTTGAACTACTATGGTCGATCACTGAAAATCAAGTTGAAAAGTAAATGTTCGTCTGAACACACTGAGCCCCGCTACGAACGAAATTCCGCAGTAAATACATCTGTCCCACTCAGTCTGCAAGGGTGTTGCCACTAAGAATTTGTGCTTGGCGCCCGCCTGTAGGCGCCACGCTATTATGGCACCACCTTCGAGCTATCGTGGTCAGACACTATGATGACCGTTTGAGCGTGGTTCCAAAACAGGGGCAGGGGCGAATCGGGGGAGAGGAGGGGGGGAGAGAGAGTTTCAAGGGGTTTCGCCCCCTCCCCAACCCCTCCTCAACCCCCTCCGAGCCCCCCTCGCTCCGCCTCCCACCCCACCCCTTGGCCAAAAATTATTTAAATTGCTATAACAATGTCCTTTTTTTCTGAGTTTCCGACCCCCCCCCCCCCCTTCCTTTCTGTTACATCTGAGCCATAGTAACAAAATTGAGTATCCTTATTGCAGATTGATTTTGGAGGTCAAGGTCTTTGCTTACTATCCATTAAACTGTTCCAAGGGAAAGATCAGAAGTTTAAGATATTTCCTTAAATTAAATATACTAATGGTCAAAACTTAAGGGCCACCCACTTTTTTGTGTCATTGTTTATCGTCGCAAGTACGCTAATAAAATACAATGTTTTTTCGATCCAAATGGGTTACGCCAGAGCGAGCGATTCACGGATGGATGCGTCCATGAGGTGGATCGCTACGGAGGAGGCTCAGTCATGGTCTGGGCAGGCTTCAGCAGGGAAGGCAGGACCCCCCTCCACGCCATCCGAGGCACCCTGACTGGACTGCTATCTCCAAGCCATAGGCGACAATGCTGTTCGGCAGGACGACAACGCTCGACCTCATCGCGCCCGTGTTTTGGATGAGTGCTTGAGCAACGGGGCATCATGAGGATGGAGTGGCCAGCTCGTTCACCTGATCTGGCTCCCATAGAGCACCTCTGGCACGTGCTGGGGCAACTTGTAGTCAGCAACCACCCCCACCTCAAGGCCTCCCCCAGCTGACTCAGTTCCTACATCAAGAGTGGGAAGCGATCCCACAACATGTTTTCCGAACCCTGGTGATCTCAATGCGTCAACGCTGCATTGAATGCTTGGCTGCAAACGGTGGGTACACTCGCTACTGACTGGAGCAGTCTTGTGTGACTTTTCAAATGAGGGGCGGGTGAACATTCTAACTTGCTGCTGTTGTTACAATTGCTTGATTTATTCCAAACTTAAATGCAATTGTTACTGAATAAATTAGCAGAGTACTGACTTCAAGTATTGTTACTTTATTTGTGTGGTGTTGTCGGTGAGTCTGCGATATAAAAAAGTAGCCCTTAAGTTTTGACCATTAGTATATAATTATGCATATTTTCCAATTAACATGTAAATAAAGAGCAAAGTTTGCTCGTTCGCGGCAGAAATTTGACAGTCAGACCAGTACTCCTCTTCAAAGTCCTCTCTTTCATACTTAACCCATTTATGCCAGCTTTTTTATTTTTATATTATTACCTTATTCTTGGAGCAAACATGATTTAATGAGCCCTGATTCTAGTTATTTGTCGTATCTTTTGTTTTGGGGTGACGTAGTTGCCCCAAAAGAGGCGTCCTTATATGGGGACGCTAGGACTGAGAGGGTACAGGTTTTTATAAACAATACAAAGATGATGATCATGAAGATGATGATGGCGATACGTTTTTTTTTTAATTCAGGATAAAGTTTTAGGCATGCGAATGCCTCTCTTACAAACTGTCCTGCTACTCTACACACATAAATATACATCGAGCAACACAGTAAAATATTTAAAAAACAAACAAAGAACATATCCATGAGAGTACAGCATCAGTAGAGGAGAATTGAATTAGAAGTAAAAAGCGATAAAGGAGATCCTTATAAATACTAAATTTAGAAATAGACTTAAGATGCTGGGGTAAATTATTCCATGCTTTTGCACCTGAAAAGGCCAGGCAACTTTTACATGTATCTAATCTTGTTCTTGGTAGGTGGCGCGACCTGTTTCTCGTGTTCTGTCTATGATTATCTGAAAACAGAGTTCGCAAATGGAATGGGGCTCTCTCGTGTAGAATCTTGTACATTAATGCACTCCGATTAAATTCGAATTGTTTGTTTAATGCCAGCAATTTAAGAGATTTGACTTTTTGGTCTGTGGAGGCGGGTCCAGAAAGTATGAGTTTAACGCCTCGACGATACATAGAATTTACTTTTGTTCGTATGAACTTCGCTGCAACCGTCCCAGACGGTGGAACTGTAATTATAGTGCGTTTTGATATGCGCGTGGAAGAAAAGTTTACAAACGTCACGATTAACTATACGACTGAGTTTAGACAAAAGGAACAAGCTTTTGGACAAAGTTTTGCGTACGTTATCAACATGAGGTTCCCAGTTTTAATGGTTATCTACGGTTACGCCCAGCAAGCGATGCTTAGCTTCTTGTTGTATAGGTTGGCTATCTAAGGTAAGTGTTAAAGTTGGTAGGCCGCGCTGGTGTTTCTGACGTGTTGTAACTAACATGCTCTTTGTCTTTGACCCGCCGTGAGATGGCATTAGTCGCCTGCTCGGCGTTAAACCACATAACTAACTCTTTGTCTTTGGAATGCTAATTATCATGCGATTATTAATGCGTCCAGGCTCTGCTTGAGTACCTCATTGATGTGCGCTAGCTTATTGTTAGATGCGTGTACGGTTGTGTCGTCAGCGAACAGATCACAGTTAGCCACTGGGTGAGATATGCACAGCGGCAGATCATTATTAACTAATAGAAACAATAATAAAGGCGCTAGAATAGATCCCTGTGGAACACCACAAGTCACTACACCGTCTGATGAAACTTTGCCATTTAGGAGTACTTCCTGTGTTCTGTTTTTGAGATATGAAGACAAGAGGGAAACAGTATTCGAGTGAATGTGATAAAGTAGGTTTTTTTTCAGGAGGATGGAATGATTGACAAGATCGAATGCCTTTATAAGGTCTAGAAAGATTGCGTCTGATACTTTGTTGTCATTAATGGCAGAGAGCCATTTATTAATAATGTGATTTAGAGCAGTCTGGCAGGAATTTAGAGGTCGAAAGCTTGATTGTGCAACACTAATCAGATGATTTTGTTTAAGGAAATATAGGAGATGAGTATGTATATGTCTCTCGAGTGGTTTCAAAATTGATGATAAAATGGATATAGGTCTGTACTCATTTAAATTGTTTACGTCTTTGATTTTGAGAAGAGGAATTACCTTAGCCCTTTTTAATTCGTTAGGAAATACATTATGTCTAATGGCTGGATTGTAGATGTGCTGGACCGACCATCGGCTGGTGCGGTCTGTCCTCAACCTGCACATTGCACCAGCACACAGGAAGAGGCCGAAGCTCACCCGACCTGCATTCAACCTGGCCAAGCTTAAGCGCCCTGACGTCAAGGAAAACTTTCAGTCCCACCTTGATGACCTGCTAACTGCCCATGGACCGTTGACTGGCAACCCAAATGAAATGTGGAACCAGTTCAAGGGGATGGTGGCGGAGTCTGCCAAAGACGTGCTTGGACCCAAGCAGAGGGAACACCAGGATTGGTTCGATGAGAACAATGAAAAGATCAACAAGCTACTGGAGCAAAAGCGCAGTGCCATCATCGAGTGTCAGAACGACATCAACTCCTTGTCCAAGAAAGACCGCTTCAAACACCTCCAGAGAAAAGCCCAAAGAGAGCTCTGCAACATGCAGGACACCTGGTGGGACAGCAAGGCAAAAGAACTTCAACACTTTGCTGAATCCAACTCCAAAGAGTTTTACAGCGCTGTGAAAGCAGTCTATGGCCCTGCCGGACCCAGCACAACCTCTCTCTTTTCTTCCGACGGCTTCACCTTGCTGAAGGACAAAGGCAGCATCACTGAGCGCTGGAGAGAACACTTCTCAAATCTGTTGAACATGCCTTCCACTGTCGACCCCGCGGCCCTTGACATGATTCCCCAGAAGCCGACACTGGATGACCTTGACACTGGACGAGGTGAAGAAAGCGATCAACCAGACTAGCTCCGGCAAGGCTGCAGGCATGGATGGCATCCCCGCAGAGCTATTCAAAGCAGCTGGACCTAAGACCCTTGACGCCTTCCTCAACATTCTGACGTGCATCTGGGCAGAGGAGAACATGCCACAGGAATTTAGAGATGCTACAATCGTCTCCCTGTTCAAGAACAAGGGCAGCAAAGCAGACTGTGCCAATTACCGAGGGATCTTACTCTTGTCCATTGCTGGCAAGATCCTCGCGAGAGTCATCCTCAACCGCCTGATCAGCTCTGTATCTGAGGAAGCACTCCCAGATGCTCAGTGTGGTTTCAGACCCGGTCGCAGCACAGTCGACATGGTCTTCTCTGTGAGACAGGTCCAGGAGAAATGCATTGAGCAGCACATGGACTTCTACGCTGTCTTCATAGATCTGACCAAAGCATTCGACACCGTAAACAGAGAAGCGCTTTGGGTCATCCTCGCAAAGCTCGGCTGCCCCAGGAAGTTCACCAACATCATCCGCCTCTTCCATGATGGAATGGTAGGAGTTGTCCAATCAAACGGCGACACATCCGCATCCTTCGACATTTCCAACGGTGTGAAACAAGGTTGTGTTCTTGCCCCGTGATGTTCAACCTGTTCCTCACGTGTGTCCTGACCCATGCAGTACGCGATCTCGAGAAGGGAGTGTACCTGAAATACAGACTAGACGGCTCTCTCTTCGACCTCCGTCGACTGAACGCCAGGACCAAGACCATCGAGAGACTGATCCTTGAGGCGCTGTTTGCCAATGACTGTACGCTGATGGCGCACACGGAGTCTGACCTCCAGACCATCGTCAACAGGTTCTCGGAAGCCTCTCGACTGTTTGGCCTAACCATCAGTCTCAACAAGACCGAGGTCCTGCACCAACCAGCCCCAGGCACAAGAGCCTCCCCCCCCACACACACACACCCAAAGTGTATATCGAAGGCACCGAGCTGAAGACTGTCGACCAGTTCAGGTACCTGGGGAGCATCATCTCTTCTGACGGTACTATCGACAAGGAAATCGCAGCTCGCATCAGCAAAGCCAGCAAAGCCCTGGGTCGTCTGCGCACTCGTGTGTTGAATAACAACAACGTCAAGCTCTCCACCAAGATCAAAGTCTACAAGGTAGTAGTCCTCCCCAGCCTCCTCTACGGCTGTGAGTCATGGATGCTGTACAGAAAGCACCTCAAGCAGCTTGAACGTTTCCACATGAGATCCCTGCGCTCACTCATGGGCATCAAATGGCAAGACAAGGTGACAAACCTGGAAGTCCTGGACAATGCTGGCTTAGTGAGTGTTGAAGCCTTGATCTTAAAGACACAACTTCGCTGGACAGGTCATGTCATACGCATGGATGATTCTCGAATGCCACGCCATCTCCTGTATGGTGCACTCTCAAAAGGCCACAGGAAGCAAGGACGGCCAAAGAAACGCTTCAAAGACTGCATAAAAGACAGCCTCAAGTACTGCGTCTTCTCGGTATAGGAACTTGAAGCACAAGCACAAGACAGATCTGACTGGCGTGCCGCGCCACCAGGAAAGCCTGCACGCTCTTTGAACACAATCGGCGCGAACGGATCACCAGTGCCAGAGCTCGCAGAAAGACAGCGTCGACTCTCCCTATAGCTACGTTACAGTGCCCCCATTGCCCTCGCAGGTGTGGCCCCAGGATTGGCTTACCCAGCCACACCCGCACCCACAAATAGAAGTCATGCACAATGACGACATCATCGGCTTCGATGGTCTACCCATTAGATAAATGTTAGTGACTCAACGATAAATGGCAGAGTTAGTTTCAAAAACTGACTACTGATGCCGTCTGGACCGCAAGATGATTTTTTAAAAAAACTAGAAATAGATTTACCAGCATCCAGAATACTCAAAAGAGGCACAGAAAATGTGTGACCCGCTCTCTGCTGACTATAGTGACGCAGTTGATCCGAGCATTTGTAGTTGACAGGGTCATTGGTATTGGTCTGCGCCAGAGTTTTAGCAACAATTAGGAAATAAACGTTAAACGCATCCGCAGTGAGGTCGGGTGGAATATTAGGCGACCGTTTACTATGACCTTTGGTGAAGTTGTTCACTTGCCAGACTGTGCGGATGTCCTTCCCGCCGGCAATGACACGTTCAGCATTTTGTCTTTGGGCTTTTCGAACTAAAGATTTGACATGGTTTCTCTGCTTTAATGTACTCATCAAATTTCTTTGCTTTTCGCTTGTTTAATTTCAGCTGAGAGCCATTCTCTCATACTAGGGTGTTTGACACGTTTGGTACGATTAGGGGCGTGTCTATCCAGCACAGCGAGGAACAGCTCATACAAGCGGGTCAGGGCTTTATTAGGGTCATTGATGTTGTCACTGACGCGGGTTCAACCCCCACCCCTTTTCACGCGGTGTTATTTGTTTATTTATTATTTATTTATATTTTACTTATTTCCTTACACATTTATCGTGTTGCTCTTGCTGAAGGGACTTTGTGGGTTATGGTTCATCCCATCTTGTTTGCTTTTTATAGCACTGTCTTTTGTTTCCAGATGGCACCGGTTATCACGGATTTCGGTACAGAGTGTAGTGGTTGCGGAAGATGTGTCGACCATGATGACTTTAACCCTTTGGCTGTCGGTAGCGGTTTTTGTCGTGATGATTTCTGAAGGAATCATCGCGACAAAAGCCGCTACCGACAGCCAAAGAATTGTTGTGATCCTCATGAGCCTCCGTGACTGCATTGGGCTGCACATGTTCGGTTTTTCTGGTCAGTGAATGGTTTACGCAGTTTGCTTTTCTGTGTGACTGAAGATCACTTTAGTCAATAGAACACACGACTGAGGTCAGCGATGAGGTTTGAGGTTTGGCTGTATCGGACTTCCGACACCTCTGTTTAGCGTCAGTGTGGCCGTGCGAAACCCTGTTTTGTGGATTGTTTGTCGCGTTGGTTGCTTACTCAAATCTATTTTTCAAGCTTTCCATTCTTTAATGGATGGATGGATGGATGGACTTTGGATCCGTTGACTGATTGATGGGCATGTAGTTGATTGGATGGATGGATGGATGGATGGATGCACTGCTCGCTTGCTTGCTTGCTTGCTTGCTTGCTTGATTGATTGATTGATTGATTGATTGATTGATTGATTGGATGGTTGGTTTTTTGGTTGGTTGGTCGGTTGGTCGATTAATTGATTGCTTAACTGATTGACTGATTGATTGATTGCGTTTAACACTATGCAAGCTACACAGTTTAAACTCACAGGGTGCAAACATTGCTTTATTTTAAGAAAGAACGCCTCCCCTTAAAGTTTGGAGACACATTTTTGTGACTGCTTGATCAGAATCGATGGATAGATGGATGGATGCATCCTGATTTATTTATAAATATATAATAAATATATTATAAATATTGTTTATAGTTTATTTAATTAATTAAATGAGTGAATGAAACACGAAATGACGTATATCTTCCTAGAAACTCAGTGTCCAACTTTTTCTTAAACCCGTCCGAATTTAACATTTCTTGGCATTACGCAAGACATGATAATGCACTTCAGGGGAATCCTGTCCATTCCTCAATATTATTTAATGAATGTCTTCACATTCTATGGACGGAGATTATAATTTATTTTTGAGATCATCACAAATTCAACGTCTAAGAGCCCAGCTCGTCAAAGAGACATGGATACAAAGAGGCTTCAGCAAGAGGTATAGATCTTCATGAGCCCCCGCTACTGCGCGGGCTCATGAGGATCTATACCTCTTTGCAGTTGGCTGATGTTCAGTTGTTTCAGGAGCGGGTTCAGAAAACTTGACGGTTTCCTCTGGATATTTATTTTCTGCTTTGAAAGTGGAAAGAGATTAACTCATTCTACCCCAGACACACCACAGGAATATAAGGATCGACCATGATAGTTCAAGGGTGATGCCAGAATAGCTTGGCGCCTATGGCGCCAAGCTATTCTGGCATCACCCTTGAACTATCATGGTCGATCTGTGTTTTGCACTGCAGTGCAGTCTTCAGAGGTCAACGAGAAAATTTAAGGATTTCGGTGTTGGGGTAGAATGAGTTAAGACAGAGGTGTGCGTGTGTGAGTGGGGGGGGGGAGGAAAGGGGGGGGGGGGGTGGCGGAGAGGCGGGAGCGTGTGGGGGGGAGGTGGGGGGGGCGGGAAAGTGGGTGGAAGGGTGGAGGTGAGGCCGGTGGGGGTGGGGGTGAGGTTGCAGGTAGAGGGAGACAAGGAGACTTTGCAAAAAAATATCACTCAGCCGTTTAAGGATCGATTAATCAACGTGTTTAAATGGTCTAACACGCTCCTGGGGATTCTGGAGCACGTATCTCCTTATCAAATCGCTACTGCATGAATGCAAGAAGCATCGCCAATCAGGCTGACCCATACGTGTTAATTAGTTGTACGATCAGAAATAGGGCAGACTCGCTTATCTGAGAGGTACGGTGGCTGAGGACACTAATCAGGCTTCCGTCATGCCAAACTCATGTACCTCTCTAAACATCACATACAACAACTAATCACACAACAGCTAACATCACAACAACTAACCAAAACAACGTTTAACGCTGACAATCAAAGCACATTACGAATTACAAACAGGATCATTCACACTTCAAGCATTCTCAGACATAAGGGGAGAGTGAAGGAGTTTACATCACCATATTTACTTCTGGCATTTGATACAATAAAAGCTTAAGTCCACTCACCCAACAATGCGAGGCGTTGTCTTGAAAACATGGTAATGGTCGGTGCGCTGTCTAGAGGGTACCACAACGTGTCACTTCAGCAACGGGGGGCCCTAAACGCCCACCGACCATTCCTTATATACATCTGCCTAATTCAACTTTTACTTCTACTTATCCACAGTCCCACATTATTTTTACCACGTGGACCCTCCATACCCATGCCTAGACACTTAAACATTTATTAATGTCTATTTGACATATTCTCTCACAAGACACTCCTGACTTCTTCCGGCCTTTTGGACACCTTGACATATACCGATGTCCATTTAACCTGGCTCACACATTATTCTACCGACGTACGCCGGGATTCCTTTTCAGCGTGCCCATTTATCACGCGCCTGGGCTTTGCCCCCACATGTTAACCCTAATCAGTAATTTAACCCTGACCAGGCACTCTGTGACATCACTCCCCTCCCTCTAAAATGAGTCTCCTGACTCATTATACACTTATACAATGTACACCATCATTACAAAAGAATAGGTGAGCAGACCATCCAATACATTGTCCAAAACTCAATTAAAATAACAGACATCATTTATATCATAGTCCCGTCTAGTATAATAATATTAAAAAAA
Organism: Semisulcospira habei; assembly: GCA_036245525.1. NCBI lineage: Eukaryota > Metazoa > Mollusca > Gastropoda > Semisulcospiridae > Semisulcospira > Semisulcospira habei. The sequence continues at coordinate 45,850,641 of BTPG01000007.1, forward strand.
AAATTTCATACGCAATAACAGTAGCGTGCTGCATAGTGCGAGACAGCTCCGCCGAGATATGTGGGGAAAGAGGGGGCAGGGGGGGTTAACACGGAACACGTAGCAACCCCAAGCTAACCTGGCAGACGTGACAACCAGACTCTGGTTTAGAGTAGGCGATGTTGTATTGTTTTCCTGCCGATGTCAAGTGATCTGCAGTTTCACGAGACCAACGGCTCCCTTTAGGGAACGGAATCAAATATTATTTTATTTCAAATTCAAATCCAATTTCAACAAACTTTATGTCGACGAACACTCGCCCCCCAGAGTAGTCTTTATAAATCTGGCGTCGATCTTCATGTGTGGTCATTGGACCCACAAGGAATCAGTGGACGTGATCCTGATTCGATCCGTCGTAGAACTGATTCTTATCGTATCTGCCCATTTGTACGTTACCGTAAGTCAGCTGGCTGCTCTGTGTTTTATCATGGGGAATGGGTTGGTTGGAATAGAGGCCATCAGGACCCTCCGCGGAATTGCCTCACACCTTCGCACACCCAATGTATGTCATTTATATGCTGCGTGACACTTGAATTGACCACTCCGATCCCAGTGGCCTATCATCAAATCCAATATAACAAAAATACATATAAAAACATCAACACTATAAAAATCCAACCACCACCAAAACAATCCATCAAGATAACCTACACCCTTCACCAATTCCCAATATAAAACCAATACAACCATTTCCAACCAACTTTCCTATCCGTATCCAATATACCGTAGACCCGCTCTCGGAGCGACAACCTCCCAAACCTTAACGGTTGGCAGACATTAATTTTTTTTTTTTTTTTTTTTAAGTTAAAACGACCGTACCATTAACACCACATCTTATCTCCTCATCTCGATACATATTCAACTCATATAATAAAACAACAACATATCAACTCAACTCAAAAATATTCCACAACATTATCTGAGCACAACTTGTGCCGTACAGTTTACATTATTTATAGCAATACCAACCAACAAAAATCAACATATCCAAATTAAAATGAATGCACTATACCCATCATACAACACATAGTGCACGTTACATCATATTCTCAACTGTACACACGAATAACGTATCCCATGCTCTAAATCACATCATTCATTCTTTCACCTTCGCCACAAAGCGATGGGTAGATGGGCGCATATGTGGTTAAAGGTTCTAAGTACACGTTATCATCGGTCACACCGGGGGGCCGATGGAGCAATCGGGCTGATTACAGCCTGTGTGTTTGCGCCCTGCTTGTTCAGATACGTAGCCTCTTGACCATGTACTAGCTTTAAATGCGTGGTATAGGTTCCCTTCTTGATCATTTGTTTAAATTGCCATGTCTGAATAACAGAGAGAGGAATTACTCTCGGTAATGGAACCGACACTCCAGTGTTCATACTGACTAGTTCAAAGTTTGGCCATTGAAGGTGGAGTTCTCCACGCAAACAGTCTTTTTGAACCAAATTAACATGCCGAACCCAGGATCGGAGGCTCGTAACGTAACGTGCAGGACACAGAGCCACTGAGGCTACATAAAAATTTAAGCAAGTACCGCTCAAGGAGGACATCTCCAGGAATACCCGAGTGGAATTCTGTGACATCATCGAATTCCACACAGTGTTCATGGTAATAATCACTATGTATACTAACACAGGAATGTGCATAAACATCAAGGCATTGTCATATCGTCCGGTACAGTAGTCAGTGTGACCGTTGGTAGTCACGTCAGTCGTTCGTGCTGAAGCAATCGGACTGTCGTGTATTTTTGCCCAATCGAGTGCAGGGGGAATCTGGGCATGAGCAGCATTGATGGCTCCCAGCATTAGCAAAATTGTACGTAACTTTTGTGCCGTAACAAATAACGCGATGGAGAGAAGGAGTACTAATCCAGATGTAACATAACTAAGAATGTGAGGGATAGACCATGTTTCGTCAGGTTGTGTCCATGACCATTTCGAAATTGCTTCGCCAATGGCCTGTCGATAAACCGTTTGGCCGGTCTTCATTTTGTCAACAATCACCGTCAAGTCAGTCTTCAGTTTTGTGTCCAGGGATACCTTATCGTCAAACTCGTCGGATGCTATGAGCAGGGGTGGGATTTTATATTGAAAAGGCGTCGAGAAAAGCTTTTCCGCGGTAAGCTGATTAAGAAAGCTGTCGTTAAAGAAAGCTTGTAACACCGCTAGGCTGACACCGTGCTGCTGCGTAATTTCTATCTGTTGTTGGCATTGAGAAATTCTCGGTGGAATCAAATAATTATCCACTAAAACAGTGCATCCACATGGGACCTTGAATGTACAAAATGTACATCCTTTCTGCTTCGCCACTTGGTGGTTACAAGTTAAAATCAATTCACTTATTTGTGTAAGCAGCACCACGCCGTCACCCAGGTCAGTAATAGACGACTCAACCGGCGTTTCCAGAAAGAGAAACGAACACCGCGAACGAACATTTTGCCGTAAAAAACATCGCTGCCGCACAGGTTGGAACATTTATGGACCTTTGTGCAAATGGGACATCGCATTGTTTGACATGTGTGCCGTGACATTGAAGATAATCCTGTGAGGATAGTTCAATGAACGACGATTGATCCACCGAAAACGCAATAAAATCCGGCACATTTTTAACTAAAGTAGCGTGTCGCGCAGACTCATTAAACGGAACTGGAAAGGTTTTGACCGCATAAATATTAAACATGGCGTTCCCAGTGGTGATGGGGATTTGGACTGTTATCAATATTGTTTCTGCTTGCGCTGTATAAAACACCGACTTTGACTGATAATAGTACAACGGGTGCATGTATGCAATTCTAAAGTCCGGATGTTGAAATTTTAGCCGTTCATTTACCCATAGAAGTGTTTGTTTAAGTGAATGCGCATCTATCAACAACGGAGACAGCCTACGCTGTGCAAGTGATGTTACTCCTACCATAAAATCTTCCAACTGGCGCTCCAGGCGCATCGCATTTGTAGCTTTTGTAACAAATGCTGGTATCAAATAAAAGATTGCTTTTTGCACTGCGAGCATTTCACTGTGCTCAACGTTTATCCCTGCCGCCAAACGATGAATAGCATGATTATCTGATTGAATCATTTCCATTAAGTTGTTCATGCGTTTGTTGGAAGTTTTCATGAAGGATTCTAATTTTGACACGATTTCTACATCCGACAGTGACTGTTTCATTTGAATATTCCACAACTTATCAATATGCCTAGCTAAGTCCTGTACCTGACCTTCCGTAGCCGTCCCAAATAGCGATGAACTAAGATCCCCTACGAATGAAAAGAGTGCCCGTTTTGTTCGCGAGTCAGAACGTTTCCCATTAAACTGTTCACCCCCAAGCATACTCCTAGCCTTATCAAACGTATCCCTAACTTCTGTAGACATGTTCCGAGCTAAATAATTCAAATGATCGATGACCGTATCTTTAAACCAACAGTAGAACGCCGTTTCATTTTTACATGGAGATTTTGGAATGTCCGGATATTCAATTGGTGGCAATTTTAGCTCAAAAGTGTGGAGCCAGTACTGCATGGTGTTGTCAATCTTCCCTTGGTAGGTGAAGACGGTTCCTAAGTTAAGCCTTGGCTCTGGTGCGACGTGGAGGCCCCCTGAAGGTGTGACCCTTGTTGCCCATATCAGCAACAAACAGAACCTCACGAAACCTGCATCATATTACAAATCATTAGCATTCCAACAACCATCTCGCACACAATAACTAAAAAAACTCATACAAAAATACGTTCATTTTAATAGCAATACATAGTATTATATGGCGCCCTTCTCATATGTATAACATAACTCAATGCACACAAAAAAAATATCACACAATTTTATTTTACTAGGTGCTACGTTTGAGCACCTGTACCATCGCGTGCTTTCGTTCACAACTGTGTCAGCCAATATATTGCTAATACCATGCCCGTATGCGGTATTCATATCGAGTCTTTCTAAAGACATCGCGTTTACGTTAATCGTTTATCACATCGATTATTCTCCGTCCTCATAATAAAAATAATAACACTGTACCACGTCAAAATACGTACGTGGTGTACCTCATGTATCACCTTACGTCCTGGCAGCTGACGTCAGTTGAGAATGTGTCTTTCATTATATACGACTTACCGTGATGACTGCCCGTGATTGAACCTACCGTTATGCAAACCTCACCAAGCGTCATGAAGGTGAATGAGTGGAGGGATGAACTTCCCGAGCCTTTTGACCCTTAATAATTTCCTGTCCCTGAGTTGTATTTGTCTATGCCCTTACTAACACAACCTCGCCCCTCCTATTATCTAATAATATTGCCCTCCATCTGCCAACCCCATGTACGGGCAGTCCGCATCGTTTCGTGCGATACTTGCACAAGGGGTACAGGTTTAATTTGTAAACGTTCAAGGTCTTTTACTGATACTAACCGAAACCCTCGTTCAAAGGATCGATTTTTGTCAATGTCCGAGGGGTTTGCATGACCCGCATAAAGGGCGGCCCGCAAGTCCTTTAACATGTTCCTAGTATGCATAATTTCGCTATTTGGGTCGTCCCAGTATATGGCGGGGGCTGGACAAACACATGCCCAATCTTGCATTTCATGAGCGGCGTTAACCAAGTCCTTGACACAACTCTGCAGCGTGCGGGGAGCTCATAAGAATCGGCTATGCCTCTTGCTGGTTCCTTTAGCTCAGACAAAACAATAAAAAGCTGTATATCAGTAATGACAACAACTCTGACAGAAAGTGCTGATTTCTTTACTAAAACCCCTCCAATACCACGTACTGGACGCATATTTTGTTTCAGACATTATTTGTTCATGCAACGACCAGTCACTACAACCGTTCGAGGGACATGGGTACAAACTGGTCTCAGCAAGAGGCATAGATCTTCATGAGCCCCCGCAGTCGCGGGGGCTCATGAAGATCTACGCCTCTTGCAGTTAGAATGTGTTCGCTTTTTCTCGAAAGTGAAGGGGTTAAAACGACTTGCTCTAGGCAATAATAGGTTAACAAATCGAAATATATCATTTTATAAATGTTCTTAGTATGTCTTACAATAACGCTGCTAAATGCTTTGTTTACTTATGAATTTTTTTTCTGTCGCAAAGTGATGTTTGGTTGCCCTTTCGGGGTTGAACGCCTACGGCACTGAAGTGATAATGGACGGAGCTAACGGGGGGGTATGGGGAACAGGGACAGCTATTGCCTATGGAGTACGACCTGAACACTGATCAATTAAGGCGAACTGCAACTGTGCCACATTGATTTATCAGGGTCTTTCAAAGCAAATGCTGTTTGGAGCAAGCCTGTCTTTTCGCCTGGCGTCGCGAAATGAAAGACATTCCTGCTACTTATAGGTGGAGGATTTTCCTCGATGCTTGTAAGGGGCAATAGAACATTTCTTTCACATGCGCATACTCGCATGGATTGTGACAAAAAGAGTAGAACAATCTTAATTAAGGCAAACATGTAGAATCCGTTGTATCGGCGATTTAGTTTTACATTGTTTTATAATTTTTTAAAATTATTATTATATTTATTTTTTACAATTAGTGCCGACCTTGGGACAGGTCGTTTAAAATGTTGTGCACGCTTGGTCTGTGTGAGTGTGTGTGTGTGTGTGTGTGTGTGCGTGTGCGTGTGTGCGTGTGTGCGGATTTATGTCTCTTGAAGATGTTTGGAGCGCGCGCGCATGCACGTACTAACACACACACACACACACACACACACACACACACACACACACACACACACACACACACACATCGTCGCGCTTTCAGAAGAGCATTCAGGTGTCCCGATATAGCTAGTTTGGATAAAGACATTGGATGAGTTCGTTAGCCAGCATTGTACCCTTTCAACTTCTGCAGTAAAAATTAATTATTTTTAGAAAAAATTAAAACAGTAAAAAACCTTGACATCTGGAAAAAGTCAGACAGTGGCGGTGACGTAAAAGATGCAAATCCGTCACCACGCAGACATACTCTAAATATGACGTAATTATCTCTCTCTCTCTCTCTCTCTCTCTCTCTCTCTCTCTCTCTCTCTCTCTCTCTCTCTCTCTCTCTCTCTCTCTCTCTCTCTCTCTCTCTCTCTCTCTCATATGCGTGTAGCAGAGCGCCATATGCCTCTGGCCCCATGTAGCTATTTTTAGTCCACGTCTTAGGTTCCCCGTTCAGCCGCTAGCCGCGACGGCACCACTTGCGTGGCGCGGCGAGTCTTCTGTTGTAGTAATGGTTTTGCAACTTGTGTCTTTTGTTTATTTTTGAAGCCTCATAGCTTCCGTTCTACTAAACGTAGAAAGCTGTTTCGATAGTCATTAGATTCAGCACAGTTCCTGCTTTTAGAATATCTATTTGGTTTTGTACGGTCTGTAATCTGTCTTAGTTAGATTTACGTTTTTCATGCTTTTTCACATTTCACTTGGCTTGTGTGACGGTCATTAAAAATTCATATTAAATTCAGTTTAGCGTTAAGCTTTTCCTGATTTAGTTCATTGACAAGCCCTTTAAATTCTCTTTCGGAAATGCTAAGATTTATTAGTATTGAACGTATAGATCGTTAGTTATAAAGTTTATTCAGGTTGGAACTAGCACAGTTTTCGCTCTTTTCTTTGTCTGGTCGAATCGTTTCGGCTCCGTGAGAGAGCTGCTCTCTAAGCGGCCCGCGCTATGCCTATTTAAAGCCGAGCATCCGGCCGGCGTGTAGCAGACGACTATTTGCGTACTAGTATTAGTGCATATAGCTAGTAGCGTGCCGGCGTCACATCGAGTATTCAAGTTCACTGTGTTTCTGCGGGAAACTGGACTGCGGGTCGAATGCCCTGTAAGTAGTGATTATTTTGTGTACATATTCATTGTGTATTTTTGCTAAGTGATGATTTTCTTGATGTTTGATTCTTCATTATTGTCAGACCTCGCATTTTAGGAAGTTTGATTCTTCATTATTGTCAGACCTCGCATTTTAGGAAGCCACTGAGTTTTGGATAATGTGTTTCCGCTGTTTATAATATGTTGCGATTCACATTGTAACTTTGGGGTGGTTTCTCTTTTGTTCACATTTGTAACGTCAGTGCTCGAAGTTGGAGAATGTAGCTTTGGCTCGATCATTATTACTGTCTTGTGGGAACGATCGAGAGTTTGTGTAGGTTATCTAGTCTTTGAAGAGCCTTTCCGCGTTAGACGGTACCATGACCGGTCGTGGCGTGGCGATAGCGTCACCGCCATGATCGAGTGCATTTAGATTTGAATTTTAAGTCATTACAGTGTGATTGTGGGGATCACCGCAGTTTGTAGCGCCGGTATTACTTGCGTCTGAACTTGAATCCAATTCCGATTTAAGGAGAATATAGTTATTCGAGGTTGACAATCTTGAGGTATCAGCATCGCTTTGTTAAATTTATGTTAGTTGCTTTTGTATTCATTCTTATGTTGGGCTCCCTTGCCATTTTGACTCTATGCTCTGTCTTCTCTCTCCTTTGTCTATCGCTTTGCTAGTACTCCCTACCTGTGCTACTCATTGACGTCACTACTATCCGCCATGTTTGTTTATGCATTGCCATGCATTTGTTACTTGCCATTTACCCATGAGATTACGTAGTTACTCATTGATTTTGCTTATTCCTATGTTTGCGTTGGTCATGCATCAGCGTGTGAACATGTTTTACCAAAGATGCAGGTGCGCGCCCCTATGATCCCCGATCATACGGGAACGCTTCTGCGGCAACCATAATCACACCGTACGCAGCCGCGAACCCCTAGGATCCTCGATCCTACGGGAACGTGGCTGATAACACGGGTAATAGTTACTAGTTGTAATTCATCGGTTATGATTTGGTGGTATTTCAATTTTGCTAACGCAGTTGCGCGCCCCTAGGATTCTGAATCCTACGGGAACGTGGCAGCATATTTGTTGCATGCAGGTGCCCACCTCTAGGATCTCTATGCCTATTGGAGTGCATCTGTCATGCTACCGATAGTGCAGTCATTAGTTATATATTTGTTGGTGGCCGTATTTACGGTAGCGTACCTCTATGATTCCCCGGTAGTTACCGGGGAATTACCCTGCTGTCCATTGCTGGGAAAATCCTTGCAAGGCTGCTCCTGAATCGGCTGGTACCTGCCATCGCTGAAGACCAACTCCCAGAGGGCCAGTGTGGCTTCAGAGCAAACAGGAGCACCACCGATATGGTCTTCGTGCTGAGACAGCTACAGGAGAAGTGCCGCGAGCAGAACAAAGGGCTGTACGTAACGTTTGTCGACCTAACAAAAGCGTTCGACACTGTGAGCAGGCAAGGCATGTGGCAGATCCTGGAGCGACTTGGCTGTCCCCCAAAGTTCCTCAACATGATTGTCCAGCTACACGAGGACCAGCAAGGCCAGGTCAGACTCAACAATGACCTCTCAGAACCATTCCCTATTCTCAACGGTGTAAAGCAGGGCTGCGTGCTGGCACCGACCCTCTTCACCATCTTTTTTAGCATGATGTTGAAGCAGGCCACAGTGGACCTCGATGATGACGATGCAGTGTACATCAGGTATCGTCTCGATGGCAGCCTGTTTAACCTCAGACGACTGCAGGCCCACACGAAAACCCTAGACCAACTGATTCGCGAGCTGCTTTTTGCTGATGATGCTGCCCTCGTTGCACACACAGAGAGAGCCCTGCAGCGCATCACGTCTTGCTTCGCAGATGCTGCCCAGCTCTTTGGACTCGAGGTCAGTCTTAAAAAGACAGAGGTCCTCCATCAGCCGGCACCCAAGACAGTGTACCGCCCTCCTCACATCACCATCGGCGAGTCTGAACTAAAGTCAGTGCACCAGTTTACTTACCTTGGCTGCATTATCACGTCGGACGCCAAGCTGGACAAGGAGCTTGACAGCAGGCTGGCAAAAGCGAACAGCGCTTTCGGGCGACTTCTCAAGCGGGTGTGGCACAATCAGCAGCTGAAAACAGGCACCAAGATCAGCGTGTACAGAGCTGTGGTCCTCACCACCCTGCTGTATGGTTCCGAGTCCTGGGCCCTCTACCGCAGCCAACTACGACTCCTCGAACGCTTCCACCAGCGCTGCCTGCGTACCATCCTGGGCATTCACTGGAGTGACTATGTCACCAACGTCGAGGTCCTTGAACGGGCTGAAACTGTGAGCATCGAGGCTTTGCTGCTGCGGACACAGCTCCGCTGGGCGGGGCATGTCTCCTGGATGGAGGATCATCGCCTACCAAAGATCACCCTGTTCGGCGAGCTTGCTACTGGACACCGTGACAGAGGGGCACCAAAGAAGAGATACAAAGACTGTCTCAAGAAGTCACTTAGTGCCTGCCAAATCGACCACCACCAGTGGTCTTCGCTTGCTGCGGACCGTGACACCTGGCGCTCCACCATTTACAAGGCAGCTGTCTCCTTTGAGGACTCTCACAGAGCTAGCCTTAAGGACAAGCGGCTCAGGAGAAAAAACAGAGATGCCGCAGCTCAGAACCCTGGCCATACCTTCCCCTGCAGCCACTGCGGTCGAACCTGCCTGTCTCGGATTGGCCTCCGCAGCCACGAACAAGCCTGCAGACGTCGTGGGCAACTCCTATAAAATCTTCGTTCGCGAAGTCAAGCCAAGAGACCTCTATGATTTCTACTCATAGTGGCTCGCTTCTGTAGGACTATATTGAGTTTATTGGCCTCCTAATTTGTGTATTTTAGTATTTAGTCTTTGTGTAGAAATTTAGTGGTTTTATTTGTACAGCTTTGGAGTTTGATTAATTATTGGTTTGCTATTGGTGCATGACATTTTCCGTTCCTTAGATTTTATATTCTTTAACATTGTTTGCTTATATCCTTTTATTTTTATTTTTCAGGTATTGCTTTTTGTTGGTCATAAAATAAAAGAATGAGAACCATGGACAAGAGTTAGCTCCCTTTTGTCAAATACACCCACACTACCTGCACATCATTACATCCCCTCGGCTCGGTCACAACTGGCGCTGCGAGCAGGATGTCGTGGGAGAAGGAGCTAACCAACAAAAAGCAATGCAGGGTGAAATGCTGAGGTGGCAATGACAGGGCGGCGCAAGCAACAACGCAGGCAGCAGGCTCCGGGCCTCGACGAAGAGGAAAGGCAAGCAGGGCGAGATATGGGGGATCAACAGCCTCCATCCCATATCATCGTGCAGCCAGCCATCCAGCCGCGACATCTCCCCACCTTTACTGGGGACGAGACGGGATGCTCGGCTGCCAGCTTCGTTGACGCGGCCAGGCGATCCATCCGTGCCTACAACATCCCAGCGGAGACGGGCGCGGAATGGATCATCAGCTTCCTTCGTGGCGCAGCTGAGGAGGAAGTCCTGGTTCGGCCAGCAGACCAGCGGGCTACGGCAGCGCAGGTAGTCGACATCATAGCCAGCACCTTTGTGCAATCGTACCCAGTCATTGATCGACTTAACAAGCTCCACGCCAGAAGGCAAGGGGTCACTGAGGACCTCCTGACCTACGCCCAAGCCTTGTCGGCCCTGGCCAATCAGGCCAACGAAGCTACACCAGGGGTAGTGCCTGCGACGATCCTGCGGGATCGATTTGTGGACGGCGTCATCTCGCCCGCGCTGCGGACACACCTCCGTAGCCTGGTGCGGCAAGACGGCAACACCACCTTCCTGGCTGTTAGGGACGAGGCCCGCCGCTGGGTTCGCGAGAATCCGGACTCGGATGCAGCCCTGGGAGCGCCTATGAGCCAGACGATTGAGGAGCTGCGACTCACAGTGGCCGCTTTGACTGCAAGACTGGAGGACAGTCATCGGCAGCCAGCCTCAACCTCTCAACCCCTCCACCACAGCAAGGTCTTCCGTTGCTTCTGGTGCCAGCAGCCTGGGCACCGAGAAGTTGACTGCCAGGCCAAACAACAGTACCAGCAGCGGATAGGCGGCCATGGTGGAGGTCTCCGAGGACGAGGTCGGGGCATGCGAGGACAGCAGGGTCGGGGAGGTTACAAGTCCCATCACGCCCCGGTACCACAGCCATTCTTCCAGACTGTTCCTGCGTACCCATATTCTCACATGCCACCCCAGTACCAGGCACCACACCAGTTTCACCCACAGCCTGCATATCTTCAGCAGGCTCCCTACCAGCCATCAGTGCAGCAGCCTTCGATGCAGCCACCACAGCCACCACAGGAAAACTAGAGACCCCCGTTGTCTGTGGTCAGGCAACGGGGGGCACAAGCTATCCTGGATTAGTGGGCCAGCGCCCTGTCTGCCGTGTCAAGTTTAATAATGAACAGTTGGACGCTTTGATCGACACGGGCAGCGAGGTCACCACCGTCACCGAAGCTTGGGTCCGACAACATCTCGACGCCACGATCATGCCGGCGAACTTTATTACGCTGACAGCGGCAAATGGATTGCCCATAGAGTATTGTGGACTTATAGTAGTAAATGTGACCGTTTTTGAAAATAGGGTAGACAATGTTCCCGTACTCGTACTGAAGGACACCATTCCCAGCAAGCGTGAGTCTCCGGCACTGATAGGTATGAACATTCTTGGGCGTTGCAAGACATCACCAGATCAGCTAGCGCCCATCATCAAGGCAGCAAAGGACAAGCGCAGCCCAGAAATGAAAATCGCCAGAACGACGGGCAGGATCGAGGTCGAGCCACACACTCTCTCCAGCATCAACGTAACAGGTCCTCGCTACGCTGATGGCAGCCTGCTGTTAGCGTCACGTCTGGCTGCACCTCTGCCCCACGGCCTGTTGCTTGTCCCCACCCTCATGAAGGGGGAGGACAGAAGGCATGTCGTGCGGGTAGCGAACCTCACCGATGAGCTGATCGTCCTTAGCCCGCGGACTGCAGTGGCCGTGCTGGAAGTCGTCGATTCGGTGGTGAGTGAAGAAGCACGACAGATCACCATCTCCTGCAACGAGATCTCTGTCAGCAGCAAAGAAGACCATCAGGGACCACCTTCCCCACCTCCAGTCGACGATTTTGAGTTTCCTGACTTCGCAGGTACCGAAAGTGAGCGTATCCAGCTACAGTCCCTACTTCGAGAGTTCCGTCACGTCTTCTCGGCAGGAGATGGAGACCTGGGGTACACAGATGTCGTCCGCCACAAAATTCCCACAGTCGACGAGGTTCCAGTCAGCCAACCATACCGAAGCATCCGTCCTGACTTGCTGCAGGAGGTTCGTCAACATCTGCAGGGCCTCAAGGAGACAGGTGTCATCACCGAGAGCCACAGCCCATACGCTTCGCCTGTGGTCCTGGTCCGAAAGAAGGACGGCAGTCTTCGCCTCTGCGTCGACTACAGGAGGTTGAACGCAAAGACTGTTGGTGACGCATACCCCCTGCCCAGGATCCAGGAGTCGTTCGACGCTCTCGCTGGTGCCAAGTACTTCTCTACACTCGACCTCGCATGTGGGTATCACCAGATAGCGATGGACCCGGATGACCAGCCTAAGACTGCCTTCTGCACCCCGTTTGGCCTCTATGAGTACACGCGTATGCCATTCGGGTTGACTTCAGCTCCAGCAACCTTTCAGCGGCTCATGCAGAGGGTCATGTCAGATTTCCTTTTTGAACATGTGTTGGTGTACCTGGATGACCTCCTGGTATACTCGCGCACGTTTGAAGAGCATCTGGGCCATCTGCACAAGCTGATGAAGAGGATAGCTGACACCGGGCTGAAGTTGCGCCGTGAGAAGTGTCAGTTCTTGCCCCGCGAGGTCAGCTATCTGGGCCACACCATCTCGGCTGATGGTATCCAATGCGAGGACGAGAAGATTTCGGAGGTCAAGAACTGGATGGTTCCAACTACCACAACAGAACTTCGTCGCTTCCTGGGGTTTGCCTCCTACTACAGGCGCTTCGTCAGTGGGTTCGCCCAGATCGCAGGGCCTCTTCATGACCTCGTGGCGCAGTCAAGTGCGAACTCCAGGAAGAAGTCATCCTACATCACCGCTTGTTGGGGTCCGGAACATGACGCTGCGTTCCAGAAACTGAAGGAGGCGCTGACAACTGCACCTACGCTGGCGTATGCCGACTTTTCCAAGCCGTTCATCGTGCAGACCGATGCTAGTCAGAATGGACTTGGTGCGATTCTGTCACAGAAGCAGGAAGACGGCCGCACCAAACCCATTGCCTACGCCAGTCGTCGCCTTCGCCCACCAGAACACCGATACTACCAGTCGCACCAGTGCAGTTTCAAGCTAGAATTCCTCGCCATGAAATGGGCCATAGCTGACAAGTTCAGGCACTACCTGATTGGGTCGCACTTCACTCTCATCACTGACAACAGTGCCCTAATCCACCATCGGACGGCAAAGCTGGGGGCTATCGAACAGCGTTGGGCAGCCCAACTCTCACCCTTCAGCTTCGACGTCAAGTACGAGCCAGGCAGACGCAACCCAGCCGATCCCCTCTCAAGACCCCCCAGTGACACTGCTTCAGGTGATGGAAACATTGCAGCATGCTGCAGCGAAGTCGTCGTGACTGTTACTCCCTTGTCCACAGTCCATGGACCGGGATGCAGAGGCGTCGCAATTCCACCTGCCCTCTATGCCAAGGCGGCGGAGCAGCGCTGCGAACGCCTAGCAGCAAACCCCACCATGGAAGTCGCCCCTGTCCTGCTACATGCGTGCATCTCCAGGAAGCATAGATCGTCATATGACCTGAGGGCGCATGAACATCTATGCCTCTTGAGCATGTTTGGAGCGCGCGCATGCACGCACGCACACGCACACGCATACACATACATCAACGCGCTTTCAGAAGAGCATGCAGGTGTACTTTGTATAGAATGTAGATAGGAAAAGTCAATCTGATTTCATACAAATTATAGCAAGACTGAAATCGTACCGTGAAATTCTAGTTTTGTCACAATTTCCCAAGTCTTGATGCGAAAGCGAAACTCATATCACGTTAAATATAAAATTACGTAAAAATAAAAAAAAAGGTCATGACAAATGACGTTTGACAAACCAATAACGTGTATGCACTGCGCGCGGTCCTTATAGAGTTCACTATGACGCATTGGCACATCTGCGAGGCTTTTTCAAAAGGAGATATTTCAACATCAGAATCAAGTCAAAGACAAAAGGTAGAAACCCTTGACAGCGAAGACAGCTCTCACATAGAAAGGACTTTGCGGGTTATGGTTCATCCCATCTTGTTTATAAGCGTGTCGTGCCGCAGTTTTGAAAATGTTTTAAAGCATCTTTTATCTAGAACATTTTTTAAAAATGTTAAACCTGTTTTAATTTACAATTGTGTTGTACATCTAGGCTGCCCACGATTACCCTGTAGTGCCGGATATTTTTTCGATTGTCGTCTTTTCTCTTCGCTCAACTGACTTTCCTCTCCTTCCCTTAAACGGACAGCAGATGTACGGGGGTAAAAAAACCTCACTATTACAACCCCTTCGGGGACATTATCTGTGTTTCTCTGGCATATCATCACATCCGAGAATCCAGGCACACTTTCGCCGAGTTCTAACTTTGCTATTACTGGTGTTCACTGTGTCTACTGCACAAAATGGCCGACTGCAGATGACGCGCGTTACGACTCTGGCTGTATGACGTCACTTGCATTCAATCAATTCCGATTGTGGATTTTGTCCTGCCCCATCATCTTCACCACTGTCCTCATCAGTCAGAGAGTTCACGTGTGGTCGTTATACGAAGATATCCCCTATTTTGAAAAGTAATGTTATTATATAGCACGTCAAAGGTTTGGGTTTCGGTGTACCGTCTGGAATAAACGCAAGAAAACTGATATTAACATAATGTACAAAACCTGTACCCTCTCAGTCCTAGCGTCCCCATACGAGGACAGTACTTCAACACAGCGTACTGCTCAAAGTACTCAATACTTGCAGAAACGCTCAAAAAATTATTTTAGGGTTCGTTTTTATCTTCATCTTTTATTCAATGAGGATATATGCCTCTTGCTGAGACTACTTTGAATTCATGTTCAGGAACAGTTCGGGTATTGTTTTAGTGCTGAATTAACGAAGATGGCAGAGACAAAGTCCGCGTCAACTGACACTGAACGGATTAACACACCAAATCTATTGGCGCCATTTCCCTAAACGGAAATCTCGACTCAGGGGGAAATAACTCGCATCACGTTCTATTATAAGTACGTGTGAAATGTTAGGTCTCAAGGGAAATCGACGCACGCGAAGTGTGTTATGAATTTTGACACGTCTTAACTGAAAAACTGATTAGCAAGTAGGAGAGCGAGTCAGTACCACCTGCAAGAGGCATAGATCCTCATGAGCCCCCGCATTGCGGGGGCTCATGAGAATCTACGCCTCTTGAGGCTCTATTTGCAACTGTGTTTCATCCTCAATACGAGTAGGTCCGATGCCGCTGAGTCTTATTACATGCAGCACGGAATTTACTTGCATGACGTCAAGTCTTGGTTCGTGATCGATTTCTGTGTTGGAGGACGTTCAACACAATGATATCCACGTTGCCTGGTTTACTTTTAGAGTGTGTGGCCTCAGATATAGTTCGTAAAACGAGAAAAGTAAGTGCGCGAAAGACTCGGTTTCCGTTGCTGGGCTGCGACGTGCTGTATCATTAACTAGTAATAACAGTGTAGGTAGTGGCGCTCGGGGGCGGGACATGGGTGTGTGTGAAAGTGGGGAGGGGGGGGGGAGTGTAGGAGGGGGAGGGGTTGGTGGGAGGAAAAGGGGGGATAGAGGTGGGGGGGGGGG
>BTPG01000007.1:45866368-45934225 GCA_036245525.1 Semisulcospira habei
TGTGTGTGTGTGTGTGTGTGTGTGTGTGTGTGTGTGTGTGCGTGCGTGCGTGCGTGCGTGTGTGTGTGTGTGTGTGTGTGTGTGTGTGTGTGTGATTATTATGCGTACCAAGTCCAAGACCAAATTGCTTTGCGCGCGTGTGTGTGTGTGTGTGAGTGCGTGTGTGTGTGTGTGTGTGTGTGTGTGTGTGTGTGTGTGTGCGTGCGCGCGTGTGTATGTGTGTGATTATTATGAGTACCAATTCTAAGACGAAATTGCTTTTTTCTTCTATTTTGTCTGTTTCCTTTCTCGTTTTGTCTTCTTTCTTTTTCAGTTATGTCAGTAATCACACCCAAATTCGAATGGGTCGTTGACCTACCGAATAACGTGTTCTGAGTTCTGAGCCCAGACAAACATGCGATATCATATGTTTGTCCGGGCTTTGAATCCACTGTTTTTTGTCAAAACACGTGCAGTTTTGACCTGCTTCCGAAGATTGTCTATTGGCTTTTCACTTCGACAAATCTCCCTTTTGTGAGTTCCGCATTGTGTCCGAACTGCGCAGCACAGCGTTGACTGCGAATTGATTTGATGCTGAACAATTTGCCCGTGTTTGTCATAGCTGTACTGGGTTAACCCATTCAGCTCTGACGCACTACAGCACGAGATGGATCGGCCATGATAATTCAAGGGTAGTGCCAGATTAGCTTGGCGCCGACACTGAGGCGCCAAGCTAATCTGGCACTACCCTTGAATTATCATGGTCGATCCATCTCCTGCAACAGGTGCATAGTCGTTAGATGACGCCTCCAAAATTTGTCGGCGCCAAGCTCATCTGGCACTATCCTTGAATTATCATGGTCGATCCATCTCCTGCAACAGGTGCATAGTCGTTAGATGACGCCTCCAAAATTTATCGGCGCCAAGCTCATCTGGCACTACCCTTGAATTATCATGGTCGATCCATCTCCTGCAACAAGTGCATAGTCGTTAGATGACGCCTCCAAAATTCGGGAAATACTTGCGCCGGGCTGAATGAGTTAAGCACAAACCTAAGTGCGCAGGACTATGACCAAAGAATGCAATGGCTACACGATGTCTAATAATAAGCTGTTTGCATTCGGGACGCTAACCTTTTGCTGCCAGTGACTGTTTAAGTCCGATCTATTTTGCAATGTCTCCTTGTCTCCCCATACATTCTACCCCCACCCCCACCTACCACACCCTCGCCCCCTCACCCCCACGCTTTCACCCCCCTCCCAGCCCTTCTACACCCCCCCCCCCACCCACACACGCATACACCACACACACCTCTGTCGTTAATGTCTTTTCCCTTTCAAAGCAGAAAATAAATATTCAGAGGAAGCCGCCATGTTTTTTATGAACCCGTTCCCTGTCCAGAAAAAAACTGAACGCCAGCCAGCTGCAAAGAGGTATTTATCCTCATGAGCCCCCCTTCCCCCCCCCCCCCCCCCCAACTGCTGGGGCTCATGAGGATTTATACTTTTTGCTGAAACCTTTTGGTATCCATGTCCATTTGACGGCCTGGGCTCTTCGACGCTGAATTTGTAATGATTTCAAAAATATAATCCGCGTCCACAGGGGTAAAGACATTGATAAAATATATATAATATTGAGGAATGGATAGGATTTCCCTGAAGTGCATTATCCTGTCTGTCTTATGCCAAGAAATATTAAATTCGGACGGGCTTAAGAAAAAGTTGGACACAGACGTTTGTTGTGGAAAATATGTCATTTCGTGTTTATTTTATGTAAGCTGTCAAGTAAAAAAGATACATAATGATTACGTGCTCGGAGGGGGAAAAAAAGAAAGAAAGATGAGAGTGCAAATAAGAAGAAATTTGCGGATTCAGGGAAAATTTCACACTTTCAGTCTAACCCAAAATATCTGTTAACCAATTTTACCGCAGGACCGAAATCTCTAAATTTTGAAGCTGCCCTCTGAAGAACTGCATTATACTTGTAGAGTCAGATCGAGCATGATAGTTCAAGGGTGGTGCCAGAATAGCTTGGCGCCTATAGGCGCCAAGCTATTCTGGCACCACCCTTGAACTATCATGCTCAATCTATGTCTTGCTGTGGTGTATCGGGGCTGAATGAGTTAACCCATTTGAGACGCGCTGCATCCGGATACGCAGGTCAATAGGCTATAGGTAGTGCAGGATACAGAATGCCACCAGCAGAGAATGTTTTGCTGCTTTCTCAAAAGAAAATTTATTCGGAAACAACCTAAGCACATAGTAAACACATTTAGTTACATTAACTCATTTCAGACGTGCTGCCTCCGGATACACGTATCCGGAGGCAGCACGTCTCGAATGAGTTAACAACCCGTTGGTTTCCCTCTGACCAGGGCTCATGCCGATCTCTATCTGTGGGAGATGTTTGGAGTTCTCTCCATGCTAACACACACAAGCTGGTTTTCCGCCGTCTCTTCGCCGCTCTCGTGCGTTGTTGCGGGTCGTTTGTTGCAAATGAAACCTCACGATTGTGTATCCAAACCCCACTCTTTTTTTTTTTTGACGTGGGGTAGAAGAGGGGCATGGGGAGGGGCGGGAGGATGTACATGTATTTATGTTTTAAAATAAGTGACTGCCACACCCCCCCCCCCCCTTCCCGTTCTTGATTGTTTGATATTCTGGCCATTTTGTAAGAGAATACTCTATCATACTGAGGCTAAAAGCTTCAAATTTGTGCACTGCCATATGCAAGCTACATTATAGTACTTACAGATAAGGATATAGACCAAAGGCTTTAGTTCAAGGGTATTTTGGCACTACCCTTGAACTATTTTAGTCAAGCTTATTTCGCACACTGGTGTATTCCAAATGATAAGGGTTAATCAGTCGGGGCACGTGTTTACGACTGTTCAACACGTGATTCGTCACATAAACAGCAAAATACGTCATCGTGAATTCGTTATGATACCCCCCCCCCCCTCCTCTATTCCTTCCACACGCGCACACACCCATGCACGCACGCACGCACGCACACACACACACACACACACACACACGCGCACACACACACACACAAACACACACACACACATACATACACATTTGAAACAATTCATTCACAAAAACATTTTATTTCACCAAGGCTAAGACAACATAGGAACTATAGCAACCTTGTAAGAATGATGGGAATGCTTATAACAACTTTCATGTCCGGAAATGGATATACGCTGACCAGCAGAAAAAATGCGACATTTTTGTAATCATGGTAACACTTCAGAGTTCCCAATGATTGAAAAGATGTCGCATTTCTTTTGCTCGTCAGAATAAAAACTGCTCTTTTTAGTGGTACTCGGGACCTCTATTGACATTGCTTCTGGTATCACAAAGTGAGAGTGTTACAACAAACAGTAGACGCTTTTCTTAAACAAGAAATATGTCGGTAAAGTGGACAAAACGCCCGGACGATAATGCTATATCCCATGTTTGTCTGGGCTATTAATCCGTTATTTGCATGGAACACTTGCAAATTCTGATCTGCTTCTGATTAGCCAAAACAACAACAACAACAACAAAAATCAAATATAACTGGATCTCCAGTCATTTGGATATACTTACGAGCCAAAGATTTTTTTTGAATCATCTGAAGCACTTTAATTAGTGTACCTGATGATAAAAAATGTCGCATTTCTTTCGCTCGTCAGCATTTATTATATCCAAATTTCTCTGTACACAAATATTCAAATTAACGTTCAACTTTATTCACCCATCTCAAGCAAATGCCCATTTTTTTTAGTGTCTATTGCTACTGTACATTACACATGTTCTAGGAGTGCCTGGGAGCTGCTTCAATTTAGGTGGCCTAACGAATAAATCCTGCTAATATTTTGTGTGCTGGTCTGTGATGTTGGGCCTTACGGTCGCTGGCCGTAAGGCCCAACATCACAGACCAGCACACGCATTGTGATTTTCAACATAAAAAACCAGATGAGGTAATACTTTAATGTCCAACAAGGAAAATGTTTCCCTTTATTTCACAACAGGAGCATGGAAATTAATTGGCAAAAATTCATGTAACGGGTACAAAGATAATGGGTGTATACGCCATTCATGTATACGCCTCACAAACACGCAATGACGACAGCCGTTACACAGACACCAACATCACAGTCGTATGCACAAATCCAATAAATCAAATACAATACAATAATACTTGTTTAATCCCTCATGGGGAAATTCACTGTCTTCCCATACAACACATGACATCATCATTCACTCATTCAATAAATTAAATAAACTATAAACTATATTTATAATATATTCATAATATACTTATAAATAAATGAGGATCCATCCATCCATCCATCTGTCCGTCAATCCACCCATTAATCCATCCATCCATCCTGATCAAGCAGTCACACACAAATAAAATGTGTCTCCAAACTGTAATGGGGTTTTCTTTCTTACAATACATCAATGTGTGCACCCCGTGCGTTTAAACTTTGTAGCTTGCACAGTGTTAAACTCAATCAATCAATCAATCAATCAATCATGCAATCAGTCAAGCAATAAATTAATCAATCGACCAACCGACCAATCAACCAACCAACCAACCAATCAATCAATCAAGCAAGCAAGCAAGCAAGCAAGCCACTCAAACACGTGCCCATCAATCAGTCAACGGATCCATGGTCCATCCATCCATCCATCCATCCATCCATCCATCCATCCATCCATCCATCCATCCATCCATCCATCCATCCATCATAGAAACGGAAAGCATGAAAAATAGATTAGAATAAACAACCAACGCGACAGACAGTCCACAAATCCGGGTTTCGCACGGCCACACTGACGCTAAACAGAGGTGACGGAAGTCCGATACAGCCAGACGTTAGACAAACCTCATCGCTGACCTCAGTCGTGTGTTCTATTGACTAAAGTGATCCTCAAACAGTCACACATAAAAGCAAATTGTGAAAGCCATTCACTGGCCAGAGAAACCGAACATGTGCAGCCCAATGCAGTCGCAGAGGCTCATGAGGATCACAAAAATTCTTTGGCTGTCGGTAGCGGCTTTTGTCGCGATGATTCCTGAAGGAATCATCGCGACAAAACCGCTACCGACAACCAAAGGGTTAATGACATCATGGTCGACACATCTCCCGCAACCACTACACTCTGTACCTAAATCAGTGATAACCGGTGCCATCTGGAAACAAAAGACAGTGCTATAAAAAGCAAAAACCGACCCCTCTTCCAGATAGTGATGCTGAAGTGCGGATACCACATGAATATCCCTCTGTGTAAGACGCAACGGACGCACATGAATATCGCTCTAGACGATGGTATAAAGTATATAGCAGAAAACAGATCGAACCCCGATGCAGAATCAACGTCTCAGCCTGACACCAAATGTTTGTACGGAAGAAGCCTGCGAGAATTCCAGCAAATGAACCGCCAGACAACAGACATCTTGAAGACAGCGTGTGACGGATTTAGCGCAATTAGTACCGGGACTGGTCTGTGACTTTGGAACTTACTGCTTTCATTCGTAAGGTCAAAAATCACATACCCGCACACAGCAGACGGTGAACTTTGATGAAGAACTTTGATGATTGGTACAGTATGACGTGTGACGCACTCGATGTAGAGTTTTGACACCACTCGCGATCCACAAATTGTCAGGTTTGTTATATGGGTGTGCTGATCTTTGATTGTGGGCCTTGCGGTTCTGCCGGATGCGCGCGCACTTTAATGAGAAGCTTACTGTCCACAATCACAGATCACCAGGCAAATTAATCCTGTAACTACCCGGCTACAAGAGACATAAAACCTCTCTTGTTAGTCTTGTGGTCCTCAAGCCTATATTTTGGGTTGCATTTGCATCTGTGGTTTTTTTTCACGCACAAATGTCGATCAGTGCGTCGTGGTTTCACAGAGACGCGCTATTTATGATGACTGGCAGAGACGTGGTAACAAACCGGCAGAGACGCGCTATTCATGATGACTGGCAGAGACGTGGTAACAAACCGGCAGAGACGCGCTATTTATGATGACTGGCAGATACGTGGTAACAAACCGGCAGAGACGCGCTATTCATGATGACTGGCAGAGACGTGGTAACAAATCGGCAGAGACGCGCTATTCATGATGACTGGCAGAGACGTGGTAACAAACCGGCAGAGACGCGCTATTCATGATGAATAGCAGAGACGTGGTAACAAACCGGCAATTAGCGGACTGTGAATCCTGTGAACTGCAAAGTACTTTTCACGCAAATTGTCGACCGTGTATGGCGTCTTAACCCTTATCATTCGGAATACACCAGTGTGTGAAATAAGTTTGACTAAAATAGTTCAAGAGTAGTGCCAGAATAGCTTGGCGCCTCTAGGCGCCAATCTATTCTGGCACCCCTCTCTCTCTCTCTCTCTCTCTTGGCTTGACTTCGCGAACGAAGATTTTATAGGAGTTGCCCATGACGTCTGCAGGCTTGTTCGTGGCTGCGGAGGCCAATCCGAGACAGGCAGGTTCGACCGCATGCATATGGCAGTCTACAAATTTGAAGCTTATATGGGTTAACAAGTTTCACGACAAACATGCACCTCAAAGATCGTGAACTTTGTAAAGAATTCCATGCACATTGCAGACCCTGCGAGTTCCAGTTGATACTATTACTGCTACTACTACTACTACTACTACTACTACTACTACTACTACTACTAATAATAATAATAATAATAATAAAGATGATTTTTAATGCGCCTATACATGGTAAAATGGCGCCGAACATATAAACAAGAAAAATATTACACGAAAAGTGACAAAACCAAAACCACATGTAAATTTACACAAAAGAACAGAAAGTGACTAAATACATGAACACTGATAATCAAGACGGGAAAAGATGGGTTTTACGACTGTGTTTAAAACTTATGGCTGAAAAAAAAAAAAAACTTTGTACACCGTACGAGTCCCAATTCATGACTAGAAAAAAATATTAATACACTTTGTAGACCGTACAAGTTTCAACTTATGTTTTGAAAAACATTCGACATTCACACGGCGTATTTTAATGAATTTCGTTTTGTTGATGGTAGAGTTCAATTTATGAGTAAAAGATTTCACATACCGTTTGCAGACCGTGAATTTTATGTTATGACTTAAGAATTGCCTTTACTTTGTAGTTTTTATATGATTTTCGGAAACCAAAAAAACTGCGCGACTTTTAACACAAACGGTGGATTTTAATCCACCGTTTGTCCGGGCTTTTAATCCACAGTATTTGTTAAAAGTCGCGCAGTTTTTGACCAACTTCTGATTTCCGAAATCTTCTATTTCTTATCTGTAAAGAATTTACTTAACTTTGTTGACAGTGAATCTAAAATAATGATTGAAGGACTTCTAGCACTTTGAAGATATTTCACAAATTCTGATCCATGAAGAATTTCACACACCTTCTTATGCAAACCAAGCACTATTAGCAACAACTGGACAAATCGATGAACTTCGGACCGTAAGCCCGCCAAAACGGATTTCGGCAAAAAAGGCAGGAAAAGGGGCGATAATTTGTAGACCGACCGCCCGATCATGGGTCGCCTAATCTCGTAATGACACCAACACACGAAAGAATTCCGACAACCAAAATAGCAGGGAAAAGTTCAAGCAGTGCGCTCATCGATCTCAGGCGGAGATTTTTTTTTTTTTTTTTTTTTTTTTTTTTTTTGTGGGGAGAGAAACTTCAGAAAGAAAAAAAGGCCGGTTGAGCGGATATTGTGTCGCGTCCCACCGAACTACTCAGAGCACGGTGTACTCGGGCCGACGCCGGCCATCGATGGTCCGCGCACTGTCGCGCGCGGGCCAGCGATGGCCGGCGTCGGCCCGAGAACCTTGAACTAATTGGATAACCTTTTTCTTCTGCGAGAGGCTTTTATCTTAATGAGTGCCACACTCGCCCACTCCACACTTACATCGCCCCCCCCCCCCACCCCCACACCCCCCCCCCCCCCACACACACACACCGCCCATTGTCTTTCAGCCTAAAATTCTATAGAGTAGCAATGAATAAGGATATAATTATTATGCAGTCGAGTTCGCTTAACCCCTTCACTGCCGAGTAAAAGTGAACGCGATCCAGCTGCAAGTCGCATAGATCCTCACGAGCCCCCGCGACTGAGGGGGACCATGAGGATCTACGCCTCTTACCGAGACCACTCCGTGTCCATGCTGTTTAGACAGCTGTGTTTTGTTGTTCTTGTTTTGGGTCGTTCGCAGTGAACACAGATTTCAGAACTGAGCAAAATGAACGTTCGTTTGGCAGGGAAGGGGTCAAACACGGTCGAATACAGTAAACAGCAGATATATAATTATGACATACCGCTTGGCACCCAATCTTTCCTGTTGATATAGCCCCAGGTTGTTGCAAGCTAAGTAATTTACATAAAAGGAGTGCTGAGTGGACCTCTTGCGTAGTAGTTATACCCGACCTTGTTATAAGCGGAGTAGACTGTATAACAACTCTTTCTTCAACCCATATCATACTGAGGCTAAAAGCTTCAATTTTGTACACTGCCATATGCAGGCTACATTATAGTACTTACAGATAAGGATATAGACCAATGGCTTTAGTTCAAGGGTGGTGCCAGAATAGCTTGGCGCCTAGAGGCGCCAAGCTATTCTGGCACTACCCTTCAACTATTTTAGTCAAACTTATTTACACACTGGTGTATTCCAAATGATAAGGGTTAAGAGGCCCAACGGCATTGTCCTCTATTTACTTTGCTTGGTACATACTTCGGATATAAAAGCAAGAACGAGATAAATGCCTTCTATTTTAAGATAAGCTAATATATACTCATGTACCTACGCAACCTCTTATATATATAAGACACTTGTTAGCAGGATCTGGCTCAATTTATTTATGTGCATCCAAGACAAAGGTCTACGCCTGCGACTGCCTATCAGAATGATGAATTAGTCCGCGGCTTTGTCTATTTGTGTTCTCTTTCCCCTGTGTTAATCAGATCATTCCTTTCTCTTACTTACGAAATCACCCCACAAAAGCCGCTTTCAGCGTGTATGTATTAGACAGAGCATTCTGCCGTGAGAAGGCATGAGACACTTATGTCCCATTATTTTGTGAAATGCAAAGTTTTCATTGTAACTCAATGGAAATCGTGCTTTTCACAAAACGGACTTTGTGCTTGCTGCCCTCACAGGGCAAAAATGCGCTTTACACAATAACACAATCCCTCTCCGTATCCGTGATCATGATGTAAACGTAATTGTTTTCTCCCAACGTCACACGACCAATCCCTTTAGAAACCGTACCATGTGACCGAGCTACTAAAAACCTTGTAGCGGCTTGTGGCGGACGTTTTGTTGCCCTCTTTCTGACGCGTCTTGGATGCCAGTTTTGTTTTATAAAAGGTCACCAAAACGTTCTAATGTTCAAAGTTACTTAGTGTTGTTCGAAACAACAAACACACTACTGGAGACGGCGACGTCATGAAAATTGTTTAAATTACGTCATAAGTCTATTATGTATACATGTATATTCTTTTCACGTCAGTCATGTCTGGCGTGATCCAGGTCGGAAGATTTCTTCTTGATTTATTTTACGAAAATAGCGGAGAAATGAAAACAAATACGTTATTGGTAAGAATGGGCTTGCTGCACGGACTCTTGTGGGCCTTCGGGAGGTCAAAGGAACCATTGTACCCCTCAGGCCTTCGGGGTACAATGGTTGTTAAGTGGCTCATGATGTATTTTGGCTCTTGCAGTTAGATGGTGACCGTCTTCCTTTTTATTTTAATTATTTTATGTACTATTTCTTGCGGCATAGAAAGAGACGATATCAATCACGGGAAATACATCTACTTGTACGGCAAAGTTTGGGGAACATGTCTTTCCTAGTAAACGATCATGACCATTATGACATGGTCAGTTCGATCGGCAACCACTCATTTTATTATCAGAATGTTTTGTTTTTTTTTCTGCCACGGTCTCAAGACTGCTGGAGGCAAATCGTGCTGCAAACTTTTATGATGAACATCTTAATCACAGACATGGATGATAAACCGTAGAAACATCGCATGTTCACTGTTGATGTGCACAATTGACTATGCAATCTGTTGTGTCAACGGCACTGAAATTCCTGCCAGTGACGTCACGTCCCCGATTATTTTGCGACAAGCATAGTGATGACGCGGAATGGAATGCGGTTTAGATCCAACCACGGTTCAACCTTGCTTCGGACCAGGGTTGAACTCTATCTTCTCCAACCCGGGTTGGGTCAAGTGTAAACGCTCCAACCCGGGTTTTACTCGGGTTCAATCCGGATTGATGTGCAAGTGAAACACGGCCTCTTGTGTTTTTGAAATCTTTCTTAAGGTGTAAGTACTGACATGGGCTGTCTATGAACTACATTTCAACAACGCAAAGAAGTCATTCCTAAAGCATTTTCACAGATTTTAAATCAAAGTGCACGTCAGTACTTACACCTTAATTCAACGCTAAAGAGCCCCAGCCGTCAAAGACTATGGATACAATGGCGTGGCAGCAAGAGGTATAGATCCTCGTGGATCAGCCAAGCTGAAGCCTCCCGTACAAGAAATATGGATTCAAAGCGGTGTCATCAAGAAGAATAGATCCTCATGAGCCTCCGGCCGGAGAGCTCCAGCGGTACAACGACGTGTCAGCAAAAGGCAAAGATCCTCATGATCAAACCAGAGCCAAAGAACGCAGCCAGCCGTCCAAGGAACAAGAAAACAAAGAGGTGTCAGCAAAAGGGATGGATCCTCATGAGCCTCCGGAGAGCTACAGCGGTCCATGCAACAAGGATGCAAGGAGGTATCATCTAGAGGCATAGATCTACAAGAACAATCCAATGCTAAAAAGCCCCAGCCAGACGTCCGAGGAATATAGATACAAAGAAGTTTTTGCAAGAGGTATGGATCCTCATGCGCCTTATGAATCAATGCTTCTTGGAAAATGGGTGTGTTTATTTCCTTTCTGGCAGCGAAGTCGAAGTAAGCGGATGATGAATACACGACTTACATTACGTATAGTAGTAGTAGTAGAAATTACGAGTAAGCTTAGTCTCCCAGTCATGTTAGTAGTCACCCGTATATACAATTCTGATCCGATGCTGCTCCTGCGACTGTTCAAGTCATAGTAATTAGCTTGCATGGGAAAACAACCAGCTGCTGTCACTTGTAACGCAAAGAGTGGGAGATGGATCGACCATGATAGCTCAAGGGTAGTGCTGATCAGCTTGGCGCCCGGAGGTGCCATGCTGTTCAGCACTAGCCAAGAGCCATTTCAAGACTTTGTGCTGTTGTTGACGGTATAGATCCATGTCGACAAAGAATACAGCAGTCGACGGGTGGACTGCCTGCCTCTGACCTGACGCCGAAGAAAAACTAGCAAACTCCGCAACAAAAATAAGAAGTAGTAGCCAATGCAGACCGTCAGTCAAACTTATGGCTGAAAATCATCTAACTTAAACACAGATTTGTCGATTGTGCTTTTGGAATTCATCTTTTGACAACAATAGCAATAACAACGAGCATAAATCAAACAAGCCACAAAAATAAAAATAAAACAAGAACAAACAACGACAAAAAGGGAACTACTCAAGCATGATTCATACACGGTTGCAAATCAACAAGATGCAATAATTGCACGTTCATTAGTCCTTCCAGAGTATGTCGTGCCGTGAGAACGATCACAACATCAAGACAATTCTTTCAGCCCTTCCCTGCCACTGAGAGCTGGCTGCGTTCCTAAAGTCCTTATTAACCCTTATCATTCGGAATACACCAGGGTGTGAAATAAGTTTGACTAAAATAGTTAAAGGGTAGTGCCAGAATAGCTTGGCGCCTCTAGGCGGCAAGCTATTTTGGTACTACCCTTGAACTAAAGCCATTGGTCTATATCCTTATATGTAAGTACTATAATGTAGCTTGCATATGGCAGTGTACAAATTTGAAGCTTTTAGCCTCAGTATGATATGGGTTAATTCAACGCCAAAGGACCTCAGCCGCCCCGGGGTCTGCAAGAGGCAAAGAACCTTATCAGCCCCGGCATATGCGGGGGCTCATGAGGTTCTTTGCCCCTTGCAGTTGGGTGGTTATCATATTTTCCCGGCAGATGTCAGGTACATGGAGTTGCAACACACTCCACTGGAGCGTGGAGTGTTAACAAATTCCCACGTGCATTTTGACACTCTCATCAAACTTGAAACTTCAGCTCGGAAACCGGCCTCCTTTGAGAAAACATCAAGCGGAACATAAGTACAATTAAACACGTTTAGAGCACCCACCTTTTGCAATAAGAAAGTGGTCTTAATACAAAGGTGCTCTCTCAAGGGAAGTCTTGAGGGGCAGAAAGTGTCAGCTGTCTTTAAAGACCATCATTGAGGTGGCTAAAGCCACCTAAATGATGGTCTTCAACGGCAGGTGATTTCTCACAAGGCCGGTCGCTAAAAAACAAGGTTCTGTTGTAGCATATTAAGCGCTCAACCATTCCCGTTACAAGACGGCAGAAACACTGAACACAAAGCTAATCAGGTACTGTCCCTGAGTTGTGTGTCCAATACGTCACTCGCACTGCAGTGGCAAGAAGTAAAAACAAAATAAATTGTTATCGAATTCATTCAAGTAGGTGAAAAATCGGCCATTTCCGTGTCAGAGCCCAGTTCAGGTGTGGGATCGAAGGCTTCGTTTACTGACGGTTTCTGGGCGCGTGTGTTGGATGTTGGGTTCATTTTAATGTTGCCATCCTCGCTAGGGGCGCATGACTGGCGCGTTCTGCTGCAATACCTGAAATACACATGTTGGGGGATTAGTTCATTGACATGATGATGCTGATTTCGACGACGACGACGATGATGATGATAATACTGATAATGAGCATAATAAACAACATTTACATTGCGCTAAATCCCAAGAAGCAGCGAGCTTTCAGCACGTTACAAAAAAAAATATTTTGCACTCTACATATGTCCTAGTCTTACCGCGCGGTGCTTTCTGCGGCCCATTGTAAAAAGGCGGCAAAACAACCACGATTTACTTTACACTAGAATCAATGGCATCGCACTCCCCACGAAAGCGATAGAAACATCTAAAAGTGAAACAAAAAGAAAACCTTACGATTCATCGTCAATGCTGTGTATATCCAACGTTTACATCTTTTGCTCTACAAAGCAGCGAAACTCATCAGAATCAGCGATTAGCGGTTCCGACTGGCACAGCCGAAAAACAGGCTAAAGCAAAACTGTTATCTGCATTTTTTGAAGTTTGGTGACTGGATTCGTGTTGTGAAAGACTGAAAGGTTCTACAACACACAGAAATGGAATGTTCGTATACTATCATTTCTAGACCAACCTCGCGACCTCCATTCTCAAACTGTTTGATTCAAGCAGTTTGAGACTGGTAGTCGCTCGGTCTGTCTAGAAATGATAGCATACGAACACTCCACTTCTATGCTATATTATACACAGTGACGCAGTATATAGTACCTTCATACAATTTAAGCCACACACACACACACACACACACACACACACACACACACACACACACACACACACACACACACACACACACACATACACACACAAAATGAAGCCTGAAAACCGTCCCCAAATCAAGGGAATTTTGATGGTGCTGATGTGCCTCTACGAGGGTGCTACACGGTTAAAAAAGGAAGACCTAAGATCAAAGCCACTATGATGGTGCTCAATGATGATGATAATAATAATAATAATAATAATATAAATAATATGTAATGCGCTGTAATCCGCTACACAATTCGCTACTTACAAGTAGTGTGAAGAAGATTTTGAAAATATTAATAAATTGTGTCTAAACTATCTTTTCTAACTCACAAACCAGATAGGTGAAGCTAGCGCTGGTAGAATTGTATACATTTATGTGTACAATTCTACCAGCGCTAGCTTCACCTATCTGGTTTGTGAGTATTTTATAACTCGAGGCAAAATTTGTATCGTTACATTGTTGTGTATAGTCTTGTGCACCTACTGTGGAAAATGAAGGTCTTTACCCGACCACATTTAGTAGTGCACCTTCTTGTTTGTGTATGTGTGTTTCTCCTGCCTACTTCCTAAGTTCCAGAAAAAGACATGGGTTATAGGCTAGACTTGATGCATCCATTTAGGGATGTAGATGATCGTCTGGTTCTGTACCTGCGTATTTTTCTGTGGGCTGGCGATTGGGTGCCTGATAGGAGGGGGCAGGGGACCTCACTGTTTGTCTGTCAAGCGCTGAGTAATTCCCCTTGGTATGTGTATGTCTTTTCAAAGCGTGTTCCTTTCTTCGCTGGGTTATTCATGTCCTTCCAAAACCATACGTGTTTCTTTCTCTGCCGATTATTTCTCTACCCTGAGATGATCTCATGACAGACCTGGAGATAAAAATGGCCCGGAAGTTGGAGCCTGAAGCCAGAAAGATGACGATGCTGCAGCCGAAGTCGAAGTAGTAGACGGTCTCAAACAGGCGCTGCAGGAACACGTCCATGAAAGTCACGTCCTCGTGCAGGATGTGCTTCTCCACCAGCTGCTTCAGGCGGATGAAGTGACCTGCCCATGAAAACATTAACCTTTTATGTATGCAGCCACCGCTACATTAACCACTTAGCCCCGACACTCTGCAGCAGGAGATGGGTCGACCATGATAATTCAAGGGTAGTGCCAGATTAGCTTGGCGCCGGACGGCGCCAAGCTAATCTGGCACTACCCTTGAATTATCATGGTCGATATATCTCTTGCAGCTCTGCCGTGAGGTGACCATAGTTGCATGTTCGACGTTAAACCCAAGTAACTAACCAACTAACTAACTTACTAACTCCTACAACTGTACACAGCTGAATGGTGAGGTCTACAATCTTGTTGGAAATGCGGTCTTTGGGTTAAATGGGTTAATCCCCTTGTAGATACAGCCACTTAGCTGTGTTGAAAACAATACCGGTGGCTGCATGCACAAGGGGGTTAAAGAACATATTTCGGCATTAATCTGTATTGACCCCTTGACCGCTACTGACGATACTACTCGGTAGAACAGACGTGTTCATTTACGCGTTTTTTCCGATGAACGACGTCATCAGTAGCACGCAGTAAAAGGTCTTCGGGCCGACTTTGGCCGCATTTGACCCATTGCACATAGCGCAGGCAGTTCACAATAGTGGGAGATAAACTGACTGTACGTGCTTTTGTCCATGGCTAAGCATGATCACTTAGAACAGAACAGAGCAGCTTATTTCTGTAAACTTTGCTCCGATTTGGGATGCGCACCAATCCCACCTCCACCACCCCCCCCCCCCATCCCCCCCACCCCGAAACAAAACGTCTTTGGGCCCACGACGGCCGCAGTAGGCCCGTGCGCGGGCCTACTCGGCCGTCGTGGGCCCGAGGACCTTTGCTTTCTGGGCCGTTCAACTTTCATCTCCTCCTCTCCCTGATCCTACAACCCAACAAAAATTCTCCTGTCTACACGCTTCCGTACCTGGCGAATGCAGAATGAGGAAGGTCAAGGACACTGTCAGCAAGAACCTTACGACCTTGGCCTCTAGCGTGTTCTTTGAAGTGCGTCGGTTATTGTTGAGCAGAGGGTCTTGAAGTCGTCTCTTTCTTCCCACGGATTTGAACAGCGCCACGATGCTGGCCAGTACTAAGGGTATCATGATCAGGGACGGTAGAACCAAGGTGATGATCGTGTCGATGAAGGTCATTACCATGAGAACGTCCTTGAGAAAGAGAAAGGAAAGAGGCACATGCTAATGCCACCCCAAAACAAAAAAAAAGTCATTAAAGACGAAACAGACATGTATCCGGAATGGTCAGTTGCATAATCTACCGCTGGAGTTACCGATAAATCCACCCATTCATCCATCCATCCATCTATCCACCAGTTAATTAAATCTTTTTTTTAAAATATATAAATCAACAGCAGATGGCTAACAACGATTTAAAAATCGTTAGTAACACATTTAGGACAGGTCAAATGAGACAGATCGTCCATGCTAGCTTGTGGTAGTGCCTCAGCTTGGCATTTCTCCAAGTGCCACGCGAATCAAGGACTACCCTTCAAAACTATTAGTGCCAGGGCGATAAGCTAATCAAACATTGTTCTTGAACCACCACGACTGTTCTTACCATTTCCCGCCAGTTGCACCGACGTCGATCTTTATAATTTTTTGATGACGGGTCGTCTATGAACTAAATATTGACACAAGAAGATTTACATACGTGCTGGTCTGTGATTTTGGACCTTAAGGCATACGGCCTTAAGGTCCAAAATCACAGACCAGCACATTGTGCTACACAACCAACCTTGAACTTGAGCAGGGCCATACAGAGCGGTTGCAATCCCTCCTCGTCCTCCTCGCCTCCTCCTAACACACTGGTAGTCCACAAGGCAAAGCTGTAAAAGAGGACAGCAAATACCGCTATCACTGCGATGACCGTCAGCGCCACGCGCCTCGTGCAGTGGACTTTCGTCAGGTGAGGTCTGCACAGGCGCACGTAGTTTTCGTACGTGATGGCCAGGACGAGCCACACGGACATGAAGCCGCACACGTAGGAGACGAAGACGGTGATCTGGCACACGCCCTGCACGTTGAGGACCCCAACTCCCACCCGGTACAACCAGATTACGAAGAGGGTCACCAGGAAGCCGGAGTCGGCTGTGCATTTGCACGCCATGTACAGACAGCACGACGTGTGCATGAGAGATTCGCTCAGAAAGCACCCGGCGGCCAAGGTGTTTCCAACAAGGCCGAAAACGAAGATGCAAGGAATGAGAATGTTTTGAAGTATGTGGATTGCAGAGTAAGATCGGGACTCTTCGTAGTCCCACTCTG
The DNA here is from genome assembly GCA_036245525.1 of Semisulcospira habei. Classification (NCBI taxonomy): domain Eukaryota; kingdom Metazoa; phylum Mollusca; class Gastropoda; family Semisulcospiridae; genus Semisulcospira; species Semisulcospira habei. Next base: position 45,883,208 of record BTPG01000007.1, read on the forward strand.
ATATAGCGCTGTGGTTCCCGTCAGAGTGCGCGAGATTCAGGGGGTCCGTGAAGTTGGTAAGATGCTCCATGATGATGTCGATTTCGAGATGAAGGCTGAACCGCTACCGACTTCCGCGAACTAAGCCTTGTAATTATGGCCTATGCAGAACCTAGCCGTGAAACGTAGAGTATGGTGGAACTAGTCTTAATTCCTTTTTTTACACACAAAATTTCACCGACTTCCAGGACGAGGTAGATCAAAGGTAGGTAGCACTCGTAAGAGAGAGAACTGTCACCCCTTTCATTTCATTGACTTCCTATTTTCCATTGATTGATTGATTGTTCGCGCCACCACGCAAGCAGAAAAAAGTCACTCACTGCACTAGCTACATTTGATGCAAATTTATATAATGCTTGTTGCACAATATGATTCACAGTCTGACAAAAGACACACACACAGATCTGAATGACTTCCCCTGATTTCCTATTTTTCATTGACTAGTTGTTTAGGTTCGACGCCAAGCAAGTCAAACAGGAGTTGCTCACTACTCTAGCTACACTGGATTCAGACGGTATAATATTTGCTGCACAATGATATACAGCCTGACAAAGTACATGAACGCAGATCTGAATGACATCCTCAGCTGAACTGTTTAGTTAGACTCCTCAGTCCGCACCGAGCCGCAAGCGTTGACAGGCTAATGGCGTCTGCAAAATGACAAAGAACAACAACAACAAATACAGAGCACGCAGATATATGAAATCATGATAGTATGTGTGTGCTGGTCTGTGGTTTTGGGTCTTACGGCTTCAGCCATAAGGTCCAAAATCTCAGACAAGCCCCTACAAAGCATATTGAAATGAGACGACAGACGAGATCAGGAGAGTTCAGACCAGAACAAACGAGAAGAGAAGGAGCAGATCAGGAAATAGGTAATTAATAAATGAGACCCCAGAAAAAATAAATCCACTACCGTATTAGGGCTCCATATCCCTTTCTCCGCATTGTACCGGTCTGAAATTGTTGAAGTGTTCTACGCAAAAGAGCTGTCCAATAAACACGTGTAAAAGTGGGGTCACCAAGAGGCATAGATCCTCATGAGCCCCCGCAACTGCGGGGACTCCGAGGATCTATACCTCTTGCATTTGGGCGTTGTTCTCTGTGTTTCGGCATTGGGCGTTGTGCTAATGTACTAACAATTGTTATAACAGTAACTTTAGCAGCCGTTCAGTCTGTCATAGAAGAAACAACTGTCTTGGTGTCATCAAGGGGCATGTAGTCTCATGAGCCCTTAGCGCCTGCAGAGGCTGACGTGAATCTATGTCTCTTGCAGATGGAAAGCGATTTGGTGACGGGCTTTGAGTTATTCATGTAAACAATGTTACTGTCGGTCGTCTGCCCGTGTCTCATTTTGGAAATGGGTATGCTGCCCATGTCAAACAGCCAAAGCTTTTTCAGGCAAATTGGCCCTATGATAATTAATCGATACTTCGGGATCAGTATTCACGTCATATTTACTGTTCATTTTCCAGACTAGACGCGAAATGCCAAAGAGTCAAAGCAAATTTGTGCGGGGAAGGCGTCTTCCAGGGCCAATAACAATTATCTTAACCACTCCACTGTCCGGGCAAGGCGATCTGCAAGAGACATAAATCCTCATGAGTCCCCGCAGCGGCGGGGGCTCATGAGGATTTATGTCTCTTGTTTGCCCGAGTTTAGTTTCCTGTTACTTGTGTTCTCACCGCGATTGTCTGTCAGTGTTCACTGGTTTCAGACGCAAAATCCGTCATCAATGGCAGCGAGGGGGTTAAGCAACCAGCGAGACAAGACCAGTCATAGAAAATTAGGTGAGTAATACTATTTATTCTCCAAATCACCACGTCAAACCGCCAAAGATGTCCTGGCGTTTAGACAGGTCCACAGAAATCAAAGACCCACCACCGCCGTAACTGTTCAAAGATACACTTCTGTAACAGATGGTTAGGAAACGCTACACACAGGTCTAGTTGTGGTTCTTTTAGACACAGGACAATCCAGTTCAGCACACGTCGTCTTAATATCAAGCAACCTGACAATGACTCCACTCCGTTCTAGAAATACAACGCTATCAGAGCGAGAAACAGATAAAAATAGACTGACGCGCTGACGGCAGCAGAGAATAAATAAGTGCGATTAAACGTGTGATTTTGCTGCGTGTCCAAACTGATTTTAAAGTTGGTTACAAAGTAAAGTAGGTTATAGCACTGTCAGGGGAGAGAAATGTGCATGATCGACCAGTGATCACAGATCTACTGTGGCCAAAGCACACACAAAAAAAAAAGAGATAGGAAAGAGAGGGGGCGCTAAGAGAGTGACTGAAAGCAATGCATATGGAAGCCCCCCCCCCGAAGGGGGGCGTATCACATATCCACCGTTCCAGCCACTCAGTGCATGGAAATTTAAATCTAGGTTCCCCAAGGGGGGTCTAGATATTTAGCCGATGTGGACAGCTGTTTCGGTCTTGGCGACCTCTTCAGCACACCATCGGCAATACTGGAGGAGGCAGGAAATTCTGCCTACCTGCAATGACAACCACATTTTACTGTGGTGTCTGCAGGGGCATACATTCCATGCCACCACCCAGAGTCAAATTTCCATGCACCCCAAAAGAGAACCCACCAAAAGGGGGGAAGGGGTTGCAGTCGATATTGTAGTAACAAATGAAAAGAAAAGGGGAGACTGCCAGTGCTAACACCTTAGGAAGGTTACAAAGTAAAGTAGGTTATAGCACTGTCAGGGGAGAGAAATGTGCATGATTGACCAGTGATCATAGATCTACTGTGGCCAAAGCACAAAGCTGTCCACACCGGCTAAATATCTGGACCCCCCTTGGGGGACCTATATTTAAATTTCCATGCACTGAGTGGCTGGAACGGTGGATATGTGATACGCCCCCCTTCGGGGGGGGGCTTCCATATGCATTGCTTTCAGTCACTCTCTTAGCGCCCCCTCTCTTTCCTATCTCTTTTTTTTTGTGCTTTGGCCACAGTAGATCTATGATCACTGGTCGATCATGCACATTTCTCTCCCCTGACAGTGCTATAACCTACTTTACTTTGTAACCTACCTAAGGTGTTAGCACTGGCAGTCTCCCCTTTTCTTTTCATTTGTTACTACAATATCGACTGCAACCCCTTCCCCCCTTTTGGTGGGTTCTCTTTTGGGGTGCATGGAAATTTGACTCTGGGTGGTGGCATGGAATGTATGTCCCTGCAGACACCACAGTAAAATGTGGTTGTCATTGCAGGTAGGCAGAATTTCCTGCTTCCTCCAGTATTGCCGATGGTGTGCTGAAGAGGTCGCCAAGACCGAAACAGCTGTCCACACCGGCTAAATATCTGGACCCCCCTTGGGGGACCTAGATTTAAATTTCCATGCACTGAGTGGCTGGAACGGTGGATATGTGATACGCCCCCCTTCGGGGGGGGGGGGGCTTCCATATGCATTGCTTTCAGTCACTCTCTTAGCGCCCCCTCTCTTTCCTATCTCCTTTTTTTTGTGTGCTTTGGCCACAGTTGATCTATGATCACTGGTCGATCATGCACATTTCTCTCCCCTGACAGTGCTATAACCTACTTTACTTTGTAACCTTCCTAAGGTGTTAGCACTGGCAGTCTCCCCTTTTCTTTTCATTTGTTACTACAATATCGACTGCAACCCCTTCCCCCCTTTTGGTGGGTTCTCTTTTGGGGTGCATGGAAATTTGACTCTGGGTGGTGGCATGGAATGTATGCCCCTGCAGACACCACAGTAAAATGTGGTTGTCATTGCAGGTAGGCAGAATTTCCTGCCTCCTCCAGTATTGCCGATGGTGTGCTGAAGAGGTCGCCAAGACCGAAACAGCTGTCCACACCGGCTAAATATCTGGAACCCCCTTGGGGAACCTAGATTTAAATTTCCATGCACTGATTGGCTGGAACGGTGGATATGTGATACGCCCCCCTTGGGGGGGGGGGGGCTTCCATATGCATTGCTTTCAGTCACTGTCTTAGCGCCCCCTCTCTTTCCTATCTCTTTTTTTTTTTTTTTTTTTTTTTTGTGCTTTGGCCACAGTAGATCTATGATCACTGGTGGATCATGCACATTTCTCTCCCCTGACAGTGCTATAACCTACTTTACTTTGTAACCTTCCTAAGGTGTTAGCACTGGCAGTCTCCCCTTTTCTTTTCTTTTGATTTTAAAGTTCATTAGGTGCGTTGACAAGGCATAACAAACACAGCTGTTGCTGAAATGTGTCATCAGATTCATGCGTAATGATATTTTAGGTCCATGTATGACAGCCAAATCAGTCATGCCATGACTGCTGCAAAAAAAATCGACACAGGAATGGAAAGCCCAGACTGGCACTGGACGATGACCAATATACAGCTCCGAAGATTTATGTGAGTCTACTGCCCAAGACATGCTGGAGTTTAGGGCAGTGATCGAGGGGACGCTGTCGCTGGCAAGGCAGAGATCACACAAGGGCTCAGGATGGGCAGATCAGACGTGGTGACCTGAATTTCTTTTTCCACGAACAGAGCAAAGGGCAGCACACCGTCGATTGCCTCCGGAGCAGAGGTGTGGTTAAAGGCAGCTGGCGTTGTCCAGAACAAGATACGATATCAAAAAGAATTCTTCTAATGGGAGGGGCGTATGGGCCTTACCGCTGATAGCACAGATGCCATCTTGAAATGAGCTGAACTGAACTGGAGAAAAATCATCGAAATAAGTAATTGCGTGATATTTACTGCCAACACCAATATCCCGTGGAACTTTGCACATTATATTTGCATACTGGATCGTAAAAATAAAAAAATTTAAAAAATCTTTGGGCTGCAATTGCTGTCACTCCAGTGCCACATTAAGACATTCTACCCCGGGACCGAAATCCCGAAATTTTGAAGTTGCCCTCGGAAGGACTGTATTACAATTCTAGAGACAGATCGAGCATGATAATTCAAGGGTGGTGCCAGAATAGCTTGGCGCTTAGGCGCCAAGCTATTCTGGCACCACCCTATCACGCTCGATCCGTGTCTTGCTGTGGTGTGTCGGGGCTGAATGAGTTAACTTGTGGTGGGATGTGGTAAAAGAAGAAACTGGTGAAACAAACTCGGTGAATGTGGTCGCAGGGTTAGAGCACAAAATGTTTTTGCACGCTGGCTACCTACCTTAATCCGTTGCATGCGGCGCGCGGGAAATCGAGGGAGACAACCAGTGTGAGGGATACGTTGGGTGGTGTGTGTAGTTCGAGATTTAACTCATTTGAGATGTGCCGCATCCGGTATGATGTACGTCCTCGACACTCCAGTGATATTGAACGTCCCTGGGCTATAGGGCGGGGTAAAGGGGGACACGTACAGGTATTGCCTATGGAGTACGGCCCAAACACTGAACAATTCAAGCACACTTCTGCGTTGCCACTTTGACTTACCATGACCTTTCAACGGTTATGCGTGTTAACATGACATCAGTTTCTTTTAATGGACAGGAGATGGGGCCGGGGTGGACAAAAATGTTTTTAGCCAGTCACACTTTGTTAACAATTTAGCGCTATGCGAAGCCGATGGCCGCAATACTGTTCCCACACGCAACGTCATATGAATATGAAGGACGTCCTTAAGGTGCGGTCTGACGGGAAGCGAAGCAGAAGCAAAACAGCCAGTAAAACACGAAACATCGCAGTTTTGACGATGTTTCTCGTGTGACTAGACCTAAAGCATAACAGCAGCAAAGCGCGAAGTGAAGCAAAGCCGATGCTTTCAGTGTTTGAGCGTGCTCTAAAATTTTGCGTTGCTTTGCTGCAGCATTTGATTGCCAGCCAATCAGAAGAGCCGACTTTACGACAACGAGGTTGTTATCATTTCGGCGATCATGGCGGCATCAAAAGCTACTGGGCTTTTTGTAATAGAGTTGATGATCTTGTTCACTCTATTAGAGTGTTGTTTGCCATTTCGGCTTTCATTTTGCAGTCTTGTTGGCCGGCTTCACTTGAGTAGTGCCCGGCAGGCTGGTGGTCTGTTTAGTCACACGTTCATTGCGTGTACTGTAGAGTCCGACTGCGCTGGATGCTGGCTCGGGAGGTAAACTGATTTACAACTTATTGCGCATTGCTTCCACGCAGACTGCTATGCAAAACTTCTCATCGTGTGACCGGCTCACAAAGCAAAGCGTTATAAACGCACTATTTTTAGATGCTTTTAGAAGCAGATGCTCTGCTTTGTTTGCCGCTTTGCTTCTGTTTCACTTCCCGTCAGACCGCACCTTTAGTTAACAAGACAGGTGATACGTTACTTGTCTGCGACGGGAATCTTTTCTTTTCTTTCAATCACAAGGACTTAAAGTCATAAAAGTTATCTACAAAAAGGATTATTACCTGTTCACTGCCGAGAAAAGGTGAATACGATCTATCTGCAAGAGACATAGATCCTCACATGAGCTCCCGTTCGACTGCGGCGGCTTATGAGGATCTATGCCTCTTGCCGAGAACAATTGCTATCCATGTCCTTTGGATGGATGTGACTTTAGGCGGTTGAATGAACAAAGATTTCAAAAACAAAATATGTGGCAGGGAATGAGATTTTACAACCATTAACCTCCCTGAACATGCAGCCACTAGTGTTGAGCAGTATTGGTGGCTACATATTTGACGGGGTCATTGATAGTAAATTTAATAAACACAAATGCAACCGAGTACCAAACAATTAAAGAACAATCATTCTCATAATTATGCACACTTTACAATGGCACCGTTGCATGTAAGTATGTTATAGGCGAATTTTCCTAATGGCACCTTGTACAAAGTTACGCCTGCTAGTCTGTTTTTTTTTCAGAATGTTTCTATCTAGAGCAACGTGTTTCATAATTAGAGCAGTGTTTCATATCAGGAGCAGTGATTGTCTAGCGTATATATCGGAAACTATCCAGCCAGTTTGTTCCAAATTTCAGATGTTGATACTTTTTCTCAATACAGAGTATCCCACACCAGGATCATGTCAGTTTGGTCAAGGTCAAGGTCACACCGGCTATATTTATTATGTATGCCATTGTCCAGGCAATGTTACTGTAAACACCGAAACGATGTGATCCGAATGGTAATTTGTGATATTTTGTGACGACACAGTGTTGCATAACCAAATCTATTCACTGTCGTAAAGGCCAAGGTCACAACGGCCATATTTGTTTTGTGCAGAATTGTGTGCTAGGCAATATCTCAATAACCATTGGGCCTATTCAATCCAAATTTTAGATTATAGTATTTTACCATTTCCCACATTGCCATCAATCTTAACTGTGCCTCTACCTCAAGGTCAAGGTCATAGTTGCCATATCTTTCTTGCAGATTATTGAGTAGAGAATACCTCTAAAACCGCTGTACTGATTTGCTCTGATTTTTTTAGGAAAAGATGCCTTACCCTCATAGGTGATGTTTTTAACAGAATGAATTCACGACCTGTAAGGTGAAGGTCGCAGAGGCCATATTTGTGTGAGCCTTTGTGCAGGCAATATCTCTGAAACCACAGGCCCGATTTTTTCCAACTTTTGTTTGATGATATTTGCACTTAACCCCTTCACATCCGAGAAACTCTCAATAGGATTCATCTGCAAGACACATAGATCCTCATGAGCCTCGCGCGATCACGGGGGCTCATGGCGATTTTGGCTCTTGCTGACACAACTGACATACATTATTTGACGTTTGGGGTTCCTTGGAACTGAATTAGGAAAGATTTCAGAGCAATATTTGAATCTAATGGTAGTGAAGAAAATAAAACAGATGTGTCAAAAAACCAGGTTTATGTCGCTACATCACTTCAAGATGACGCGAACAGTTGTCGGGAATGCTTTCAGACACTAGACAAAATGGCGCATTGCTGTCTGCGGGGAGGGGGTGGGGCTAAATAGTTGTTCCAAGAGCAAACCTTGTTGGCTTAGGTGTGACATGACAGCAAATGTGAAACAGTATAAATGTAGTCACCAAACGTCCATGCAGCCGCTCTTCAGCCGTCGTGTGTGTATGCGTGCGGTTTGTATAAAGCAATTTCTTATAGGCTATAGACTTTAAACTCGACACAATTGTAGTTTACAAGAATAACGTTACCTATATATTTCACCTGTAGAAAAGGTTAAGGTCATCCCAGGTCGATGTGTTTGTAAAGATTAGTCATTTTTTGCCCACAAATTTTTTAAAAGTTGACTTTGGAAGCAAAACTTTTAAAGTACGTAAGTATGCATTTTATACCATGAATACTATTGCAAATAACCTTTCTTTAAGGTATTGGGCAGTAAAAAAAAAAAAAAAAAAGAACGTGCGGGAGATTTCGTAGAATTTTTTGTGGGAACTCTTCCTGTCGGCGGAGTCACAGTTGCTGAGAATGTGAAGAGGGTGAGGACCTACAAATGCGCCACTTGTTGACTATCAAACGAGGGGCGGGTGGTGCTGGTGTTAGTGCGGGAAGGGGGAGAGAGGTCTGGAGACCTTTTTTGCCAATGGGCGAAAGATCACACGACGGACCGTTTACAATCTCCAAGAAGAGGCGCTGGAGGGTGTGTGTGTGTGTGTGCGTGCGTGTGCGTGTGTGTGTGTGTGTGTGTGTGTGTGTGTGTGTGTGTGTGTGTGTGGGGGGGGGGGGGTCCAAACTCCCCAAAATGCAAAATTACACATGAAAAAAATATCCTGGGAGCAGTGCACCTTGGAACATTCCTTTCCGCCTGAATTTGCTTTTAACTATGTACATAAACCTGTGTCGATAATGCTAGCTTGTATCAAGTTTTACTTTTGAGGTGGAAAACTAACTACAGTAGCTTTTATTCCCCCAGAGATAAACATTTTTAACACACTTGCTGGCATGCCTGCCCTTTGACCTATGGAAGGAGCCAATAAAATTAATATGCATAGACAGTTTAACCCCTAGCAAAACATTTCCAATGGGGTCTTATGGCAAAGTGTACATACGAACTACCTGTAATAACAACAACCTAAAATAAAAGCCTTTTTTCTTCTCGTGACCTTTGACCTTAACGAGAGGTTAACTTAGTAGAGCTGCAAACAAACGTTGTATCATCAGATTTATCTTTGGCATGTTTTAAAATAAGTTTATAACTATTTTGTTTAAAAATCGCCCGTTTATTGTCCTTTGTAACCTTGACCTTTGATGGAGGTCAGCGCAAGTGACAATCAAAGCTATTGTCAAATGTGATCACTGTGCCAAATTAGAAGTCTGTGGCTCTGATGGTCTCTCAGAAATTCAAAATGATAACATCTGTCACAATCGGATATACACAGGATGATGGATGGATGGACCAATAGTGGACCAGTGGCGGATGATTCATTATATTTAACTCACTTTTAATATTAAATGAACCTATAATGTATGCTAACCATCTCTAATGCCTTAATTTTCCAACAAAATGTAAGTGAAACTTGTGAAAAGGACATAATTACACTGTTTCATAATAGGAGACCTAGTGTTTAATATTAAGCAAAGGGTGCCTAATATGTAACAATGTGTCACTTTTTTTCAAACTGGAACTGCTTCTGCATCGATTCGGGTTTTGAAATTTGGCTTTGTCCTAAGATGCATCAATATAATCTCTATCAAACCCTGATTTCGGATTGATTCTACCTTACTTTGGAACGTCGCGCGAGACGTTTGCTTAAGTGTTTCATACATCGGTCTCCTCCCCTACAACATTGTTCCGGTCTCTGCATATTATTCTTCATTGATCTTCATTGGTAGTCGTCTTCTGCACGTGTTAAAAATTCGGTCCGACTGTCATTGCTGTTTCACAATGAGGAATACTTTGAGCTGTCACAGTTGCGGCCATTTGCAAACGGAAACGAGACTTCCGGTTTCTTGTCTAAGCTTGCGGTGTGGATTTGGTTGGGGTGTAGCAGCAGTTAAGCGGATCGCAACCACCGACACGGTGCACCACATGTCATATGCGACATAGACCGGAAACTGGTTTAGTGTAACCAGATCATTGAGTTTGGATGTTTGCAGTTGGAAAAGTAAGAAAATCATGAAAAATTTGAAATTTTGCCAAAAATTCGCTGTGCATGCAGTTTTATAGGCGTTTTGGCATGTTTTGCGTGGCAACACCCTGTTTACCTGCACTGTGAGCTAGGTTTAGTGTGTTTGTTCATTTATTTTTTGTCTTACAGGTAGTCATGAGTCTTTCCTTCGACCATGAGCTGTGACCTTTGACCTTGACCTTGAAAGGGGTGGGGTTTGGGGTGTTCAGTTTGATAAATGCGTTAAAAAAAATTCACTCTTTCAGTTATTGAAGTTGTGTGGGGTGGGTGTAGGGTGGGGTGGGTAGGGGTTTGGGTTGGAGGTAGGGGGGGGGGGAAGAGGGGGGGGGGTGGGTTTGGGGGCTTAAGGTAAAAGGTTAAGATAAAAACTACAATGAAACAGTGTTAGCATGTGCATTTCCTCAGACCGCTGACCTCGGAGTGAAATAAGCGGCCAAATTTTTGTGACATGCAGAAGTGTTATTTTGCATGGTACTGCTACACTGGTTGCATCTGAGGTGTCATTCTGCTGTAATTGTCATGAGGGATGTCTCTGGTGTCTTTTCTAAACCAAACACAAGCACTTGTACACTGAGTAAAGCTCATTTGAGTGCATTGTTATGGGACCAGCAGTTGCGGGCACCAGTACAGGGTTTTACAGAAGTGTTCACAAGTTTGGCACACACATGCCTACTGCATCTACAAGATGAGCTGAGGTGTTTTGAGACTCTGACAAGTGTGTTTTATATAAAAATGAACTGTACATAACCATTTTTCTATGCTACCTCCTAAATCAGCACTCCAGACACTTGTTAGCGTATGCGGCGTGTCCCGCATAGCATAGTTTTGGTTGTTTTGTGTAGTCTTTTCCCTGTGGGATAGCTCAATAGACTTGATGTTTAAATTGCAGAGCTGTTTCATGACCCCTTTTGCCTAGGGAAAGATTGCCAGCAGCATATAGGGCATGGCAGCTGGTTACAGGCCTCTTCCAGCTTGTTGTCACCAGACAACAGGGTCATTGAGGATGCCTGGGTGTTGTCTTTTGGGCTGCCCTAAGATACACAAGGAAATGGCCTTGGGTCTCAAAGCTCATTTTTCATCAGTGTCATTGTCATGGTAACTTTTTAAAGTTGTCCAGCCCACCAGAAGTCAGTTTGACTGTATTGCATGCGTGTGTAAACTTGGGAAAACAGAAAAAGTAGGGGGGTAGGCAATGGAAAAATATGAAAAAAAAAACACTTTCATGTGCCTGTGTCTCAAATGCAACATTTCTGAAGATCAGATATATTACTTGATGTACATGCCAATTTTGGAGGCATTCTGACCATATCTAGGCTGTTTTTCATGGCATCAGATATGCATGATCCAACACATCAACAGCATTGTAAAGGCCACATCAAGGCACTTCACATAATGGGCCATAACATAAAGATGCAGCAACTTTCAAGGGTGTCACTTTGGGTTTGACTTAGCTATTGTCTAAGGGTTGCACTGATGGCAGATTGAATGGTGTTCAGGTGGGACAAGTTTCTCTGTTGGTCTGCCATTTTGGACCTTACGGCTCAAAATCAGATACCAATGCTTACGTGATCAAACGTTGTTCCAACGTCGTCAACAATGTCACGCCATGCTGCGAGAACATTTCATATCATGATATAATTGTGTCAAGTCACCATGATGATATAAATGTTTCAAGTCACCATGATAACATAATTATGTCAAGTCATCATGACGAGAGACGTGCTGGTCTGTAATTTTGGACTTTACGGTTTATAGCCGTAAGGTTCAAAATCACAGACCAGCACACCAATTTGTATATATATATATATATATATATATATACATATATAATTTTTCATTAAATTCTGAGAATGCTCTTGATACGCTAATGCCATGGAATTCCAGGCTGGTAAGCTTGCATTGTGTCATCAGGACATCAGCTGTCCTTTTTGTGACTGCATCGCCTACTAGTTCTAGAAAGGAGAGGGTTAGTGGGAGAGAAGGAATGACAGACCTATCATTTTAAGCCTTCCACGTCCCTTGAGCTATTCTGATTGAGTGCATTTTTTGGCTTTGGGCGACGCCTTTGTTAAAATTAAAAGTAAAGAATATATATATATATATATATATATATATATATATATATATATATATATATATATATATATATATATATATATATATATATATATATATATATATATATATACTATGGCCCGGCCTGTACATGGCGTCAAATTACAAAACACACGTACTTAGCGAACGCAACGACCGTGCAACCTATCAGTGGGCCACCCGAACTGTTCACCCACGCTGGGCTGTTGATGAAGAAAGACAACTCATAACTCATGGGGCTTTTGGGCGCGAGACAGCAATGATCTCTCTCTCGAGGAACAGTACTTTTCGATTACCACTACCTCGCATTGACTTATTCAAATCAAGCCTAGCCTTTTCGGGACCACTTTTATGGAATTCACTTCGTCAACATTTAAAAACACTAACCCACCTTTCCTCCTTTAAAACAAAACTACACATATACCTGATGGAAACTGCTTAGATATATTATTTTTATCCTGTCATTCTGGTGAAAGGTTATGTATATTATGTTAGTGCGTGCATTTATACGGCTGTAAAGGTCTGTGTATGTATGTTTGTTTCTTGGTACTTTGTGCTTGTTTTTGCTGTACTATGATTTTTTTCCTTTGTAATTTGTGCTGAGGAGTGTTGCTTTCTTTTTTGTATTTGTTTATTGCTACCTTAGTAGTATCATTTTCTGTACTGCGTGTGTCTGTACTTTTTTAGTTATGATTTTTGTTTGCGTAAATTTTTTTGTTGTTGTTTGTCTTCATTATATTTCATGTTGTAGTACTTTAGAAACGGCAAGTTTGAAAAATGACGTATTTGTATCTGTCAAAACTCCTACCGTTATGTAATAAAGTTTCATCATCATCATCATCTCTCTCTCTCTCTCTCTCTCTCTCTCTCTCTCTCTCTCTCTCTCTCTCTCTCTCTCTCTCTCTCTCTCTCTCTCTCTCTCTCTCTCTCTCTCTCTCTCTCTCTCTCTCTCTCTCTCTCTCTCTCTCTGGGGACTGACCGTCGAACGTCCAATGACCGTTGGGGACAAGTAGGACAATTAGTGGAGAAATGAATAATTTACGACTCTTGACCACGCGCAGTAATCAGGCGGAAAAAAAAGAGTTCTTGAAGATGAACCAGTTCAATGGGTACGTGGCAGCTGGTCTTTGAACTAGGCCACGAGAGAAGTTGAAAAAGTAGACACACTTTTTCTTGTTGTTGGCTAGAAACACAGTGGACGCAAAATCATGTTTTTGTTCAAGAAGGGCTTAACACGTAATAATCCCATCAATCCTGGAAACACGGATAGAACTATAGTCAGCAAGAGGCAAAGAACCTCATGAACCCCCGCATCTGCGGGGGCTCATGAGGTTCTTTGCCTCTTGCAGTTGGGTTGGTGTTCGCATTTTTTCTCGGCAGTGAAAGCATTAACCCCTCCCCTGCCACTGTACGCACATTTCTGTTGCTGAAATCGTTGTCCATTCAACAACCAAAGGCCACAACCGACTAAGATTCATGGATACAAATTGGTCTCAGCAAGAGAATAGATCGTCATGAGCCTCCGCAGTCGCGGGTGCTCATGAGGTTCTTTGCCTCTTGCAGTTGTGTTGGTGTTCGCTTTTTTTCCGGCAGTGAAAGCATTAACCCGAAATTACGCTCTTGAATTACGAGGAAGAGCTGGAAGCAGTCTTGCCGAAAGAGACATAGATTTGCATAAGCCTCTGCTGCTGCTGCAAAGGCCTATGTGGCTCTATTCCTCTTGCTCTCGTAATGCAGACAAAAAATGTGACTGCAGCCAAGCGTGCACAACGCAAAAAAATCCCAACAACGAAAATAAATACTAAAAAAATTGTATGGTAATTGCCTTTCTTACACACATTCTTCTTTGCTGCCTTTGAGCGGAAAAGCTGTATCACACATGTGTGATTCAGCTTGGCAGTATCATACGTGTGTGATACAGCCTTGCTGCGTGAGCGGCCAATTTTGCCCAAAATTGTCTTGTAGAAAGTCTGGTCCAAAAAGGTATGGGCACACGCGATACTGAAACTTTGCCTACTTTCAGCTCACGAGCAATGACATCATTTCATATTGACGACTGACACTCTGGCGTCATGTATTGCGCTGTTACATTGAACATTTGTCTGGCATCCAAAATATTGACGTCACATTACAAAGTAAATTACGTCAATATCTTTTGCCCAGACACAATGGCGGCTGTGATGTGCTCAGGTGTGTGCCGAAATCCAACTCACATCGGATTTATGCCAAGAAAAAGGTGAGTAAGAAATAGATTCTTACATCAGTGTTTAGGTGATACTGAGAATCTCACTCTCGTGGTCTTAAAACCTTATCCTACTCGCTTTCGCTCGTAGGAAAAGGTTTTAAAACTACTCAAGTGAGATTCTCAGTATCACATAAACACCTATGTAAAAATCTATATTTCTTGAGATTTTCTGGTTGTCGTAGACTAGCTTCAGCTGTTCCAAAAAATGTAGAGGCAATCTTGGTCAGCAAAGGGGACAGACTCTCATGTACCATTGCGGCTGCTGGAACTCGCGAGAGTCGATGTATCTCGTGAATGAAAGGGGTGGCCATTATAAAAAGAAACACGTTTCCTAACGGAAAATGTAAAACAAATCTGAAATCAGTTCACTAAAATTCAATCAGTGCAATTCGATTAAATACAGTTAAAATCAAATCAATTCAAGTCAAGTAAATCCGATGTAACCGATTCAATAAAATTCAGTTAATTCAATTCAGTTTAATTCATTTCAGTTCAGTTCATTTGAAAATACTTTACTAACCCCAGATGGAGAATATAAGTGATAAAAAATCACAAATACGACACAATGTCCAGTTCTTTGTCCAGAGTGAACAATCATAGACTGACCACAACCGAAAGACGGGGAAATGCCCAAGCACGTTCTGCAAAGTACAATGTCAGTTTCAAGACGCCGCGCGTGTCCAAGAATCCCCAATTATTCCTCAGTCACTAAGCAATCATCTCGTGTCCTACTTATCGGTAAACTAAAGACCATAGGGACGACTCAAGTTAGTCTGAGTTTGGTCAGCACGCAGCCTGGTCAAGAGTAGTCAATTGATAATTAACCTGTTTAGTGCCAGCTGACGGAGACTGTTTCTGCAGTCTTCTCTAATTCGACACGAAAGGCACTAGCTGTCCCAGGAACATAGATTCAAAGTGGTGTCAGCAAGAGGCATAGATCCTCATGAGCCCCCGCAACTGCGGGGGCTCATGATTATCTACACCTCTTGCAGTTGGGTGGTGTTCAAATTTTCTCGGCACTGAACGAGTTAAAAATAGGTTTTCCCCTTGCTGACGATTACGTGAAAGGACTACAATCCATAGTCATCACATTGCCCACGGCATCACGCAAAAGGCCATCGTGCCAAACCGGCCGCAGTGGGCCCGCGCACTGTTTCCAGCGGTCAGTAACACGTCGCAAAACTCTCGTATCGGTTGGCAAGGCCTGTCAGAAATTTAAAAAAAAAAAAAAAAAAAAAAGTTCGCCACCAAGCGCGCGTCTTGAGACAAAATGACAAATCGGCAAACTAAAGGCCCTTGGGCAGATATAGGCTTACGTTGGCTCGTGCCACAATGTCGTCCGAGGGTCTTCCCCTCGCTGGGTTATAATTATTGACCATTTGCGCAGGGGCTCTGGCACTCAAGTGCGCAGTCACGTCTCCATCCTTCAAACCCCCTGCTGTCATTCCCATCTGGAGCGTGCTTTCAGGTTAATGACTGTTTACCGCAAACTTTCAGACTTGTGGCAGAAAATACTTGAGTTGAACCTGTGAACGCAACGGTGTAAAAAGGTTAAAATTGAAAATCTGCCTAGTGAGCAACAAGTCATTTAGCTGGCGTCAGCCCGCGCACAATTCTTTCTGGAGCGTGCTTCCATGTTCAATGGCTGTTAATGACATTCTTCAGCCTCACAGCAAATACTCTAACCTGCCGGCGCAACAGCGTAAAACGTTTAACACTGAAACTCTACGCAACAAACAACGGCCGGGTCCCTGAGTGAGCATCGGTCTTAAACCCTTCACTGCCGAGAAAAAATGAACACGGCCTATCGACAAAAGGCATAGATCCTCATGAGCCCCCGCGACTGCGGGGGCTCATGAGGATCTATGCCTCTTGCTGAGACCAATTCATATCCATGTTTCTTGGCCGGTTTCGGATTTTGGTCGTTGAATGAACGAAATTTCAGAAACAAAAATGGGCACAGTGGCAGGGAAGAGGGTTACAATGATCTGCTTCATGGCGAGTTTCGAATGGTAAAATTCGCCGATACAACCGATTTTCAACAATGTCTTGCCTCTTCTATGTCTTTTCTGCCCCTCTTTTTACAATCCGCGTGAGTTTGGAGTACGCAACCGAAGATTTCTGCCGCTTGTGAGAGTCGATGGAACTCTCCTGCGTGCAAAGGAAAAAGAAAAACAGAAAGGTCTTTCATTTCACGACATTCCAATTGCATAAGTTAAAGCTAGTCCTTTTGTCAAACATTATTTTGAGACATACTAAGAACATTTATAAAGAGCCTATTGTGAACTATTGTCTTATTTTGGGCTGTCGGGAGAGGATTTTTGTCGAGATGATTCCTGTAGGAATTCATCGCGACAACAACCGGCTACCGACACGCAATGGGTTAACCCTTAAAACATTGCCTGAAAAAGTCGCTTTAATAACTGCCAAGAAAAAGTGAACGCGACCTAACTGCAAGAGGCATAGATCCTCATGAGCCCCCGCGACTGCGGGGGCTCATGAGGATCTATGCCTCTTGCTGAGACCCCTTTGTGTGCATGTTCTTTGGTGGACAGCTGTGGCTTTTGGTAGTTCAGTGAACACAGATTTCAGGGGGAAAAAAGTACGTCAGTTGACACGGAAGGGGTTAAGACGGCTCACGCGCAGCCAACTTTTAAGGCTGACGTCACAAGACCAAACACCTTTTGCTCATTGTGTAGCTCTTCATTTTGTCACGAGTGGAAATTGTCTAGCTGGCCGATTTTGTGAGCGGCACGCCATGTCCCCCAATGAAGGTGAAAAAACCGAGTGTTCCGTCCCACCGCAGCCAGTAAATAGAACCTCTTCAAGCTGACAAAGTGACAATTTCACAGAGTGGGAAGTTTACAGACTTCGACATCCCAGAAAATTGAAAACACAAAATGAAGACAGAATTTCATTTAGCAGGGAGATAGACCTGGAGCGTTGGACAAGCGACACTAACTGCAACACTTTCTTCACAACGATACTACTGCTACTACTACTATAATAATATTGATTATGATAACAATATTATCATTATCATTATTATTAGTATTAGTATTATCATTTATTGGTAGTAGTAGTGATATTATTATTATTAATTTATTGGTAGTAGTAGTAGTAGTAGTAGTAGTGTTATTATTATTATTATTATTATTATTATTATTATCAAATAAGTCTACTTCGTTAATAACGAGGTCGGATATAGCAAAAGTCGGATAAAACAACAGTTTTTCAAAGGCCGGTCCCAACAGCACTCTTTCTGTGTTAATTACTCCGCTGATAACAAACTTTGGACATAATAATGAACAATTTGGGTTCATTGGCGATTTGCTATATCCGAAGTTTACTATAATAATAATAATAATAATAATAATAATAATAATAATAATAATAATAATAATCATCATCATCATCATCTTCATCATAAAAATCATAATCATTATCATAATCGTAATCATAATATCAGCAGCAACAACAGCAGCCATAATCATTACCATCACCATCATCATTATCATCACCATCATCATTATCATCATCGTAGTCATTATCAGTGTCGTTGTCATTCTGCACGCCTTACCTTACCAAAGTCTACGCGACCACAAAACTTACAGTTTTTCCCGCATTAGCCTAACCGAGCAACACAGCGCAGGGATGCGGGCGGACTAATCAGAAACATTACCAACCAACATGCAAGGCTTACAGAAAGAAAGAAAAAAATAATGACACTGCCACGCACGTCCGGCCCGCCCAAATCTCTTGCACCCGTCAACACCACGCAGTGGCTGAAGAGGTTTAAAACCTGGGACCCAATTAAGCAAAGGCTCCTTGAGCCTACGTCGGTCGCTGTTGACCCGCGCACTGTCGTGCACGGGCCAACAGCGGCCGACGTCGGCCGGAGGATTTCAAAATCTAGGTGTTTTTATGTCCCTTCTATTTATAGAAGGGACTTTTTAGGACGGGTCGCGGTGGGGCGAATTTAATAGCATGTCCATGATGTCAAATGCGGACAGGCCTAAACCTCTCACAATTGAAGAAACAAGATACACATTACGTCACGTCAGTTACGCTAATCTCGCTGCTGAACGTGCATTTAGCGCGAAGCGCCGTATGTGCGTTTGCATGTATGCATTATGTATGAATGTATTTTATGTATGTATGTGCGTATGTATGTAAACAAGAAAATCTCCAATATTTCTGTACACACAAGCTTGAAACTTGGCGAAATACTTTCTAAGAGAGCCTCCGAACATATTGTAATTGAATGTCGCATTTAAGACATAAACAACCGTTTATAAGAAGTCGGTTGACCCAGTTTAGAGTCCGTAAAATGTGTCCTATTTACTTGAAATTTTGGATATAGCTAATTTGGATAAAGCCATTGGATGAGTTTGTTAGCCAGCTTTGTATCATTTTAACTTGTTTAGTAAAAATTAATTCATTTCACAAAATAAAACAGTAAAAAAAAAAACTTGACTTTTAGAGAAAGTCAGACAGTGACGGTGACGTAAAAGAGGCAACTCCGTCACCACGCGGACATTGACATAATACTCTAAATATGACGTAACTCTCTCTATCGCCTCTCTCTCTCTCTCTCTCTCTCTCTCTCTCTCTCTCTCTCTCTCTCTCTCTCTCTCTCTCTCTCTCTCTCTCTCTCTCTCTCAGACATTCGCGCATCTCCAAGAGGCATAGATCCTCATGCGGCCGTAGAGCCCATAATGATCTATGTCTCTTGGAGATATTTGGAGCGCGCGCGCATACCGCACGCATTAACACGCACACACACATCGTCGCGCTTTTAGAAGAGCATTCAGATGACCCGATATAGCTAATTTGGAGAAAGACATCGGATGAGTTCGTTAGCCAGCTTTGTACCCTTTCAACTTCTTCAGAAAAAAAAATTAATTCTTTTCCGAAAAGAAAATAAAACAGTACAAAACCTTGACATCTGGAGAAAGGAAGACAGTGGCCGTGACGTAAAAGAAGCAACTCCGTCACCAAGCAGACATACTCTAAATAATTATGACGTAATTCTCTCTCTCGTTCGCCCGCTTTCTCTCTCTCACATATGCGTGCATCTCCAAGAGGCATAGATCCTCATGCACATCTATGTCTCTTGAGGATGTTTGGAGCGCGCACATGCACGCCCGCACACGCACACGCATAGCTCTTTCCCATTTGTAATAAGGAAGTTAAGCACGAGTATCCTCCCTTTGCTACACCGAGTTCCGGCAAGATGGAAGCAGACATAGAACGCATGAACGTGAAACAATTAAAAGATTTTCTTCGAAAACATGGACAACTTGTCAGTGGAAAAAAAGAAGAATTAGTGCGCAGAGCAAGAGGCACATTTCTGCTGCGAAAAGATGTTGAGGATGCTGTCGATGATGCTGTGGAAAGAAATGATGCAGGTCAGTAAACAGTTGACTCCACTGACCACTGCCATATGATATATTATAAATATTTCATATTTGTCAGCATGTGCTTCTTGTGCTTTGGACTCTGTTTATAAATTACATTATTGTCATATGTGTGTGTGTGTGTGTAAAATTTCATCTGCGAGTTAGTAGTTTTGTAATATAAGTAAAATCAATTATCCCTGATTTTTTATATAAATAAAGTATTCTACATGGCATAAAGTACATGAAATTGTTAATATTAAAAAAAAATTCATAAACTTTATAAAAAAAAAATCAATGTCTGTTTACTTGAGTACCTATGAATTTTTGTAGCGCTATCAAACGTACTTCGAGCAGTCCCCTTTATTATTATTTAATTTAATTTTTTTTTTTTACAAAATGCTGAGTGCTAACTACTAGCATCTATTTCATTGCCATAGTCAGAGTTCCTTTCAAATAATGAGTATAAAGTTAAAAATGATGTAACATGAGATAATATGATTTAAAAAAAAATAAAAATATATATATAAAAATTTAAAAAAAAAGAGAGAGCTATAGGCAACAAGTAGAGGTTTCTAGTAGTTGTTGCATTTTTGTTTAATCGCATATTCAAATTAAACTAATGCAGGCTGTAAAATAGATACCAACATAATCAATATTATATAATATAATATTACTAATTATTTTTTTGTTATAAGACTTCTAAAATTACAACTGAGTGTCATTATTATTAGTAATAACACCACAGATATGTTGTTTAAAACATTTACTGTCAATTTTCATTCATACAGTATTTTTGCTTATTTTACGGATTGGCCACTATTTATCTTGAAAATGAAGTGGTGGTGTGGGTGACACCTTCTTTGTCCTGTTGCATCGGGGCGATGGCATTGCTGGACTACTACAGTACTAGTACTACTAATACTAATACTATAGACTAGAGGAAATCTCAAAGTGTGATTAATAAATAAAGCTTCATTAAAGAAGACTAAATAAAGCTTCAGTAAATAAAAACACAAGTAATAATTCAAATAATTTACTAACCGTAGAGAGTTTAAAAGTTCGATTCGGGAAAACAGATGGGACATCATCACCGAATACAGGTCCACGTTTTCCAACAAAATGTTCCGAGCAAACAAGTGGATATTTGACCGTGTTATAATCTTGTCGGATCAAACGTAAGCGCTGCTCCCAAGCTCTTTTAAGTTGCTTGTTTGCTGGACAGCTATGTAGCTTGACAACTCTTCCGTCAATAATTTTTCCTCGGTGGTTATGGCAAATAACACAGTAATGTTTTCCACCTCCACATACTTTTGCCGATCTAGCCTTTAATGCTGACGCCATTGTCGAAACAGCAGCCGGAACTCAGTGAGCGTTCTCCTACGCTAAAGAGCAGCGAAAGATAACCCGTACTTGATGAGAAGTGAGACTGTCCTATACACACACATCGGCGCGCTTTCAGAAGAGCATGACAATTGACGTTTGACAAACCAATGACGCGTATCCACTGCGCGCGACCCTTATAGAGTTCACTATAACGCATGGACACATCTGCGAGTCTTTTTCAAAAGGAGACATTTCATCATCACAATCAAAGACAAAGGTAGAGACCCTTGACAGCAACGACAGGTCTCATATAGAAGGGACTTTGTGGGTTATGGTTCATCCCATCTTGTTTTTTTTTTTATAAGTCCCTTCTATTTATAGAAGGGACCTTTTAGGACGGGTCGCCGTGGGGCGAATTTAATAGCTTGTCCATGACGTCAAAGGCGGGCAGGCCTAAATCTCTCATAATTGAAGTAACAAGATAAAAATTATGACATGTCTAGTTACGCTAACCTCGCTGCTGAACGTACATTTGGCGCGAAGCGCCGTGTGTGCGTATGTATGTGTGTGTGTGTATGTGTGTGTGTTTGTGTGTGTGTGTGTGTGTGTGTGTGTGTGTGTGTGTGTGTGTGTGTGTGTGTGTGTGTTTGTATGTGCGTATGTATGTAAACAAGAGAATCTCCGATATTTCTGTACACACATGCTTGAAACTTTGCGAAATTTTTTTCTTAAAGGAGTGTCTAAGAGAGCCTCCGAGCATGTTGTAATTGAATACCTCATTTAAGATAATAAAAAAAAAAACTTTATAGGAAGTCGCTTGACCCAGATTATAGTCCGTAATTTTTGTTACATTTACTTGAATTTTTTTTACATAGCTAGTTTGGAAAAAGACTTAGGACGAGTTTGTTAGCCAGCTTTTTATCCTCTCAACTTTTTTAGTAAAAATTAATTCTTGTCAGAAAAAAATTAAAACAGTAAAAAACTTTGACTTCTAGAGAAAGTCAGACAGTGGTGGTGATGTAAAAGAGGCAACTCCGTCACCAAGCAGACATTGACATAATGCTCTAAATATGACGTAATTCTCTCTAGCGCGCCCAGCGCTCTCTCTCTCACACAAACATGCTCCCATCTCCAAGAGGCATAGATCCTCATGCTGCCGGAGAGCGCAGGAGGATCTTTGTAGCTTGGAGATGTTTGGAGCGCGCGCACATGCACGCACTAACACACACACACACACACACACACACACACACACACACACACACACACACACACACACACACACACACACACCGTCTCGCTTTCAGAAGAGCATTCAGGTAACCCGATATAGCTAGTTTGGAGAAAGACATTGGATGAGTTCGTTAGGCAGCTGTGTACCCTATCAACTTCTTCAGAGAATTTTTTTTTTTTTAAATGAAAACAGTAAAAAACATTGACATCTGGAGAAAGTCAGACAGTGGCCGTGACTTAAAAGAAACAACTCCATCACCACGCAGACATACTCTAAATATGACGTAATTATCTCTCTCTCTCTCTCTCTCTCTCTCTCTCTCTCTCTCTCTCTCTCTCTCTCTCTCTCTCTCTCTCTCTCTCTCTCTCTCTCTCTCTCTCTCTCTCTCTCTCTCTCTCTCTCTCTCTCTCTCTCTCTCTCCAGGCAGTTGTGTTATAATGCACACATAAAATCCCATCTAGATTACGCATCGACAGTATGGGATGGATGCAGCGATATTTCTTTAAAAAGAATAAATTCACTTCATAGACGTGCGGCAAAGCTTATCCTAAAAGATTCCCACACCCCTTTAACTACCGACGATAAACTAACAAATTTAAATATGTTGCCCCTTCTTAAGCACTTTTTAGTCAATAAATGTGTATTTAATTTATGCGTAAGATCACTCTTTCAAAATCACCTGGATATCTCGCTGCTCTCTTTAAGGCTCCCCACACTCCGTACCCGACACTGAGGAACGACCTGGTAGTGCCTCGGCCCCGCCTTGACATTTTTAAATCGGCCTTGTCATATTCAGCAGCCAAAGAATGGAATTTACTTCCAAAAGAAATAAAATCTATCACGACCATAAATGCTTTCAAGACACGGCTTCATCAGCATTTGCTACAAATGCAAGCGTAAACTGCTTTTGTTTTAGAATGACGTGGTATTTTGAATTTGTCTATTTGATTGTTGTTGTGTTGTTTGTTTTGTAATCTTATGGTACACTTGTTAGATAGTAGCGCATGTATATCTCATTATGTGTATTAAATGTGTTTATGATGTTTTTGTATATGATCGCCATATGTACACACTGGCTGTATCCCTGCTGTCGATTTCGAGCGGCAGCTGATCGAGAGGGGCAGCCAGTATGACTCGCCTTGTTGGGCGCTTATGGTGTGTCAGTGCGTGCGGCCGCGTGAGTGTTTGTGTAAGTAGTTTAGCAAGGACAAGATGGAAGAAAGGTCTTCAGACCTAAATCTTTTTATCCTTGGAAAATAAAGATTCATTGTCATTGTCATTGTCATTCTCTCTCTCTCTCTCTCTCTCTCTCTCTCTCTCTCTCTCTCTCTCTCTCTCTCTCTCTCTCTCTCTCTCTCTCTCTCTCTCTCTCTCTCTTTCACACACATATGCGTGCATCTCCAAGAGGCATAGATCCTCATGTGCCCGGAGGGCGCATGAACATCTATGCCTCTTGAGGATGTTTTGAGCGCGCGCATGCATGCACGCACACGCACACACATCGACGCGCTTTCAGATGAGCATGGAGGCGTACTTAGTATAGCATGTAGCTAGGTAAAGTCAACCTGCTTTCACACAAATTATAGCAAGAATGAAATTGTACCGGGAAATTCTAGTTTTGTCACCATTTTCCCAAGCCTTGAAGCGTTAAATGTAAAATTACGTAAAAACAAAAATACGTCATGACAAATGACGTTTGACAAACCTATGACGCGTATGCACTGCGCGCGCCCCTTATAGAGTTCAATATGACGCATTTGGCATATCTGCGACGCTTTTTCAAAATGAGATATTTCAACATCAGAATCAAGTCAAAGACAAAAGGTAGAGACTCTTGACAGCGAAGACAGCTCTCATATAGAAGGGACTTTGTGGGTTATGGTTCATCCCATCTTGTTTTTTCTTCATGTTTTAAAGCGTTTGTTTGTTAAAAACGTTACTGCTGTGGGAAGCGGACACACACTAAGTACATAACTGTTGTTTTTTTTACGCTGTGAAATTTCAAAATCTAATCTTTTTTTTACCTGGAGACGAAAATGTTTTGCTGACAAATTAAATTTCCAGTTCGCCTCACGAGGATATTAAAAAAAAAAAAAAAAAAAAACAGCCCTAGTGCTGTTTTATAAACCGTGAAGACCAGGCGACTTGATAGAAATTTGGTTTGGAACTCATTTCAAAGTGCAGAACAGCAAACCTGATAGAAATTTGTTTTAATTCATCACGCAATGTGCAGTGCAGCTCGATAGGAATTCTGCTGCACCCATTAGGCGAAACTTGAGTGCCAGAGAGATCGAAATGGACACTCTCTTGTTGACGTAATGCAGTCTTTCCAGGAAGAATTTCTGAAATGTGATGATATACATGGAGTCTGTGTGAGTCAGAAAGAGGCACAGCTTCTCATAAGCCCCTGTTGTTGCATGTGCTTATGAGATTCTATGCCTTTTGCAGACGGAGCAGGTTATAGGGTTAAGTAATGGCACTGAGCAGTGCAAGTAAGGTACAAACGATTCTTATACAGAAACTGGCCATATTTTAACCCCTTCACTGCCGAGAAAATTTGAAAGCTATTTAACTGCAAGAGACATAGATCCTCATGAGCCTCCGCGATAGCGGGGGCTCATGAGAATCTATGTCTCTTGCTGAAACCAATTTGTATCCATGTTCCTTTGAACAGTTGTGACTGTTGGTCGTTCAGTGAACAACGAATTCAGAAGCAAAATATACGTCCTTTGGCAGAAGAGGGGTTCAACACTATACCCTAGATTTATTGTTAATACTTCTCGCCCAAAATGCAGATTAGCGCTCATCATTTAAACCCTTTGGCTGTCGATGATACCTGCAGGAATCATCACGATAAACACCGCCAACAAGAGCCAAATGGTTAACACTGTGCTCCCACCACGCGCGTATAGATTCGCCCTCCATCGTCCGGAAGGAGTGGGACTGGGAGATCCGACGCAAGGAAAACAGCAATGTATCACCCACACACTCTCTACGGAATTCAGAGCGAAAGGGAAGGACAGTTGTCGTCTGCTAACCTTTATCGCGAGATTTGGTCAGTGTCACCCCAGTCCGCCAAGGCTGCTCTGTGAAGACAAAAAGTCAACGCGAAAAGCTAGATTGTGATTGAAGGTGATAACCCGACGGAGGAGACACGCTTAGAAAAGACATTTACAACACAAATTGTGTTGTAACTGTCTTTTCTAAGCGTGTTTCCTTCTTCGTTGGGTTCTTCTCTGCATTTTACACGATTGGTAGTCAAGGTTTCGGTCACACTTGTCTTTGTTTCACATTCTACATCCCTTAACCCTTTTAACGCCATCACCATACAGCAGGAGATTGATTGACCATGATAATTCAAGGGTAGTGCCAGATTAGCTTGGCGCCTAAAGGCGCCAAGCTAATCTTGCACTACCCTTGAATTATTATGGTCATTCCACCTCCTGCAAGTGGTACATAATCGTTAAGTAACACTTCCAAAATTCGGGAAATGCGCTCATGGCGCTAAAAATGTTAAAGCAAGGTCGAATATAACAATGCTTTTCAGAAGTCCTGTCGAATTTTTTACTCCGTACATGTAAAGTACTTCGCGTGCAACAAGCTTTGGTCATGACGCCACCAAGTTTGCATCCCCTGTTATGTTCAAAGCTTACTGTGCACAATGACAATTTTCCAGTCACAGAAGTGGACATAATTATTGTTGCCTTCATTGGGCGCGCAGAACTGCATTGCAGGCTGATTTCTCAGCACTTCTCAGCTGAGAAAGAAACACGCTTAGAAAGGACAGGTACTTTAATAAATGTTCTGTTTAAAATCCGAAATTTAAACTTTAAATAAATGTATTGTACTTGCCATTCAAAGCTTGTTTTTCTATGTTTGGAATTTCTTTGCATTGCATACGTCTTGTTGGTCTGGAGTCTAATTTGTCAGTTTACACACACACACACATGTGTCTGTATAGTGACGGGCAAACGAAATGCGACATCATTCCAGCCATCGGCAACACTTCTTTTGCTCGTCAGTATATAATTATGCAGTAACCCAGCAGCAGGCTTTCACGCCTGTAACACTCACGGCCTTAAAAAATTGTAATACGAACATTCGTCTGGAGTGCACCTTCTTCACCTTAACATGTAAATCCGGCGCAAGAACAAGTCCACTGTTTATTCACGGAGCCATTTCCATGAGTGAGCTTAGTCCTGCGCCAGCCACTAAGCAAGGTGCTCAGCTATAGCAGAGCACCTTGCTTAGTGGCTGGCGCAGGACTAAGCTCACGTATGCAGCTGGCTCCCGCAGCCTGACGCGTAGAGTGCGGAAGGAGGAACATTGACAAGATCCAGTCAGCCACTCGATCACTGCATGCTTACCTAGTACCAATCAGCCAAGCGCGCCATCGGGAGCAGAGTCAGTATGTAAATTTAGCCCAGTCCTATTCGTAAGAGGCACAGACTCGCATGAGGCCATGCGGGCCACTATTCATTGGTGTGAAATCCAATGTTTTTGTCAACCTGAGGCGCAGACAAATATACACATGGATGTGAATTTAGTGCACTTTTAGGCGTAAGAGGCACACAATTCTGCCGTTAAATGCAGAGAATAACCCAACGAAGAATGAATCACGCTTAGAAAAGACAATTACAGCACAGTTTAAAAAGACAGTTACAACAAAATAAATTTGTGTCGTAACTGTCTTTTCTAAGCGTGATTCTTTCTTCGTTAGGTCATTCTCTGCATTTTACACGCTTGGTCGTCACCTTTCTGGTCAGGATGCCGTTGCACGGCAAATGTCGGTATATCCATAGTTGGGAAAAGCGAGATTTTATTGTACAACTATGAAAACTTCGCTATCTCAAAAATGGACATACAAGTATCGGCTTTTCCCATATAACGGTAAAGATTCTTATCAGCGTATTTTGCCATCAATAACTGATTTAACATCGTTTTATTTATTTTTTTAATTTTTTGTTTGTTTTGTTTTTTTGTTTTTTTTTCTGTTTTGTCCGAGAAGCAGATACTAAAGAACTTGTTTTGAGCTTCCACATTATGAGAGTTTGCCTGTCATTAAAGACCATCATTTAGGTGGCTGTGGCCACTGCAGTAGCCCAGCCACTTCAAGACTGCTCTTGAGAGAGCACCTATCTTTAAAGACCACCTTTTCTCTCTCAAAAAAAAAGTGATCGCTCAATACACGTTCTGCTATGAGTCATTTTAATTATATACATGAGAACAATGCCTCTGTGTGCAAGAGGCACAGATTGTCGTGAGCCTCTGCAGATAAGCTGCAGGGACCCATAGCAGTCAGTGCCTTGTGTAGATGAAAAAATAATCTAAGGTATGTTAGCGCTATCGTCAGATAAATGAATGACTTGGAGCAGTTGTCAGATGTTTTCCACCTATTCATCTTGCAAAAATGGATAAACCCCTTTGCTGACAATAATCACGAATTTCGCGTATAAAATAACTGGACACTGACAGACATTCACGTAAAGAACACACGATGTAAAGAACACACGTAAAAGAACACGCGATGTAAAAAAGAACAACAACACCACAGGACTACCAAGAAACATAAACCCGCATGAACCCCCGCGACCGCGGGGGCTCATGCGGGTTTATGTCTCTTGCAGCTGCATGGGTAGCGTTTGCCTTGCCCCAGCAGTTAAGGGGTTAATTGTTTATGCCTATGTCAGCAGAGGTCAAAGATAATCTTTTTTTTGTATCCAAAAGGCAGCAAGACGGGCTTCTTCTGATAGCACGTCCGTTACAAGGTCCTGGTAAATCAAAATGGCACATGCAGTGCCCCTGAAATGATCAGTGTTCAGGTCGTGCTCCGCAGCTGTCCTTGTCCCCTATAACCGGTCCGTTAGGGTCGTCCATTATCACTCCGGTGCCCTGAACGTTAAACGCCGAACTAACCAACTAACCCATGCCTCTTGTAAAAGTAAGAGGTTGTATAGGAGGGTCCCTATTAGTGTTGTAATGGCCACAAGGGCGAAGAAATCCATGAGTTGTGTGCCCCTGACTATTTCCGAGCGCCACTAGGATAGCGTATGCGTATCGGCAGATCGACGTTCAGTCTTTGTCAGGGAACATTACTCGTAATGTTTCCTAATTCTGTGATAAGTGTTTTGTAAAATCCACAGGAAAAAGGAAACCTATTCGAGTTATTTCCCCTGACAATGGCTCCGTTGTCTGGGGAAATAAATCAAATAGGTTTTCCTTGCCCCTATGTACTATTTCTGGTGTTGAAAAAGCTGCTGCTCTGTAAAGGAAAAAAGACAGTAAATCCACTTGTGTGAAAAGCATGATTTTCATTGTATTACAATGAAAATCTCACTTTTCAAAAAAAATTGACTTGCTGTCTTTTGTCACCAAAGGGCCCGCCGTGAGATGGTCTTAGTTGCCTGCTCGGCGTTCAACCCAAATAACTTGACTAACTAACTCACCAAAGGGCAGACTGGTTATGGAAGGGATGAGGAACTTTTGAAAGTCAACGAAAGCAATTCCAATGGTAAAAGACA
This sequence comes from Semisulcospira habei, assembly GCA_036245525.1. NCBI lineage: Eukaryota > Metazoa > Mollusca > Gastropoda > Semisulcospiridae > Semisulcospira > Semisulcospira habei. The sequence continues at coordinate 45,912,063 of BTPG01000007.1, forward strand.
GAAAAATCTAAACACACTACATTTAAAAAATACAAATCAAAAACATGTCTACAAGAGTTAGAACATTATCTGAAGCAATATTAATTATATTAAGATACAATTTGCTGTAACTCTTCTTCAATCGCAGCAGAAAATGTCACAAAAGGCACATGAAACATTTGATGGACATGCACGATCATTAATATTGATTTCTTCGTCAGCGTTTCTGAAGTGAACATTTATAAAACATCTGCCTTTGTTAGATCCACATAATCACAGGAAAATTACTAAAAGAAAATTATTACAATTATAGAAAATTGTGCACACGATTGTAGAAAAAGCAAAACGAAAACAATCTAACAAAGAAGTACATTTAATTGGCATTTCTGCTTTGACTCACCTTACTGGGAAAATGCACACGAATACACGAAAACGCTTATAATGAATTGCAGCTCAATTGAAAAACGACTGCAGACATACTCATTGTAGACATACTAATAAACAGATTGACAATTATTATTGAACACTAATAAAATACAAAGTACGGCGAATGAGTCAATTACTGCCCAATAAAACGCAACACAATTGCAGTAATTCTGTACTGACGGAGACGGCATGACGAACCTACCCAGTTTGCAAAGGTCCTCGGGCCTACTTCGGCCGCAGTGTGCCCGCGCACGACTGTGCGCGGGCCCACAGCGGCCGACGTCGGCACGATGGTCATTTCTTACTGGGAAGCTATTCGTAACTTTGTATCGACACCAACACACATTCCTATGCTTTATTTTTTTTTTAAAGGCAAATGACAATGAACAATACCTATCTATTGTTTTGCTGTTTGTTGTTGTTGGTGTTGTTTTTGTTGATGTTGTTGCTGTTAGTTGTTATAGTGTTGATTTTTTTTTTAGATGTTGTTTTTGGGTGTTGATAATGTTGTTGCTGTTTGTTGAGGCGGTTTTTTTGCTTTGTTCGCTACTAACAAGTTTTTAAGAGCCACAAAGCGAAAAACAAAACTGTGAATGCGAATAGAGTGTGTACAAGTCGGTAAGACTCGGTCGATATATTGTGCATGATACTTCTTAAGCCTCTTACTGTACTTCCAGTTGACCGTGTCTACTTCCGGTTGATCCCTCCCTGGAAACACTTTCGCATGGTCCATCGACGCACATATGAAGGCGAAGTATACACCAACTGCATGAGCACTGAACATTGACAAGCAAGTGAGTGGGCTGGTACTTTGTCCATAGCCGTGCTGGTCACACGGCGTGCGTGGTTGTGAAAGCCCTTGTTAGCTGCATCTGGTGTCCGGGTGAGTGCCGACTGAAGGGCCAACGGGCTGGCTGACGTCCGCCGCAGTCGGCCCTCGCACGCGCGCGCTGGCCAACTGCGGCGGAAGTCAGGCCGTGAGCCTTTTGCGAACTAGGATAATTTCACCTTCCATTATCGTCATGTACATTTCACAGCCCATTTTCCGATGCAGCCTTCACCAGGTTCAACGCGAAATTACTTCCTATATAAAGGAACGCAGATGTCTTTAAAGGTAAGCAAGAGGCATAGATCCTCATGAGCCCCCGCAGTAGCGGAAGCTCATGAGGATCTATGTCTCTTGCAGATTAAAATACATACGGTACAATGTTTCTGTCACGATCATCACACTTTCAACACTCAATTGCTTCACCTCCTTGGCTAACGGGACATATGTGCATATGTGCAGGCAAGAGGCATAGATCATCATGTGCGGGGCTAACAATGATCTGTGCCTCTTGCAGACGGAAGGGTGTGGGGGATGTTACAGAGTGTGAGACTGTTACGAGGTGGAGTTGTAGTTGAAGTATGATAAACACACTAGACACACACATGTAGAGATCTTTAAAATAAACCTCGTTCAGCTGCAATCCGTCACACGTGGCTTAAGGATGTAGACAATACTGGAGTAACAGTTCCAACAATATTTAATTCAGCGATGCGATATCCACACAAAAATGCACTTTCAAATGCACAAACTACTGATACAAAGTCTCTTCTGCTATGTCCACACTGCGACACAAAGTTTCTTATACACAGAGCCTCTCGCAATAAACTACGTGTCTCTACTACTGACAAAGCAAGACAATGTACGACCGGGCTTTCCTAGCGCCCTCCTTATAAATACTATCAAATTCCAGAATCTTCTACGGAAAACATACAACTCAACCAATCAGAACGAAACACGCAGCCGAAGCTCATTAACATAAACTTTCCAGATAAACTATAACAGGCTACAAAAACACGGCTGCTTACTTCAGCTCTAAATTCTAGCGTATAATTAGGTCACATAAAAGTATGGTATCCCTATCACCTGGTAGCTCTATAAAGTACGAGAACATTCCCAAAACAAAATAAAGGCTGCTCACTACACGCGCACAGGAAAACAAAAAGTAGCGAAAAATGTTGCGATGTCAACTAACCGACGTGACACTTACGAGGCCACCAGACAGTGCGACCTTTCTAGAACGTTCCGGACTAAACTTGACAAAACGAAAACGGCTCTACTCACGAACAAAAGAAAACCTTACTAAAAAGACACGTGAATCGTAACCAAGATAGCTCAAATAAACATCGGATCGTTACCTACGATCAACACACGCACGCACTCACAGGATAACACAACCACAATCGTAACAGAGACTGAGAGTTTTACAAAAAGACATGTGTCGAGTTATTTAGTTGCAAATGCGACGTGATGTCATGTGCAGGCGTGTTCGTCCTCTCTGTTTCCTGGTGGTGAGAATGAACTGCCTCAGTGGTGTGTGCGTGCGTGCATGTGTGTGTGTGTGTGTGTGTGTGTGTGTGTGTGTGTGCATGTGTGTGTGTGCGCGCGCGCGTGTGTGTGTAGTGGTTTCAGATGGTGTGTGATTGTGTGTGTGTGGGGTGGGGGGTGGGTGGGTGGGGGTGGGGGGAGGGTGTGTATGTGTGTGCATGCATATGTGTTTGCGTGTACACACGCGTGCATATGTGTTTCATATTGATTAACAGGTGTGTCTCGTATTTGTGAGCGTGCGCGCGTGTTCAGAAAGACAGCCTAGTCAGCTACGCCCACTACCCCCTCCCTTCAATGACAAAAAATAATGGCAACTGTTTTCGGTCCGAGTAGAGAAAGGAAACAGTCTGTGCAAACTTCGGCATTGCCGCCGAGACTCGAATTCGTAACTGACACTGATCTGGCCAAGATTGAAAGCGTTGAGCTCTACATTACCTGAGAATCTGCGCACAGTCCCTGAGGAAAATGCTACGAGCTACCACAGACGGATGGACAACGATTGGTTCGATCGATCATTGCGACTTGGTCTTAACTCATTCAGCCCCGACACACCACAGCAAGATATGGATCGAGCATGATAGTTCAAGGCGCCAAGCTATTATTGCACCACCCTTGAACTATCATGTTCGACTTGTCTCTAGATTTGTGATTCAGTCCTTCAGAGGGCAACTTCAAAATTTGGAGATTTTCGTCGTGGGTTAGAATGTGTTTACCCATTCAGCCCTGTCGCACTACAGCACCAGATGGGTCGACCATGATAATTCAAGGGTAGTGCCAGATTAGCTTGGCGCCTGTCGGCGTCAAGCTAATCTGGCACTACCCTTGAATTATCATGGTCGATCCATCTCCTGCAACAGGTGCATAGTCGTTAGATGACGCCTCAAAAATTTGGGACATACGTGAGTCGGGCTGAATGAGTTAACTGCTTCCCACGAGATCCAAAAGAAGTGTTGTGTACAGTGGTGGGTTTGTCTTTACACAAGACACCTGAATAATCATCCAGCCTTCAAGGGAGTTCTGTTTACAATAAAAACAACGCAAATGTCTGGGAATTTCACGTTTACTAACTGCAGCTCGATTTCCGTCTACTCAAAACCACACCCACACACGCGCACGCGCACTTCCCCCATCTCCATTATACAGTTGCAATAACTACATGAACTGTATACGCAAACATTTCACGACGAGAAATTCTGATTAATCCATCAAAAGCCCTAGCTGTTCAAAGAAACTCTGCTGAAACAGATGGGTAGGAAACGCTCCTTACAGGTCTGGCTGTGGTTCATTTAGACTCTGAGAATCCAGTCGTCGTTCAATATCAAGTAATTAATTTTGACAATGACTTTTGCTCGGTTTTATAAACTCCGCACAACGCTTGTTTGTGTGTCAAAACTGTCAGTAGAAGTTCACAGGGTGTATCGATTAGGAATAACAAACTCAAATAAGCAGTTGTGACACCGTTGCTGAAGAAACCTGGTCTCAACAAAGAATGTTTTAATAACTATCGGCCTATCTCCAACCTCCCTTTCTTATCAAAGCTATTAGAACGCATTGTTCTGTCTCAGCTCCAAAACCATCTGATTTCCAACAACATCTAGAAACGTTTCAGTCAGCTTACAGAAAACAGCACAGTACAGAAACTGCTCTCCTGCGTGCTACAAACAGCCTTCTGTGCAATGCTGACAACAAGCGGCTTTCCATTCTTTGCCTCCTTGACCTCTCGGCGGCATTTGATACGATTGACCATACTGAACTCCTAGAGAGACTTAAAACATCCTATGGAATCTCTGGCAAAACACTTAGCTGGTTTCCTCATATCTGTGTGGGCGTACTCATAAGGTTGTTGTCAAGCAATCAGAGTCGCAGCCCCTCATGCTGAGATACGGTGTCCCCCAAGGATCCGTCCTTGGGCCCGTCCTTTTCAGCCTTTACACCCAATCCCTCTCTGACGTCATCATCCGACATGCCTGTGAATTTCACAAGTATGCCGATGACACCCAGCTCCACAAAGGTACTTCTCCATCTAATTTTCCTGCTCTTGTGAAAGAGATTAACTGTGTATTTCCTCTGTAAAAAAAAATGGATGCTCTGCAACAAACTGAAACTGAACGACGGCAAGATTGAATCACTTTGCGCTGGTTCCGACCACTCCCTTAGTCAGGTCCCACCCGGGGCCTCCCTCGTGGTTGGTGAGAGTGAAATAACTTTTAGCCAGTCTGTACGTAATCTGGGAGTTCAGTTCGACTGCAGCATGTCTATGCACCATCACATTACTAATGTGTACACAACGGCGAAATTCCAGCTGCGAAGAATCAGCTCCATTAGATCATTCATCACCCGGTCCGCTACTGTTAAACGTATTTGTTCCCTTGTCCTTAACCGCTTAGACTATTGTAACTCCCTCCTGGCAGGTGTCCCCCAGAAAGAACTCTCCCGCCTGCAGACAGTCCTCAACAATGCTGCTTTTGGCAAATCTAAAATGGACCATGTAACCCCCCTACTTCAGGAATTGCACTGGCTACCCATTCAGTTTAGAGTCGAGTACAAGATTGCTGTCCTGGGTTTTCGTTGCTTTGATGGATCCCTACCGCCCTACCTCTCATCCCTCCTCACTATCTATCAGCCCTCCCGTTCTCTTCGTTCCTGCTCTGAGAAGCGTTTCCGTGTCCCCAGCTTCTTCTCCAAGCGGGTTGGCTGCCGGTCATTCCAGTATCAAGCCCCTGTTGTCTTAACTCCCTTCCCCAACACCTCCGGAATGCTGAAAGCATTGACGTATTTAAGACCCAACTTAAAACTTACTTCTTTCAGCTTGCTTACCATTAATCAACAGATTGTGTGTGAGTGTGAGTTTGTGATAATGGTCTGGTCTGCATCTGCATACATATTTCTGTGGCTTATGATGCCTCATTTAGCACCATCATGGTGGCATGTATTACCTCGGTCTTCCTATTGTTGACCGTGTAGCACCATCTTGGTAGCTTTGATCTTTACATCCTTAGTTTATTGACCATTTGGTGGCTTGGACGATTACATGTCATCCATTTGTTGACCATGTAGTGCCATCGCGGTTGTGCTGATCTTGGATCTTCCTTCTGTTGACTTTGTAGCACCATCATGGTGGCTTTGATCTTAGGTCTTCCCTTTGTTGACCGTGTAGCACCATCGTGGTGGCGCATCAGCATCATCAAAATGCGTTTGACTTGTGATTGTCAATGGTTTTGTTATGACGTGCTTTGGTTGTATGTGTGTGCGTAGATTAAATCTTTTTAAAGGTAGTGAGATTCTGCATATACAATTTTTGTAACGCTCTTAAAGCCCACTGCTCCTGGGTATTCATCGCGATATAAATGCTCTTTATTATTATTATTATTATAGTGCTGACATCTGTCTTCAAAATCACGCGCAGTTGTACGTCCAGCCCGACCACGCTACAAGAAGATATGGAGGGACCGTGCTAGTTCAAGGATGATACCAGTACAGTTTGGCGCCTCTTGGCGCCAAACAATCATGGCACCACCCTTGAATCGCAGTCATTACAGGACAACTTTCAACTTTGGGAAGTGTGACCCTGGGGCTTAATGTGTTAACCCTGTCCTTGCCAGTCCATGGACTTAGTGTCTATGGAACCATGGCACATTTACTGCAATAGTTAACCCCATCTGCCTGAACGACACAAAAATACAAATTATGACTGAGGCCAGAAAGAGGCACAGATCTTCATAACAAATTTATTGCATGTTAACCAATGTGTCACCAGCAATACAAATATAAATTACGATTGAGGTCATGTGCAAGAGACAAAGATCCTCATGAGCTCCCGTATACGCGGGGCTTATGAGGATCTATGTCTCTTGCGCTTGCGCATCGGGGTCAGACAAGATCACCTGTACTCCAGCAGTGAACGAGTCAAACAAGATGATCTGAATAGACATTTCTCCCCCTCAGAAAGTACAACAAGGTCAGAAATAAACGCAATGGAGAAAATAATGTACAATTTCCAATCCCTCCTCCCTCCACCCCCCCCCCCCTCCCCCCGGGCATCAACCCGCCCACTCGCCAACGTCATGAAAAGCATGCACCAAAAGCGAATGACTGAGACCGTCGGACAGGTCTAAGCCATAAAGTCTTAGCCTACTGAAGAGCGGATTAAAAAGGTCAGACAGGCCTAAGCCAAAAGTCTTAACCTACTGTAAATTGTCTGGTGTCAGAAGTTCTGATCTAAAAATGTGACTTCCAAACGTGAGAAATGCAGAGAGCATACCAACGAAGAAAGAAACACGCTCAGAAAAGACATTTACAACACAATATAGTCGTATTTCGGGTTAAAAGACATACTTTATGTACTTTAAGTACTTTATGACAGTGGGCCTGGCCGACGGTTTCAATACGACGTACGTCTTCATGCATACCTGACCATAATTCTACACAAACTAGCCAGCCTCTGAGACCGACCTGCGTGCACTTGCACAACAGAAGTCCCTAAATATAACGAAAACACACACTATGTTTAATTACACTTATTATTTCTTTGTCAGTCCAAAAACCAGCCATGTTCCAGCTGCAAGAGGCATAGATTCTCATGAGCCCCTGCGAATGCAGGGGCTCATGCGAATTTATTCCTCTTGCTGGCACCCATTTAACCCAGATGTGAATGCACCTGTTTTGCCCTTCAACACACAACAGCCCCCGAGGGGCAACCAGAAACTATGTTTAAACACTACACGTCCAGAGGACGTAGGTTGTATTTTTCAAGTTATTGAAATTCAGCCTCAACGATCCCCAGCCGTCAAAGGAACATGAAAGCAAAGTGGTTTTGGCAAGAGGTATTGATCCTCAAGAGCCCCCGCAAATGCGGGGGCTCATGAGGATCTATACCTCTTGGTGGCCATTTCTTTTTTCTCAGCAGATCATGTTTCTCAAGTCAGCGTCGAAGATCATCAGCTGTCAAAGGAACATGGAAACAAACTGGTTTTGGCAAGAGGCATAGATCCTCATGTGCCCTAGCAAATGCGGGGTCTAATGAGGATCTATATCTCTTGCAGTTGGATGGTGTTCAATATTTCTCGGCAGTGAGCGGGTTATTAAAAGGCGTCTCCAAACTTGTTTTTATTAATTATTTATTATACGAACCCACGCCCACACACATATAATGTATTTCTTCAATAATTGGGCGCATAATCACCTCAAGGATCATTTCTTCTGCTTTGATAGACAACTACAGACACCCATCCCCACCCCCACCCCCAAACGCACGTATGCACGCACGCACACACTAATAAGTTAGACAAAAGCAAAAGAGATCATACAGGCCCGAGAGCTAAATGCACCTGACTACAGTGGCGTAGGAAGCTATTTTACATTGGCGGTGGGCGTGGTTGTTGGGGAGTCATGAATGCCTGACATGTTGGACATGTTGCATTTCAGCTTAAAAGTGAAGGTGGGGAAAGTGTGGGGGAGGGGGGAGGTGACGTGCGAGCGAGGAGGGGGTGATGGGGGGGGGGGGGGAGGATGTGTGTGTGTGTGTGTGTGTGTGGAGCAGTTTGGTCTAGAGTGTGATCGTGTGTGTGTGTGTGTTTGTGTGCGTGTGTGTGTGCGTGTGCGTGCGTGCGTGTGTGTGTGTGCGCATGTGTGTGGAGTGGTTCAGTGTAGTGTTATGTGTGTGATCGTGTGTGTGTGTGTGTGTGTGTGTGTGTGTGTGTGTGTGTGTGTGTGTGTGTGTGTGTGTGTGTGTGTGTGTGTGTGTGTGTGTGGGAGGGTGGGTTCCGTGCTAGTGCCGACACTTTAACCTGCAACAGTCCAACCTACGAAAAATGAGAAATTAGCGACGGCAAGAGTTGAGGGGGGCGGGGGGGGGGGTGAGGTAGGGGTGGGGGTGGGGTGTGTGGAGGGGGGGGGGTGGTGGTGGCGGGGGGAGTATAAACGTCCAGCCTAAAAAAAAGTTTAAAAAAAAGTATAAAACCAAAGAAATTTCAATCTGCATATGTGTTGTAGTTTTCTTCAAAAGATATGTTTGTCTCTAAAAGAATTTTTATTTTTCCAAAATATAAAGGGGGAAGGCGGGCAGGATAATCTGCCCACTACATTTTCACTGTGTGTGTGTGTGTGTGGGGGGGGGGGGGGATAGTTGCACGAGTGCGCTTAGTCATGCGCCACCCACGAAGCATGGTGCTCCGCGATAGCGGAGCACCTTGCTCAGTGGCTGGGGCAGGACTAAGCTCACTCATGCAACCGGCCTTTGGTTCCTACGCCAATGTTCTTAAAAGGCGTCCAAACAAAAGCCCTGCAATGATCAGAAAGAAGCCACACTATGGAGAAAAGTTCCGTCCTTTCGGAAGACATTAAAGCGACTAGTGAACGCAAAAAAGAGCAGGCAAACATCATTAGACCAGAATAGACTCTTTTAAAAAGCAAAAATAAATATCATTAGAACCTACATAGACCTTTTCTTCTAACCTCTGAAAGGGCTCTGCTCTCTGTGAAGGCAAAAGACTGCAAGTCAGAGATACAATATTGGACAGTTGATGCCCACCCATCCCCTAATCAATTAATTATTCTAATCAACTAGCCATTTATACAAACCAATGCCACCCAATACAGCCAATGCCTTTATTACCTAACCGTACTAGTTCTACTCCAGAAATCATTCAAAGCAACGATTTTGGATCAGCTGCCAACCCGCAGATCCCCCACCCCCACCTAAATAATTAATGCTGTCATTGACTTCTTTAAACAAAATTATTATATTACATTATATAATGAATCAAGACGAATTGCTACTTTTAAACGATATCTGTGCTGTAGAGAACAAGATTTAGACTCTAAACAACAACGCCTTCTCTCTGTTGTTGTTTCTGGAAAATCAAAAGCTTTTCTTGGTAAATAATACATGACAGAAGACATAGAATCTCTCACCGCTGACGAGCTAATCAAACTACATTCAAAATATGAAAATCACATTAGTTCACTAATGACACGTGATTTGAGTCGATCTCTTGTCTGCCTATACACAAAAGCCGTGAGTCACTTCCTACCTGTTGATAGTGACAGCCTATCACACGACCTTGAAAGCAACCCTATTGTTTCAAGTTCAATAGGCAAATTAGCATGCCTTATGTTTTACAAGTTTGGGAATTACCTTGCGCCTGTGGTAACCTTGCTTGTAACTGGGAGTCATATTGATTTTTCTCAAATAAATTTTAAATTAGAAGAAAATGGACGAGACCTGTCTTGACACAAGTTCAAATGGTGACTAAGGTTAAAAGTCCAGGTCGAATAGAGGCTGGGAAAAGATTAGCTGAATATAACAGACAAAAAAAAAAAATAAAATAAAAAAATACAGCTTCAAGCATTAACAGAAAAGACTCAAGTAACTGACACACCATCAACAGCACCTGTGTCACTACCACCAGAACCAACACCCTCACACCCCCAACAAAGTGAGAGACAAACAACTGTGTCTAAACCTGAAACAACAAAATATATAGTTGCTGGATTTGTTTTCGGATTTGGTTACGTAGGTTACCAATTATACAAAAAATACAAACCACAGACTCGAACAGTGTCCAAAAAATCAAGCACTCCAAAAATAAAAAAAGTAGTTGCCACATTACCAGCAACACCCAAAGCCATGGACCCATTTTACATGCAGTAAATAAATTTATTATTTTAATTTTTCTGGTATAAGAAAATGAGCAACACAAAGAACATAATGAACATTGTCTATCACTCTGCTGTAATAAGCGGACTAACAGTTGCTTATTCTATGCTTGGAAAAAAGTCTTCTCAAAATGAAATTAGCAGACTTGAGTAGATTAGACTTCGAAGACAGTGCTAAGCTAGTAGCTGTTGTAACAGCATCAATTGCTACAAAAGACTTTCTCATTAAGCAAGGAATTATTCCAGAAAATGTTTCTATGTAAATAAAATAAGTATGGCTACAATAGCTATTATGATTGGTGGTGCAGTTGTTAACGCACTTGCTTTCAGTGGATCAAACTATCTCTTTTCAAAAATGGGTAGAGAGGAATCTGCAGAAGAAATGAAGCGGCACAATGAGGCATCTGAAAAACTTGCACAAGCTCAGCAGGATTATGAGAAGCAAAGAATAGAAAAACTTGATTTCATCAATGAAAAACTCAGACTTGAAGGTCATGCGCAGCATACATTTTCAAACGTCGATGATGCGAACAAAGAATATTTTCTTGTTACTGGCGAAGACATGACCATCCCACAACCAAAACTTAGTGACTATTACCAACCAAGCCCAGAACAAAGAAATGGAGAAATAATATTTGTTCTAGTAGGAATGACATTTGTATATTTTACAGGAGCTTTTATTGCTAGAAGAAATGATCGGTGTCGGAGCTAAACTATCAAAAATATATTACTCTCCTGTTGGTTACTGGAAAGGAAAAACCGCAATAGAAAAATTACATGCTGCTGTGGGTGGGGATGTCACACTCGAACAAATAAAACAGTGGCTACAAAAACAAGCAATTTGGCAAATTTATTTACCTGCTCCAAGAAAAATAACAAGACCTCATTTTGTAAATACTATCCCTAATGACACCCATCAAATGGATCTTCTGTTCTTGCCACATGATACAATAAGAAAGAAATGATACAAGTATGCATTAACTGTTGTTGACATAGCTTCGAGGTACAAGGATGCTGAACCCATAACTGACAAGAATGCTACCACAGTGGCCACTGTGTTAACAAAAATATATAGTCGTGGTCCTTTAAAATTTCCCAGGCTTGTGCAAGTCGATGATGGATCTGAATTTAAAGGCGCTGATAATCAGTTATTTGCAAAGCATGGAGTGCTAGTGCGGCGAGGCATACCGGGCGTGCATAGATCACAGGCTATTGTTGAAAACTTTAACAAGCAATTATCGGAGAGACTTTTCAGCTATCAGTATTCTAAGGAACTCATGCATGATGCACGTAACACTGAGTGGGTAAGAGATTACTGTCTGTGATAAAAGCAATGAATAATGAAGGTCACCCTAAACCTGTTGATGCTATTAAATTGAAAACAATACCGTCAGAGTCAGAAATAAAAACAAAAGCACCAGACACTAGCTTGTTTACAAAACAGGTAAGATATTTGTATCAACCCGGTGAGGCCGAGAATGATGTCAGACGTAGGGCAACTGATCCAATATGGTCTACATCTGTCCACAATATAAAAAAAAAAATAGTTCCTGGTGCTAATGCATCGATTTATTATCTGTATGAGCCTGCACCTCAGAGGGCATTTGTTAGAGAAGAATTACAGATTATTCCCCCAGACACTGTTATGCATTTTTAACCATTTCATCAACTAATTCATCGATTAGTTCATCAACAGTTCATCAACTATTTCTTCAGATAACTTAAAGGCCCTATACCGCCTCCAAAAAACAGCACAGATAGCCTTGTATTGCGGTATTTCGTTTTAGCTTCAGTCCATTTAGACATCCAGGTACACAGTTTTACGTCAGTTAGCGTGACGACTGATTCCCGGTCTCCAACTACTTTTATTGCCGGGGTAACTGTAGCCGTCTAAAAGTAGTTTACAAGCAGACAACTTGTGGTCTCGGCTGTAGCTAGGGACATGCGCATAGCATTCAGAATTTCGGACATGCGCATATCATGCAATCAAAATGGCATCAGAGCAGGGATGATGCATGCGTCCGAAAGCTACGGTATCTGTCGCGCCAAAACAGACTCCGGCTCCCAAGCGAAAACGCACCACTGCATTGACGGCATCGGCGAAAAAGGCAAGACGAAAAGTGTATAGCAACACAATCCGGGCCAAAACTGGCAATGTGCCGATTCGGAATCAGTTTCAGAGGTGGACGAAAACAAAGGAATCTCTCGGCTTTTGGGGGACTAGAGGAGGAGATGAAAAACTCCAAAACTGCTTCTGGACTTGTAAGTACACTAACGGATATTTCGTTATAACATAATAGCAGACGAGAGTAGTATTCAAAGAGGGATGTGTGTGTCCTCGTGTCGCCCATTGTAGTAGGGTTCTAGTGCATTTCGGCCCCCTCATCGCCAACTGTATCAGTGTATCGAAACCATTTTAGACAAACTTGGAAAGTATGCCTACACTCCTACAGTATGCATGTGCTAACTGCTGTGTAGAGTGAAAGTTAGTTGACGATAAAGGAATGCAGCAGTTGTTATACACACTCGGTTCCGTGCATTCAACTGCAAGGTGAACTCAAATATACACTCTGTGGCACAGTCAATGAATGGAGGCAGATTGTGAATTCATGACGTACAGCAAACAATTTGTTGCTAGAGAATAGTAAGCCTTCGTCCCTGTAGGCATTATGCAGGGGTATGAAGAGCAGATTTCATACTCTCGCCCACATCCTTTTGTAGAAACTAGAATGCATTACATAAGTCAAATTTTAAAAACACCCTTGTGAGTGAGTTGTGTACACTCACCCGAGCGAGTACACCACGTTTGGACACAAACACACTGTTCCATCCTCTAAATTCTGAATTTGTTTACACACTAAAGTAATCACTTGACTTTATCAGATTGTGTACAATGAATTGTGTGTAGCAATTTTTTTTTTTTAGCAGTTAGTGTCAACGATGGAAATGTGCATGTCAGTTGTCACTGTGTGTGTGCACAATTATTTAAAACCATCCTATCCTATTTCAGATATGATTCATCAAAGACCCAGCAGCCTATCACTGTCAGGTGAGTTCAGGTCCATATAATGTATCTAGTTTGCCAGTTTTATGCCATTGACAATTTCACATGAAGATGTGCATTTTAACTATAACTAAAAGGGTAACTAGTAATAACACACATAATAGTTGTAATTTTAACAATTTGTAATGTTTTCATTTGTGTGTGTATCACTGTATTGTTTTGAAATGTCTGGTTCCTTTGATGTAAAATGATCTGAGTTACACACACAAACATCATGTAAAATAATAAACTTACAGTTACACACACATTTTGTGCCTGTTGTTAACTTTACAAGTAAACATTTCTTGCCTTCTAATTGTTCCTTTCTGTGTGCAGCTCAAGTTCAGTTCACGCTCCAGCTGGACCAGTCCAGACATCCACGCCTGGACCTGCTCAGCTTTATTTACATGGCTCAACTCCTGGCATGTCAGAGATTTCAGTGGCTGATTCAGAAAGGTTTGGAGATTTTACTTAGCAGTAAACCAGAGAAAATTGTATTATATCAGCCATACATACTACTGCGACAGTGTTAGTATTAGTATAACTGGAATGCATGAAAATAAATAGCTCGACAATTCATTTTGCCAGCTTGTATTTGTAAGGTCAGATGATAATGTTTTGTAATCCTGAATTTGTCCATTGCAATTTGCAGTCTGGTATTCTGTGCAGTAACATTGATCATTTGACCCCCATGTTTGGTTATGTTCTGATATTTATAATGACATTTTTCTTGGTTCTGTTACAGTGCTGAAAGGTCACAATTGTCAGGAGTGGGGCCAATGAGCAACTTAGCTCACTGCTGCTGCCACAGGGTGGCGTAAACACAGTAGGGGGCTAAATTCAGCATTCTCAGTGTTTTAGTTGATCCCTGTCTGTGCACATTATCTTGGGTCCTCGCGATATACTCCATGCCACGGGTATGTCGTGGTCTGTTCACAGGCTTTCGTTTTCATCTGGTATATCATACAGTAGGATTAGTTAATGTGGTTTACTGCGCTTAGCGTGTCCGGATCCTATGTCATCCAATCGGGCACCGAGTTTAGGCGCGATATACCTGTGGCCTGTAGTGTAGCGTGAATACTGAAGACTATGCACACGAAAAGCTATCACCTAAGACACTGAGAAGAGTGACTTTTCCCCTTATGAGAGCAGCAACACTGCATGGCAGCAGGAGAAGACAATTTGGGCTAAGTCGACTATTGTTTCAACTGACACACAGTTTTATGGAAAGTAAGTTAGTCCTTGGTGCAAAACCATGTTCAGTTATGGAACATTCACTTTCTTCATTCATTTGCGGCATGTAAAATTGTTGCCTTGTAAGCTTACAGTGCTTACTGTTACTGTAAAGTATGTCGAGGGAGAAAGGCAATCTTGTGTGAATGCTTGCAGCCTTCATTGTGCTGGCTTGTGCAGCTGGAGGATTCTTAGTAGGACTGACATGTATTTCTGCATAGATGCTTGATTGTTGGAAAGGTCACTGTCATAGTGGCTGCATTACTATGAATATTGTGCAGACAGTAGGCACTTTTGTCAATTTAATCAACATTTTCTTTTGATGACTAGTGTCTACCTCAGTAATAGGTCAGATGCAAAATCTGCCTTCATGGTGAAGGTAATGGCGGCAGTATCAAACTCATTGTGCACGCAGCCACCATCACTGTTTACAGTACCAGCGCCTACATGCACAAGGGAGTTTCAAGCAGTATCTGGTTTGCATTTTGCCCATTCTTTCCATCTGCATCCTTTACCCACTATTAGTATTAGTATGATATACTGTGCAGCTGATGGTGGGTTGGGTTAGGGCCTGGCTCCAGCATTGATTAATTATCTCTTTTCAGATGGCCGAAACTACACTGTGCCCAATATCTCTCCAATACCATCATGGAGGAGTTGAAAAAAAATCCTTTCCCTAAAGACCGTCGTCAAACGGGAGACGGGGGGGAAAAAGTCAACAAGGATGGAGAAACAGGGATTCGTTGATGCCATGACTGAACTACTTGGTAATGGTGTGAACATCAAGGAGATGCCCATGTGGGTATTGGTTATGTGATGAGTGAGTTCCTCTATTTCTGTTGCATGTACTTAGGGCCTTGTCTGCCTTTGTTTTGTTTGGTGTGTGTATGGCACTGGTGACAGCTGCATTATTTTAAAAATGAAACTGAGACATGTAGCTACAAGGATTGCAGTGACTTCATTATTACTTGCAATTGCCAAATGCAGTACCTTTAAAAAAAGTGCCAAAATTAGTCAGTTTTGTTTAGACTTACTACCTCGTTTGTACCTGATATTTTAATGTTATAATAAGCTATCTAATGTCAATTGTCAGCTGTCCAACATCAGTTTTGTTATTTTTTCCGGAGAGGCTGAGTCAGAGTGTTGAGTAGACTAGATTGTAATTGTTGCTTGGCACTTTTGCAAATATTTCAGTCAAACTGGCAGAAGGTTAGTTGATCATAAAATGTTCATATCCATGCTAATTTGTTTGACCAATTGTAATATCAAGGGACAGGTGAGGTCAGCAATGCGTGAAAAATGCATATGTTGACAAGATTGTGCATGTACTATTTGACATTTTAAACACCTGCTCATATCAGTGACTTGTCAGAAAGGTCATAATCACGGAAGGCAAGATAGGTGGTGCAGATCAGTCATGCACAAGAGTCATGAGGCTTTGCCGTTCTTGTGCCGTGTTTGTTTTATTTTGCTTCATATGTACCATTCTTCTCTGTCTGCAGGGAGCACCTATGTACATATCAAGCACTCCAGTGATATTTGGCACGTGGTGAAAAACCTTGGCAAGAAAATCATGAAGGTTTGCATATTTTCTAAATTCCAATGAAGTGGAACATCTTCATGATCCCCCCCCCCCCCGCCCCCCCCCCCCCCCCCCCCCCCCACGGTTTGATTTTTTGGCCCATGGAAGCAAGGTCTGTGGCCTAACCCCCCCCCCCCCCCCTCGCCACAAGTTGTTTGATTTTTCGGTCCCTGGAAGCAAGGTCTGTCCCCCCCCCCCCCCCCCCTTCACGATTTTATTTTCAGGCCCCCGCTGAAGCAAAGTGTAGCATCGTGGAGGCCTTTTGTATCAGGTAGGTTCAAGGTCCCAAACAAGAAGTTGGGCCTCCCCCCCCCCCCCCACTGCAGGAGCAAAGTGATCCGGCCCTGTGATATGTCCAGTAAGTGTTGAATGCAGGATTGAAAATGAAAATATTGTTAAATCTGTTCATGCACTAGATAATTAAAAGGTTGTCTGAAAAAGCATGTCCATTTCCTATGTTTTACTGGCTTATGTGTGACAGCAAAAATGAGTATGTAAATAGGCCATGCAGCGTCTGTTGTCTGTGGTAAACTGTAACGTTTGCATTTTCTCAAAGACTATCAAACCTCAGACTTCAAACTGAGCCCAAGGACACTTTGTGGCAAAACCTTCCTAAATATATCACTGTCAGTGACCTATCTCAAAAGTAAAGGTCACGGGGGTTCAAGAAAAGGGCTAGAAAATAGCCATGTTATGACACAAATTGTATTTGTTCAAATACTACAAATCCAAGCTTGGTGCAGATATCTCACGTGATGATAAACAAATTTGGAGGACCCCTCGGAAAAATCAAAGGTCGGCAAATGTGTGGAAAATGGCTGTTTTTAATAGTATTGTTCTTTTTAACAAAAGTTGGTCAGATCAGTTTATGAACATATTCATAAGCATCGCCTATGACAGTGAACTGCCACAGTATGGCTTAGTATCACAGCATGCTCAAGTACTAAATGTGGATATATCTTGCTTAGTTTCAACTCATTTTTTTCCAGCCAAGGGAGATGGTCAGTCTTTCCAGAAAAGGAAAAAAAGCACTACAACTACTTTCATGACCTTGTCCTGGCTGCTCTCAAACTGCGTATCCACTACAGGGTTGGAATGAACAAAGACCCCTGGAGGCTGCTGACCCTTGCTGACACTCGTGAACTCTGATGCACCCCCACCTACAGCGCAGCTCGTTACAGAGAAAAAGTCATGATATGAGCGAGTCTTTGTAGTGAGCCATTCGATAACCACCCTTCAGCCTTATAATTCAAACTTGGTACAGGGATATTTTGTGGCAAGATCTTTCAAGGCATACCACTTTCAGTGACCTCTGCCAAAGGTCAAAGCAAGAGTAGGTATGCCAAAATTATCTTTTTTGGACAAAAGTTGTATTGTCTCAAATTCAATTTTTAACATCAAAATTACCTTTTGGACAAAAGTTGTGTTGTCTCAAATTCTATTTTCAACATCAGAGCCAAAAATCATGCATGTAAAATGAAGGTAAAGGACCATCAATTACAATTTTTGGTAGAATAATTGTTTTCAACAGCTCTTTGGCAAATTTTTAGCTTAGCGCTAAGGCATTTTACAATACGACTGTCTTGTACACACTAATTTGGTTAAAAATGTATGTAGTTGACAAGTGAGTGAAAATGCACATAATTATGTTCATTAAAGTAATAAAGTAGGATTTCACACGTACTTTGGCTGAGTCTGTAATTATGTTAAGACAATCAACACTTTTGATGTGATCTATGGGGATGTCAAGGTCACTGAAATTGTGCAGATCAGGTGCACAATGGAATCAAAAAGGTTGTGCCATTCTTGTCGGTTATTTGAGGGAAAAGCTTGCTTCCAGTCAACAAATTCCATCCCACTTTTTTTTTTTCTACATCTTTCCATGACTGCACAATTTTGTCTCCATGTGTGTGGGTTGGTATTTGCAGACAGGTCCCCAGCCATGGCGTGAAATGTTTTTAAGATCATGTAAATTTGAGGCCGACACGGGCATGAAGCCAGTGGTTTAATCAAGACAGATACGTATTGTTTTTGTGTTTTTCAGGCAAACTCTAACAGGGTTTTTTTTTTGGTGTTAATTGTGATAATCAGTTGGTTGCAACAAAGCTCATGGACTTGGGTCTCGTGTTGTGAAAGAAAAAAGGTTATCAAAGTCTCATTCAGGGAAAACACATTGTCTTAACTCATTCTACCCCAGACACCCCACAGCCAGATAAGGATCGAATATGATAGTTCAAGGGTGATGCCAGAATAGCTTGGCGCCTATGGGCACCAAGCTATTCTGGCATAACCCTTGAACAATCATGGTCAATCTGTGTCCTGCACTGCAATGCAGTCTTCAGAGGACAACGGCAAGATTTAAGGATTTCGGTCTTGGGGTAGAATGAGTTAAAACTTGTGGAGGTGCCAGGAGCTTTGTTACATCCAAACGATTTGTTACAAAGCACCCGAATATTCACTTATGTTTGATAAAATCATTGGATTGAAAGCCTGCAAAGTGTCATTTTTGGCTTATGTGCGAAGCAAAATGGAGTATGATCTGGGCCAGTGGTTGTCCGTCCGTAGTCTGTGGCAAACTTTAACGTTTGCATTTTCTCCGAGACTATTCAAGCTACACTCTTCAAACTTGGCCCACGGATACTTTGTGGCAAGACCTTTCTAAACATACCAATTTCACTTACCTATCACAAAGGTCAAGGTTACAGGGAATCAGGAAACATATTAAAAAAGCTTTTTTTTTTTTTACATAATTTATTTTTTCACAAATACTATTCACAAAGTCTGACCCAAACGTGGTATAAAGATACCTGATGGTGAGACTTATCTATGCATACTAATTTGGATGACCCTTAGAAAAGGTCAAGGGTCACAAGAGGTCTTCAAATGTGTATAAAATGCCAATAATTGTAGTTGTCAACATTTTTGCAAACTTTTCAATCAGATTTGGCACAAAGGTAGCTGATAATAAGACCTTCCTATGTATCCCAATTTAGTTGACTCATAACAAAGGTCAATGGTCACTGGGGTTTCACAGTTGTGTGAAAACTGATTAAATTTTGAGAAATCATGGATTTTGTTTGTGCAGAAGCCATCCCTTTTACTTATTGTCAGATGTGTAGATTGGTCATACACGTGAGCCATAAGGGTTTTGCCTTTCTTGTTATGGGATATATCTGTCCAAGCTGTCAATAGACTATTTGCAGTTTTTGACCAAATTTTGATTACATAAGTAAAATGTGCACAATTATGTACAAAGCAACAAAACTGTTACTGTTGCTAGAAAAACTTTTTTAATTTATATTTTTGGGTGGATACATCAGAGTAAACACAGGAAAGTTCACAAATATGAGTAACACACATCAAGTTACAAGCAGTATAGACAGCACACATGCATCCGCCAGTTCTATAAATAGCACTGGTAGTTGCAGGCGTGTCAAGTTTTGTAAGAAGACATAAACCACGACTGGTAAAACTAACAAACCCTATATATCTGCACAATCCTGTTAAGGTCCTATGGTTGAAACCTCGAACATTGCAGCCTGCCAAAAAGTGCAGTGTAAGGGAGCCATAAATGACAAAAATTGTTGCCTTGACCAAACATGTACTTCTCACTCTGGTAACTCGTAATTCAAATGAAGGTTCCTGAAACAGGCAGAGCTTCTTGTAGTCTACACATGTAGACATAAAACTTGGCGACTAATGTAATAAGATCTATGACAGTGTCAGGTCTAAAATTCCTAGCTATACCAAAAACAACTAGACTCCTTGTAAAATCAAGATGGAACAGTTAGCACAATTATCTCGTAGTCATTGTCCTATGTCAGACCAGAAAGTCTGTACATACAGGCAGTCCCAAAATAAGTGGGCGAGAGTTTCTTCCTCGGTCTGACAAAGAATAAAAATTACAGACTCGGATAATTTGCGCAAAAAATAAAACAAGTTTTGTAGGCACCAATCTATGTAAGAACCTTGTCTAAAACCATCACAGCTGTGACTCCAGTGTTAGAAAAGAAATTGCTGTATGCATTGCATATGCCATTGATCCAGCGAAATGTTCATAGTTACATAATTAAAAATGTGGCTACCGTCATCTTGCAGAATAGCAGTTTAAGCGTTCCAAAATTTACTCCACCAAGACCGAATTGGTTCTGTTTGAGAGAAACAATTAAATCTTGATGGAATAAAACCAGTGTACTGGCCAAAGAGATCAGGATGACGATCTCGAACAGCCCAGACACAGCACGAAGGTATGACCCGTCTCTCTCCCGCATCAAGTCGGCTATGGCATCACATGGTAAACTGGCGATAGGCAGCGTGTCTGTTGGCCTTTACTTCACCCTCCTCATCATCAAAGACCAAAATATGTCCCTCTTCATTACTCATGCCAGCTGCAGGACCATGGAGTCCAAAATAAGTACTGCATTTCCTGGGGGAAAGAATACGAGTTCAGTAAGCTCATACATGCCGAGGTAATGCACTGTAAAAAGCAATATTTCGCCATAAACTTTAACAGATGCCTAGGATAAATCAGACTTTTCTTTTATTCTGTGAATTATATACAAATATTTTGTATTATCTTGATGTGAAAACTATATGTTGTATTTTTCTTTATACTAATTAGCGCTTTTTTCCTATGAGTATCATTTTTTTAATAATTACTATTCACATCTGCAATACTCTGAAGTATGTACAGAATAAACCTTGAATTTCTAAATCACAAGAACTGAGTTTGTTGTGTGGTGTTGGGGGTGGGGGGGGGGGGGGGCGGCGAACATACAAAACCCAATGGGTGTCACAACAAAGATGCATCAGAGGAAAACATCAAAGTACACAGGAAAGGCACAGTTTTGTTTTATAATGGGTACATAAATTATATTGAGCAACATTCTGCTTCATAATCGTGCTGATAACCGACAGATGTGACTGCTAAACCTGAATCAAAATATCCTTGTCTTGCGATTCGGGTCTTGTAAACACATCTGCCCATTATCGGCACTATATCGTTATCAAGCAAAATGTTGCTCAATATAACATAATATATATACTATGTACCCATCTTAGCTCATCATAGCATGTCTTCTTGTGTTAGGTGTGCACTAATTTAGAAAATCGAGACCAAAACATTGGAAAAGGGGCTATCGGCATTTTTGGTTCTTTCTGGCATGAATCAGCCACAATAGAATGTTTATAGTGGGGGTAAATATTTCTGAAGTGAAAAATGTATAAATTGTATATCTTTATTTGTGCACCATGCTTTTTTCATGTCTGCTTACTGTACATGTACAGTTAGCAACACTGCTCCGGTGGTGCTTTGGGTTGGAGGAGAGTGCACGCTGCACCACAATCACATCACATGCTTTGTAAAGAGCTTTCAGCATAGCAATGGGGATTTAGCGCGATATAAAAACCCTTTTATTATTAGTACTATTATTTTAAGAGCAGAATATCAAGATTTTGATTAATATTGTTATTTTTTTACAAGACCAGACTGTCACTTGGTTGGATTGCTCTGCTGACCCCCACCCTTAGAATTTTTGGCAAGAAATTAACCGTCGGGCACCAGCCCCCCCCCCCCCCCCTCCCCACACACACACGCCACCACCACCAAATGAAAAATATCTTCTTATGGCACTGTAGCCTGTGGAATATTTTTTACACCGACACGTATCATACAGTGTTAGAGTACTTACTTTAGGTATACCAAACATACATCAGAAGAAACTGCACAGTGTACATTTACATGATGCATTTACAGGTACAGTTTGTGTACTTACAGGTACGAGAGAAAGACAGTTGCCATATCCACAGCACAGTTTTTTAATGTCTGTTGGCATATTTTGACACTGCAGCAACACCATGATGGCTGGTGG
>BTPG01000007.1:45934725-45952425 GCA_036245525.1 Semisulcospira habei
TCTTGCAGTTGGATCGTGTTCACAAAAAAGATATGTAGTGCATTGTTTTATGTTTTTATAAAAGGACGATTATAACAGAGTATAATAAATGTTCATATCTGTAAGTTATT
Source organism: Semisulcospira habei (assembly GCA_036245525.1). Taxonomy (NCBI): domain Eukaryota; kingdom Metazoa; phylum Mollusca; class Gastropoda; family Semisulcospiridae; genus Semisulcospira; species Semisulcospira habei. Next base: position 45,934,836 of record BTPG01000007.1, read on the forward strand.
TTACAAAATATAAATAGACAAGTCTATATTATATTTTTGTGAAATAACACATATGAAAATTTCATATACCGTGTTGGAACTGTCCTTTTTAACCCTTGACTGTCGAGAAAAGTGTACAGAATCCAACTGCAAGAGACATAGATCTTCATGAGCCCCCGCGAACGCGGGGGCTTATGAAGATCTATGTCTCTTGCTGAGACCAATTTGTATCCATGCTTCTTGAACGTTTCTGGCTTTTGTTTGTTGAATAAAGAGATATTTCAGAAACAAAATTGTACGTACATTGGCAGGGATGGGGTTAAACGTGTTTCCTTCTTTGTTGGGATTTTCGAATCATGTGATGTGACCCAGGTATCATACGTCATATTTCATATTGCAGATCATCACCGAAGAAATGCTGGAATTCACCAGGGAGAGGTTCCCACACCTGCCCTCCTGTGCATATTTCGTTCCCTCCCAACAATTTTACAGAACATCGTCTATCGACGACCCGCATCACAACGTTGCTGTACAGAAGAAACCGGACGTATCTGACACTGGCTCCGACCGGGCAGAAAGTGGCGTCATGCGATGCTTACGTCACATCGCAGACGTCACAAAACCAGAGCCGATGTTTGTTCTGTTTAACTACGCGTTTGACAACTATCTGCCGAAAAGCATTCGCCCGCCTCGCCAGAAGTCAGACGACGGGGCTTTCACCAGCACTTCATCTCGGAGTAAAGGAGACGTTAACCCCATCCCTGCCACTGTGCGTCCGCCGTACGTACAGTTTTTTTTTTCTTCTGAAGTCTTGGTTGAAATCTTCTTTCTGAAATCTTGGTTCACTCAACGACAAAAAAAAAAAAAAAAAAAAAAAAAAAAAAAAAAAAAAAAAAATATGGATGCAATTTGGTCTCAGCAAGAGGCATAGATCCTCACGCGCCCCCGGTATTCGCGGGGGCTTGTGAGGATCTATGCCTCTTGCATTTGGATCATGTTTACTCTTTTTTCTGGGCAGTGGAAGGGTTAAGTCCAGCAAAAGTGACTTCAGACAGCAGTTCCCCAAAGCCAGTGACCTGTTTCACACGCCAGCAGACCTTGACAAGGAGTACAGGCGTGGCGACTTTGACACTCTAGTTGTCAGCCCCAAACACGGCTTCATCGTGATAGAGACCAAAGCGGTGGGCTACAACGAAAAGCCGAACAATGACGTGCTCAAGGAGAAGGCCTCTTTTGCGTTTTCTCAGCTGGACAAATCAGAAAAGGTGTTGCATAGCCTGTTTCGCGATCTCTTGGCTAACGCTGTGGTGACGAAGGTTCTTGCTCTGCCTAACGTGACGCGGTCCCAGATTAGAAGCATGCTGGAGGACAGTCCAGACATGGCGAAGGTATGTGATTTTTGTGTGTGGATATGGGGTGTGGGGGTAGATTTTCATTGTTATAATTATATCGAAAAACATGATTAACCCCTTCGCTGCCGTAAAAAAAGGAACACCGACCAACTGCAAGAGGTATAGACTCTCACGTACCCCCGCAGTTGCGGGGGCTCATGAGGATCTATGCCTCTTACTGAAACCTATTCGTATCCATGTGGACAGTTTTGGCTTTTGGTCGTTATATGGACACTGATTGCAGAAACAAAATAAGCGTCCAGGGGGTGAGGGGTGCCGGGTGTGGGGGTGGGGTGGTGGGGGTGGGAGGGGGGGGAGGGGTTTGGGATTACTGATGCCCAGTTGATTGTTAGTTTTTCCAGTTTATCTTCTTACTTTCCACTGGTCGCATATTTTGTCTCTGACATCATTGTCCACGTAACGACCAAAAGCCACAACCGTCCAAAAGACATGGACACATAATGGTCTCAACAAGAGGCATAGATCCTCATGAGCCCCCGCAACTTCGGAGGCTCATGAGGAATCTATATCTCTTGCAGCGGGGTGTTTTGTTCAAGTTTTCACAGCAGTCAAGGGGTTATCAAATGCTTGCCTTAATTGTACTCGTTCCAGATCGCGGTCAGATGCGAAAAGCAGAGTCATATTTACATGGAAAGTGAAAAACATTTTGGAATAAGACTGCGGAATGAACGATATACAATAAATCAGTAAAATTCGTTGTGAATCGTTTTCTCGACATTAATCCCGCCTTCACTGTCGAAACAAGGCGAACGATACCTATCTACAAGAGACATAAATCCTCATGAGCCCCCGCATTCGCGGGGGCTCATGAGGATTTATGTCTCTTGTATGTAATACATATATGTCATGTCTAATTTTCGTCCCATTAAAAAAAAAGTTTTCCTTCACGCGAATTTGGGCAGTGTGTGGTTGTTTCAGACGCAAAATTCGTGATTACTGGCAGTGAAGGGTTTACAAATGAAACAAAGCACGTTACAAGCACACACACACACACACACACACACACACACACACACACACACACACACACACACACACACACACACACACACACACACACACACACACACACACACACACACACACACACACACTTACAACAAAGTTTGCAATTGCAGCACATTTGCCCCTGTGTTCACGTCGACTCAGTAGACCAGGCGGCGCAGAAAGTTCTGTGTGCTGACGATCTGCTGGACCTGCCGGATGAGGGGACGCTACTGCGAAGTGAGTCAGGGGAGGTAACACCACACCCAGTGCTCAAGTGGTGGAAAAACATCACCACTGGCCCGGATTCAGGAGAGCCAAGCCATGACGGTGCTGAAGGTTGCGCCCAGCAGCACGTGCTTTCTATGGATGTTTATGAAAGGATCGTGTCGAGGTAAACACAAAAAAACTTTTTTTTTTTCTGTGTGGCAGACTTTCTGAAGCAAAGACTTCGATTTCGTTTTTCTATTAACACGCATTTTTTGTGTGGCTTGCTCGGAGCGATTCCCAGAGCGATTGTCCCTAAAGTATGTAGCTTTAATCCTTGCAAATGCATGTTTACTTATTTTTCAACATTTTGTCGTCTGATTATTTATCTACTTGAAATCATCGCAACAAAAACCGCTACAGACAGCCAAAGGGTTTCTAAAAAAGAAATATGGCCTCTTCCATAAAAATGTATTGTAACAAGAGTGTGGAATAAAACTAACCCTTTGGCTGTCAGTAGCGGTTTTTGTCGCGACGATTCCCGCATTGTTGTTTCTGTAATCTGTGTTCATTCAAAGACCAAAAGCCAAAACTGTCCAAGAAGCAAAGGTACAAATTGGTCTCAGCAAGAGGCATAGATCCTCATGAGCCCCCGCTGTCGCGGGGGCTCATGAGGATCTATGCCTCTTGCAGCTGGACCATTTTCATTTTCTCTCGGCAGTCACGGGGTTGAACAAGAAATTTGGTCTGTTCCTTCCCACAGACTGGTAGGCCAATACTCCAGAGTGACAATCGAGAGTCGCAAGAAAATAATTATGGTCTGTTCCTTCCCACAGACTGGTAGGCCAATACTCCAGAGTGACAATCGAGAGTCGCAAGAAATAATTATGGTCTGTTCCTTCCCACAGGCTGGTAGGCCAATACTCCAGAGTGACAATCGAGAGTCGCAAGAAATAATTATGGTCTGTTCCTTCCCACAGGCTGGTAGGCCAATACTCCAGAGTGACAATCGAGAGTCGCAAGAAATAATTATGGTCTGTTCCTTCCCACAGGCTGGTAGGCCAATACTCCAGAGTGACAATCGAGAGTCGCAAGAAAATAATTATGGTCTGTTCCTTCCCACAGACTGGTAGGCCAATACTCCAGAGTGACAATCGAGAGTCGCAAGAAAATAATTATGGTCTGTTCCTTCCCACAGACTGGTAGGCCAATACTCCAGAGTGACAATCGAGAGTCGCAAGAAATAATTATGGTCTGTTCCTTCCCACAGGCTGGTAGGCCAATACTCCAGAGTGACAATCGAGAGTCGCAAGAACGCTCCCGAGGCTCGGACAGTTGCTGACTGCATCCACCTGACTGGTCTCCGATTTGGGCGCCACATCCTCAGGCCAGACCAGCTGGAGATCCTCGAGAGCCAGGACAAGTTCGTCTTCCTCACGGGGCCGCCTGGTTCCGGCAAGACGCTGGTTTTGGGCCTCAAGGCGGCAGAGTGGGCCAGGCAGGGAAATCACGTGGTGATAGTACAACCACAAGGTATAAAGAAGCAGTATAGTGATTGTCTTTTTCTCTTCGTCTCTGTCATGACGTTTGGCAAAGTAACTCAACCAGTCTCTCTCTATCTCTCAAGCCAATACACAAGACATCTTACAAGAGCACGTGTTCGTACTATTAACTTCTACAAATCTGTGTCTATTCACTGAAAGTTGTCATACAATCTTTGTGTCGCTACGGTTATATTCTTTGAAGCATGTCATTTTGAAGATTCTCATCAATGCGTGTCGAATGCAATAAGAAATGAATCGTTTGCTTTTTCACTTTTTTCCCCGTGCTCTCGTAATATCCTTTTAATATTTTGTTTTATTTGTGATTTATTTCGAATTGTAAGGACAGATAGAGGTAGTCATAAGCCTATAACCACATTCTCTGAAATTCAAAAGGAGTTTCAGTCGATCGATCTCTTTTTGTCACTTCCACCCCCACCCCCAACCCATCTCTCTCTCTCTAGTTAACCCTTTGGCTGTCGATAGCGCTTTTTGTCGCGATGATTCCTACAGGAATCATCGCGACAAAAAGCACTATCGACAGCCAAATGGTTAAAGGCAGTGTGTACCCTTTTTCTTCTTACAGGTGTAGGATGGGGAAGCCTCGTATCGTGGACTCTTTATGAACAAGTCGTCAGCATGGTTAAAGGCAGTGTGTACCCTTTTTCTTCTTACAGGTGTAGGATGGGGAAGCCTCGTATCGTGGACTCTTTATGAACAAGTCGTCAGCATGGTTAAAGGCAGTGTGTACCCTTTTTCTTCTTACAGGTGTAGGATGGGGAAGCCTCGTATCGTGGACTCTTTATGAACAAGTCGTCAGCGCTTTGAAAGCTGATCCAAAGAAGTCACACGCAAAAGGAGCAGGAAGTGCTCGTAAACGCCGGACCAGCAGTAAGCAAGGCGCTGAGACGCCAAGCCTTGCCTCTTCAGGGGTACGTTCTGTCTCGAAAGCTGAGGGCAAGGATAACAGCAGGGCACAGGGAGCCGCGAGTGAAGGCCCGCGCACTTCAAGCAAGAAGCGTGGCACAGATACTAAGGCGATCAAAGATACAGGGCAACAGAATGCTGAACGTTCCGTGAAAAACACAGAAGCAGTGTCTGGGACTGCCAAGAACCGCAATTCTTTTGGCCTTGATAACACCACTACAGACACTGATGCCTCGGGCAAAGAAAATGGTGACGCAGCCGCACAGGCTGATGACGTCACGGCCAAAAATGAGGACTTATCAAAAAGAAGTGACGCGGCAACAAATACGAGTGATTTAACAAAGCACGATGACGCAACAACAAGAACGGGTGACGCAACCACAGAAACAGATGACGCAGCAACAGTAGCTGGTGATGCAACAGAACGTGTGTACTGTCTTAAAGTTTCTAAAGACACAAATTCGGAGCAGTTCGTAGAAAATCTTAAAGCCCAGTGCGGAGGAAGACCGATCCGACTGATAGTGGACGAGTGTCCGTCAAAGGTTCCTCACAAGCGACTTCACAACATGTTGGTTGGCTCGCACACTCGCCTGCAAAAAGTACAGACATCCTTCCAGAGTTTAGGAGAATCGCTGAAGGCAAGAAGCGTTGAGCTGAAAGGTGGATCTGGTTCAGATCAAGGGAACGGAGACACTGAGACCATCGCTGCGATAAAGGTACGTTTCCGAGGTCCGGGACTGTATTATTGCTGGATGATGTTTTTCGCCTTTAGACTTTTCAAGGGAGTGTCGTTACAAATAGTTCAAGGGTAGTGCCAGATTAGCTTGGCGCCTTGAAAGGCGCCAAACTAACCTGGCACTACCCTTCAACTATCACGGTCGAACCATCTCTTGAACCTGGTACAGATAAATGTATGTACAGATAATCATGCATTTTAATTTTGGTACTTTTGATACAAATTATCGTCAGTGTGCTGGACTTGCACCCGTAGTTACAATACTTTTGCGTTTTGTTCTCATATCGCGTTTTTGCTGCCTATCGATCTCAACTTTACTTTTCGTTGAACATGACGACATTGTCTCTCCACAGGCACACATTGGAAAGATTGAACACCTTCTCAAAGGCATACGGGAAAGACTGCCCATCTTTCTGACACCACACGGCAAACCCTCGGTGACACAGTCTGTAGAGTGGACAGTACAAGTGACTGCTATCCAGGAAACTTGTCAGGCCATCGAACGTCATCTAGGAGAGTTCCGTACACACATTAGGGACAGCTTAGTTACTAATCTGCAAGATCCCGAGGTATCTTTCACCGAGAGCAGTAGCACAGCCTCTATCAGCGAGGATAATACGTTAATACCTTCAAGATGTGCTGCATTTTAACTCATTCAGCCCTGACGCTCTACAGCAGGAGATGGGTCGACCATGATAATTCAAGGGTAGTGCCAGATTAGCTTGGCGCCTTTCGGCGCCAGCTAATCTGGCACTACCCTTAAATTATCATGGTCGATCCATCTCCTGCAACAGGTGCATAGTCGTTAGATGACGCTTCCAAAATTTGGGAAATTCGTGCGTCGGGCTGAATGAGTTAATAAGTATCATGAGACTATAAAACAAAGAAACAAACACCACCACAACATCTCGAATCGTTTGCGTCAGACAGGGAGTACGCCACCAGTACACAGCAATTCAATTGAGATGCTTAGCATCTCATTTTGAATAGATGTGTACTTGTGGCGTACTCCCTGAGTGAGTTTACCTGGGGAGTATTTCCGAGTACTCGAAAAACAATACAAGCTGCTGCCCAAACGATTGTTTTAGTGCATTCGGAAATGAGTGAGGATTGTCCGTACACAGACCAGCATGCATCTGTGTTCGAAATGTCCTCGATTTTCATTATTACTGGAATGTTTTAATTGTGATTGATTTGTTTTTTGTCTTCTTGCTTCAGAAGGTTCTGGAGGTCAGCAATGCCACGATGCTGGAAGCCTCTGGACTGTTGTTCAACGTGGAAACATGTCTTGGAGACTTGGTGTTGAGTGACATCTTTCTGGCCGTGAGAAGCCAGCATGCTGAGCAGGTGAGCAGTTAACCCCTTCACCGCCGGGGGAAAAGTGAACGCGATCCAACTGCAAGAGGCATAGATCTTCATGAGCCCCCGCTACCGCGGGGGCTCATGAGGATCTATGCCTCTTGCTGAGACCAATTCGTAACCATGTTTGTTGGACGGTTTTGGCTTTTGGTCCTTGACTGAGATCAATTTGTATTATCCATTAAAATGTTACACATAACCTTTAACCTTTGGCCCACATCACAAATATATTAACAGCAAAACAAATATTAAGATAACACGTAATTACACATTAAACACTGTATTAGCAAAAGAAATAGATTCTCATGGGCCCCCGCGACTCGGGGGGGGGGGGGGGGGGGGGAGGGGGGAGGGGGGGGGTGCTCATGATTATTTATATCTCTTGCAGTCGGGTTGTGTTAAAAGTTTTGAAGGACGTAATGCTTATGTGTTAAACCATGTTCCATCCATATCATTCACGCCAGGTTGACATCTCTGTCTGGAGCTCCGGAGTCCTCCCGTCATATGAGCCTGAGGGCTTCGTCCAGAAGCACATGTCCCAGTGCATCCGGTGTCCTCCCAGAGTGCAGAAGGTTCTGGAACAGACTCAGGTGGACATGAGTGTGAGGAAACCCTTTCTCCTCCAACCCCTCCCCCCCAACCCCCCCCCCCACCCTCCCACCCCCCCCCCCACCAAAAAAAAAAAAAAAGAAAAAAAAAAAAAAGAGAAAAGTTATTGTGTCTTTGCTACTATAATAACTTGTTCAGGCCTCGTTTAATCATTCGCGGCTCATCGCATCCGGATACGCGGCATAAAGCCGCGTATCCGGGTGCGGTAAGCCGCGAATGATGTAAAAATTTCCAATTCGTTTGCCATTGTATTGCTGACACTAACTATGTGCCCGCGGTGACCGTACACACCTGTTACATTGATTTCCGGGCATATCTGCATGTTTCACTCAGTCACGGACAGACTAATTAAGACACCTGACATGTGATATTCATGATTCAAGATTCAAGAACTTTATTGTCCATAAAAGGATATTTGTCTTTGCCTGCCGAGCGTAGGTCAAGGTTAAAACCATAATATCTCAATTACAAATCAAACAAAGAACATGGCTAAATACAACGATATAGCCCCACAAAGGCCGTTATATCAGCTCGCCAGCTACTTTCTGTTTTACTGGAGGACCTGGGGTTTGGAGCTTTAAATAGCTGTTACCTCGGCTCTGACGCTTGGTGGAGTTGAGCGGCGCAGCCCCGTCAGCGGTAAAAGAGACACAAAGCGATGTAATCACGTAGTTATTAACGAAATAACAACCGCAGCCACTCGTTAGGCGGCATTATAACACATTATATATATATATATCAGGTGTTGATATTCGTCAACAATTTTTGTGCAGTGTTGAGAATGCTCCGGGAGCAAATAACTCATTGGAGACGTGCCGTATACGGTACGGATACGCGGCGAATCGCCGCGTATCCGTACCGTATACGGCGCGTCTCCAATGAGTTAAGGCCTTTATATTGTGCTGAACGCATAATGACGTTAGGCCGGGAAAACTGAACACTGACTGATGACTCCAACATCTCTTTTTCCGAAGGGGACAAAACTCATCATTGGGAATGTCCAAATTATTTGGCTGCGGTGGCGGCTCTTGTGAATATGAGGCGGGAAGTGGAGGGTTGGGTTCATTACAATTTTAGTCTTCCAGTAAGTTAATGAAAAATTCACTGTATGTTCTACCATTAGAAAAACAGTTTCAACACAGTATTGTTCACTGGCGCCTGTTTTGAGCAACCGTCTTTTTTGCAAGGAAAAAAAAAGTAGTCTTAAAGACGGCTGCTCTCTTAGGGGAAGTCTTGAAGGGCCAAAAGTGTCACCTGTCATTAAAGACCATCATTTAGGTGGCGACAGTCACCCAAATAATGGTCTTCCATAACAGGTGATCCCTCGTAAGGGCGGTCGCTCGAAACAGGTTTTGTAGTACTCAAAGCTAAGACGTCATCCCCAGCATCATCCTGAACCCCTCACCGCCTTCACTTCAACCGCTATCTCCTGTCATCCAAACAAACTTATTATAAGACGTCATCCCCAGCATCATCCTGAACCCCTCACCGCCTTCACTTCAACCGCTATCTCCTGTCATCCAAACAAACTTATTATAAGACGTCATCCCCAGCATCATCCTGAACCCCTCACCGCCTTCACTTCAACCGCTATCTCCTGTCATCCAAACAAACTTATTATAAGACGTCATCCCCAGCATCATCCTGAACCCCTCACCGCCTTCACTTCAACCGCTATCTCCTGTCATCCAAACAAACTTATTATAAGACGTCATCCCCAGCATCATCCTGAACCCCTCACCGCCTTCACTTCAACCGCTATCTCCTGTCATCCAAACAAACTTATTATAAGACGTCATCCCCAGCATCATCCTGAACCCCTCACCGCCTTCACTTCAACCGCTATCTCCTGTCATCCAAACAAACTTATTATAAGACGTCATCCCTAGCATCATCCTGAACCCCTCACCGCCTTCACTTCAACCGCTATCTCCTGTCATCCAAACAAACTTATTATAAGACGTCATCCCCAGCATCATCCTGAACCCCTCACCGCCTTCACTTCAACCGCTATCTCCTGTCATCCAAACAAACTTATTATAAGACGTCATCCCCAGCATCATCCTGAACCCCTCATCGCCTTCACTTCAACCGCTATCTCCTGTCATCCAAACAAACTTATTATAAGACGTCATCCCCAGCATCATCCTGAACCCGTCACCGCCTTCACTTCAACCGCTATCTCCTGTCATCCAAACAAACTTATTATAAGACGTCATCCCCAGCATCATCCTGAACCCTTCACCGCCTTCACTTCAACCGCTATCTCCTGTCATCCAAACAAACTTATTATAAGACGTCATCCCCAGCATCATCCTGAACCCCTCACCGCCTTCACTTCAACCGCTATCTCCTGTCATCCAAACAAACTTATTATAAGACGTCATCCCCAGCATCATCCTGAACCCCTCATCGCCTTCACTTCAACCGCTATCTCCTGTCATCCAAACAAACTTAACCTCTTCACTGCTGGAACACAACGACCAATGACGAAATGCAATAGACATACACAAGAGGTATAGATCCACATGAGCCCCCGCAGTTGCGGGGGCTCATGTGGATCTATGCCTCTTGTGAGCCCCAGTGGTCATACAGCTGAGGTTCAATGGCGTAAACAGAATACAAAGATCTTAGAAAGAAAGTATGCAACCAGTCGCATGGAGTGGGCTACACCAGTAGCAAAACGTCTTCGGTCCCCCGACGGCCGCAGTTAGCCCGCGCACAGGTGTGCGCGAGCCCAATGCGGCCGTCGTGGGCCCGATGATCTTTGCTCGCCGAGTCACGCATTCATGAATAAAAGAAAAGCGTCTGCACCTTTATTTCTACGCAGGACCACCCCAGTTACACCTATCAGTGCAGCAGCATCAAGGGGAACGCGTTCCCGCTGCCCACGGACGGACCGGAAGTCAAGCTGCTGGACCACAGCGGTCACGTGACCAAGGCCAAGGACATCAACGATTGCTCCGACTGCGGGGAGGCGCTGGCTGATTACATCCAGCAGACACTTCGTGACGGTTCGTGTGAAATGTATTAACGCATTTAGCCCCAAGGTCCCATTTCTTAAAGTTTGGAGGTGTTGCCTAACGACTATGTACCAGTTACAGGGGATGGATTGACCATGATAATTCAAGGGTAGTGCCAGATTAGCTTGGCGCCTGAAGGCGCCAAGCTAATATGGCACTACCCTTAAATTATCATGGTCAATCTATCTCGTGCTATGGGGACTCGGGGCTGAATGGGTTAACATTAAGGATTAACAGTCTGGTGTAACGCACGCAGACTTGCCCACAGTCGCACATACAGACTCTCACGCAACAGACGCATACACCGCCACTGACTCAGACGGGCGCATTCATGCGGTAAAACTCAACACACGGGCTCCCTTTCTAAAGTAACTTTTATACACTATTAAACAATAAAAGTAGAATGCTCACAAAACTATCAAACTATATACATCACTCCTTCCCCACTATCACGTCTTAATATCACATACACACACACAATATCCTTGCCAGGCTAGGTATCAGTTCTCAGAGTCTCCAACCTGTTTGATGTTATTGCCTGGTTACGTTGGTCCTTCTCATGTCTAGGCGTGCAAGTCCGTTGTATGCTCTTTCCTGTCGTCCTGTGTCTTTAACACGGACGTCCTTGTACTCGTACTGTAGCGCAGTTCTCGCTGTGATCCGGGTATCTTGGTCCCGATCAGACTCACTCTGAGTGAAGAGCTGGAGGGATGACCTCACGTTAGGTCCCACCTGTGACTGACGTCTCGGCGTCCGTCGTTCCACTCTTTACAAGCACTCTAAACACAACAACAAGGATCCAAAACGTAACGCTTGCTAAACACACAACATATTGGATGACATGAGAAACATTACGTAACCTGGCCGATACAAACAACTCACACGTTCATTCAGTTCACACACACACGTGCTCCATAACCCGAACCACTTTCATAACACCCCCATACTCTGCCACTACCTTGAAACAGACTATAACTTAACCAACCACGTACTATCTTCATAGCGACTTAGGCATACACACCTTACATTCTTTTAGTTATCTATCTCGGTAAATATCTGTATACAAAAACACCGGCTAACTCACTGAATTCCAACGTAACTGAACCAAACCAATCAACAACGCTATACAACCAAATTACTCTTACCAACGCATACTATCTTCAACTAAGCATCAATAATACATATAAAAAACATACCTGAATTCTAGGTTTCAGAGTCTTGGAATACGGGCTAGGTATCTCAAACACATCTGATTCCTCTGACAAGAAAGCCCGTACTAACGCATTTACTGCTCTGCAAGACAGCTTCCGCCTAGAACTCACTATAACAGTACTCACTAAAAACCTCCGTGTTAAACATGTCTTAAAGATTTCACGTGGCTCTCGGCCTCCCGGACTATCGGCACAAAACAAACCGTTAACAAAAACCGTACCGTATTTAACCTAATGTGTGAGCACTATGTACGAGCATAGAGCTTCATCACACTGGCAGCAGACTTTTCACGTTTCACGAAATGACCAGCACGTTTTTACGAATCATGAGAATCTCATTTTGGCTTTCACGTTTAACGACGATTACTTTTTCATCGATCACTAGGGAAAAAAAAGAAGAACCGAAGGACCTATCACGCCATCCTATTTCAAGGCGTACCCTTGCCCCCCTCCCGCCATACCACCACACACCCCCACCAACACTCAGAACTCAAATGTACGTTTGAGCTGACAGGTAGAGAACTGCATCAGAAAGATGATAATACAGTGAACAATACTTGTGCACATAAGTAGTTGAAACAAAATTCGTGATAATTTTGTGATAAGATTGTGTATAATAATAATAATAATTACGGTATTTATAATGCGCTTATCTTATAATAATTATAACTCTAAGCGCGCACTCACAACTCGCACACGCATGCGCACGCTTTAGATAATGACTCACGTAACACAAATAATGAAAATACATTACGACGGTCAGCTTGGGGTGGGGAGTGTGGTGATATAGTGCTAGAACTGTTGAAAGAGGTGAGTTTTGAGGGCGGACTGGAAGGAGGAGAGCGAGTATTTCTGACGGAGAGAGAGTGGGAGAGTGTTCCAGGTGGATGGACCGTATACTGAGAAGGAGCGGGGGCCGAAAGTGCTGAGTTTGGTGCGGGGGATGAGGAGGCGGAGGGGTCGGAGGCGGAGCGGAGGGAGCGGGGAGGAGTGTAGGGGTGAAGTAAGTTGGAGAGATAGGCAGGAGCGTAGTTGTTCAGGGATTTGTAGCAGAGAGACAGAATCTTGTATTGGATGCGTTGGGGGATGGGGAGCCAGTGAAGGAGCTTGACCAGGGGAGTGATGTGGTCGGATTTTTTCTTTCTGAGGACGAGGCGGGCAGCATTGTTCTGGACGCGCTGGAGAGTGAGAGTGGTGGAGTGAGGAAGGCCGGAAAGGAGAGAGTTGCAGTAGTCGATGCGAGATAAGATGAGAGAGACAGCGAGTTTGGTGGCAGCTTCGGTAGTGAGGTATTTTCTGATCTGACTGATGCGGCGGAGGTGGAAATAACATGCCTGGGCTGTGGCGGAGACGAAGCTGGTCATGGAAAGAATCAATGAATCAATGAATCTTTATTTTACAACGGTAAAGATATTAACAATGCCATAGGCAATTCATTCATTCAATCCTCTCTGCGCCGTCTGGTGCTTGAGGCGACGGCAAGGGAGCGCCACTTTTGTCTGTCAGCTGCTATTTTGGGTGCTGTTTGCAGAGTAAGGCCTCTGTTCTTGAGCTCTCGCTCCACGGTTCGGCGCCACGTCTCCTTTGGTCGCCCACGGTTTCTCTTCCCCTGTGGTGTGCATCTCAGTGCCACCCTTGGTAATAAGTCGGGTGACATTCTGCAAACGTGGCCTAGCCATCTCCATCTCCGTGTGGCGATGGTTTCAGCGATGCTGTCTGCGCCTGCTCTCTTCCGTAGTTCCTCGTTTGTAATCATGTTTGGCCAGAAGACCTTCATGATCCGTCGCAGGCACTTGTTCTGGAAGACTTCCAGCTTGCGTTCCGTAGCAGTAGTGGATTTCCAGCACTCTGACCCATAGAGAAGGACACTCAGCACGTTACTCTTAAAAATACGAAGCTTGGTGTGGATGCTCAGGTTTGTGGTCCTCCAGATGGGTTTCAGCATTGCGAAGGCTTGGTTGGCTTTGCTGATTCTTGTGGTGATCTCCCTTGTGCAGTCTCCATCTGTGGTAACCTTGCTGCCCAGGTACGTGAACTCGTCCACCTCTTGCAGAGGTTGGTCATTGATGGTGATTGGGTCGCCCACTATGGTGTTCTTCCTCATGACTTGAGTCTTCCTAATGTTGACCCCGAGACCTATGGAGCTTGCTGACTGTGTCAACTGTTGTGTCTTCTGTTGCATGTCCTGGTTTCTGCTTGCCAGCAGCCCGATATCATCGGCGTAGTCGAGGTCATCCAGCATTGAGGTCAGCGTCCACTGAATTCCCTGCCTCCTTCCCTCTGTGGTGAGGCGCATGATCCAATCAATTGCCATTGAGAAGAGGATCGGCGAAAGAATACATCCTTGTTTCACTCCGGTTTCCACCTTAAACGGTTCGGTGAGCTGATTGTTGTGGACGACTCTGCACTCAAAATTCTTGTACAGGGTCCTGATGACGTTGACAAGTTTCTGGGGAATTCCATAGTATCGCAGGATTTTCCAAAGGGAGTCTCGATGCAGACTGTCGAAGGCCTTCTCAAAGTCCACAAAGACCACATAGAGGGATCCATTCCATTCGTTAGACTGTTCAAGGATCTGTCTCAGGACGAAAATATGGTCAATGCAGGACTTGCCTTTCCTAAAGCCTGCCTGCTCCTGGCGAAGGATGCCATCCACTGCTGTCGTAATGCGTTCAAGGAGAATGCGGCTGAAGATCTTGCTGGTGAGGGATAGTAAGGTGATGCCTCGCCAGTTGTTACAGTTCCCCAGGTCTCCTTTCTTCGGAAGTTTGACGATGGTGCCGGTCTTCCAATCGCTCGGCGCTTCTTCAGTGTCCCAGATCTTTTGAAAAATCTGACAAAGAAGCTGCGGCGTTACCGTATCTTCTACTTTCAGCATCTCGGGGCACACTCCGTCATCGCCAGGTGCCTTCCCGTTCTTCAGCTTTTGAATGGCCTGCTTGACTTCCGCAATAGTAATGTTGCCGAGGTTAATGTCCAGGTCCTCCTCCGCTTCAGGAATGTCAGTGAGGGTTGGTGGGTCTGAGCGGTTCAGGATGGACTCGAAGTGTTGCTTCCATCTCTTCAGCTTCTCTTCCTCTACTGTGACATGAGTTCCATCTTCAGCTCTCACTGGAAGGTCGTGGTACTGTCCGTAATCGCCCTTCAGCTTCTTGGTGTTCTGGTATACTGTCTTCATGTCTCTCTGTTTTGCAGCTGCCTCCGCTTCTTCTGCCAGCCTTTCTGTGTGCATTCTCTTGTCTCTTCTCGCTGATGTCTTCACCGCTTGATCTTTCTCTCTGTATTCTCTTGATATTCTTTCCTTCAGTCTTGGTGATTTGGTGTCCAAAGGTTTCTTCTTGATCTGTCTTCTCTCTTCTATGCGAGCCCACGTGTCTTCTGAGATCCACTCTGTCTTCCTGCTCTTTCTGTATCCTAAAACTTCCCCTCCTGTTTCCTTCATGGCTCTATTGAAATCTTCAATAGTCAGCGCTGTCTCATCTTCCAAAACACTAAATCTATTCCTGAGGGCCAACCTAAACTCTTCTTTCACTTTTGGGTCTTTCAACTTGGCCACGTCGTAGCGCTGATTTCTGGTGTCTCCTATCTTTACTTTCCTAAGCTTCAATGTCACCTTCCCCACTAGAAGACTATGGTCGCTGCCAATGTCAGCATGTCGCATCACTCGCACATCCTGCAGAGAGTGCCTACAGCGACCGTTAATGATGATGTGGTCGATCTGGTTCTGGGTCTTGCCGTCTGGTGATTTCCATGTGAGTTTGTGGATCTCCCTATGCGCAAACAGGGTCCCTCCTATGACTAAGTCATTTTCCTCGCAGAAATTGACCAGCCTCTCCCCGTTGTCGTTGATCACACCCGCTCCATGTCGTCCCATGGTCCTCTCTCTGTCTTCATTGTCGCAGCCAACCTTAGCGTTGAAGTCACCGATCAGCATCAGCACGTCATGTCGAGGGATGTCTTCCAAAACAGCTTGGAGGGCGTCGTAGAATGCATCCTTATCCTCTTCTTCCGCGTCGTCTATCGGTGCGTAGCCCACAACAATAGACAGCTTTGCGTATTTGGAATTCATCCTGACGTACAGCAGGCGCTCGTTCACAGGTTTCCACTGTAGGACGGTGTTGGCCTTGCTCTTATTGATGATGACAGCAACTCCTTCTCGGTGTTCGTTGTCTGTTCTTCCAGACCAGATGATGACTTCTCCGGAGCTCAACCTCTGTTTGCCAGCACCAGTCCATCTTGCTTCTGTTACTCCCATGAGGGTTAGTTTGTAGCGGTTCAGTTCACTTACTGCTTGCGCCAGCTTTCCAGTCTGGTAGAGCGTTCGCACATTCCAGCATCCAATTCTGATCCATCGTTTTGGCGTCAGGAGTTCCGCTATCGGGGTGGAGACGTCCTTGCGGCTTTGGTCCCCATCCGTCATAAGTCCAGTTTCCTGGTCTGCTTCGCTCCCAGCGCCGGTTGTCGCTTTTTCCCTTGTTGTCGTTTCCGTAGCAAGTTTCTTTTTACAGGGTGGAGTCGCTAGCCCCACGCCTAACCCTCCTCCTTTATCCTGACTTGGGACAGGCAGTTAAGCCACCAAAGGGGCCTCCCTGGTGGAGTTGCCATAGGCAATGCCATTTTTCAAATCTGCCGTTGCTACATCTACAACACAACAATTACATTACATTAATACATGTATAGGACGAACGCCTACGGTGTATTGGGGGAGTTGGAGCAATGGTAAGGGAAAAAAAAAAAAAAGCAACAACACAGCAGCACTATACATACACAGCAGCAGAATGGGTACATTACTAACAATGATATCTACGTATAGAAAGCAAAGCTTGAAGATAGTTCTGGCTGCGAAGATAAATGTTCAAAAAGACTTTTCTTGAAACATGATATCGTTGGAGTGGTCTTCGTGTGGGATGGAAGCGAATTCCACAAAGTCGCCCCCGAGAATGCTAGACTGGTTTTAAATAAGTCTATTCTGGTTTTGGGTACTACATATAGGCTTTTTGTATCGCCATAGCGGGACTCTGACCGGACTAGCAGCTGGGTTAGATATTCCGGAGTGTTGTCATTCCGAATCTTAAAAAGGAGAACACCTTTGTTGAATGCAAACTGCTTTTTGAGAGAAAGAAGTCCCGCTTTGTAAATCTTATCATCCGTTGTCAAAGTGGGATCAGGTAAAATTAATTTCGCTGCTCTTCTGTGTAAGGAGTTCAGTCTTTTTAAATGTACTTCTCTGCAGCGATCCCACACCGTCGAAGCGTAATTAATGTGGGACTGAATATGTGCATAATAAAATAATTTTCTGGTTTCAAAGTCAGTGAAGTGCTTCAGTTTGGACAGCATGAAAATGTTTCTTGAAACAGTTTTACACACTTTATGTGTGTGTGCCTGCCATTTGAGCTGATCAAGAGAGGAATCGAGGATAACGCCAAGGTTCTTCCGAGTCAGAGAGGGAGATGGGGGTGCTGTCGAGTTGAAGGTGGAGAGAGGGAGGGAGCTGGGAAAGTTTCTGAGTGTTGGTGGGGTGTGTGGTGGTATGGGGGAGGGGGGGATGGGGGGGGGGGAGGGGGGAGGGGGGCAAGGGTACGCTTGTATGTCATATAGAGAT
>BTPG01000007.1:45952925-45980185 GCA_036245525.1 Semisulcospira habei
TGTGATGAAGCTCTATGCTCGTGCATAGTGCTCATACATTAGGGTTAGTACGGTACGGGTTTTGTTAACGGTTTGTTTGTGCCGATAGTCCGTGTGGCACTAGACGCGTGGAATTTCTAAGGAACGGTTAGCACGGATTTTTAGTGAGTTCTGTTTAGTGAGTTCTAGGCGCAAACTGTGTCTGTCAGAGGTCTAGATCGGTAGTGCGGGCTGTCTTGTCGTATGGAACGGTTGTGTTTGAGATACCTAGCCCGCATTCCAAGACTCTGAAGCCTAGATTTCAGATATGTTTCTATAAATGTAGTATTGATAGTTGTTTAGTTAAAGACAGTATGCGTTGGTAAGAGTAATGTGGTTGTATAGCGGTGTTCCGGTTTGGTTTAGTTATGTATGTTTAGAATTCAGTGAAGTAACCGGTGTTTTGCGTATACAGTTATTTACCGAGATGGATAACTAAAAGAATGTGAAGTGTGTATGTCTAAGTCGCTATGAAGGTAGTACGTGGATGGTTAAGCATAGTCTTTTCCAGTGTATAGAGTAGTGGATAGCAAGAGTGTTAGGCTATAGTCTGTTTCAAGATAGTGACAGAGATATAGGGGTGTTACGGAAATAGACAGTTTATGAAGCACGTGTGTGTGTGTGAATGAACGTATGAGTTATTTGCATCAGCCAGGTTACGTGACGTTTCTCATTGATCCAATATGTTGTGTGTTTAGCAAGTGTTACGTTGGGACTTTTGTTATCTATTCAGAGTTCTTGTAAAGAGTGGAACGACGGACGCCGAGACGTCGAGTCACAGGTGGGACCTACGTGAGGTCATCTCTCCAGCTCTTCACTGAGAGTGAGTCTGACCGGGACCAAGACACTCGAGTCAAAGCGAGAACTGCGCTACCGTACGAGAACGAGGACGTCCGTGCCAAAGAGACAGGACAGGGCAAGAAGAAGCGTACGACGAAGGACTTTCACGCCTAGACGTGAGAAGGACCAAAGTAACCAGGCAATAACATCAAATAGGTTGGAGACAGTGAGAGACTAAAACCTAGCCTTGCAAACATATTGTGATTTGTGTGTGTGTGTGTGTGTGATAGTAGAGCAGTGTATATAGTTTGATAGACTTTAAAGTGTTTCTTTTCTTTTATATTGTATAAAGGTTACTTTAGAAAGGGAGCCCGTGTGTTGTGTTTTACCGCATGAATGCGCCCGTCTGAGTCAGTGGCGGTGTATGCGTCCGTTGCGTGAGAGTCTGTACGTGCGACTGTGGGCACGTCTGCGTGCGTTACAGTGGTGACCCTGTTTTAGCGGTAGGTTAAAGTATCTGCGGGCGATAGTAAGTAGCGATTTTAGAGTAGGATTTTTGTTATGTGCATGTTGATGTGTTAGATTCCTTTCTCCGATTCTAGGGGGGTAAGATCCGTTATTTCTGTAGTTTTCTGGATCTTACGAGGAGTTAGTACTTGTTTCTTTCTTTTGTATAGGTAGTATTATTTTTCCTTGCTCTTCTATCTTTCTTATTTTTCGTTCCATCTGGACGTCAAGTAGGACACTGTTTTCTGCGTAGGTTGCTGATATTGAGTTTTCATTTTAAGTTTTGACGTTGATTTGGTTGTGATTTGTATTTTTACGTTTTCAAGTTTTGGGAAGGTGTTGTAACAAACATGGAGGTAGACCCGGTAGAGGCTTATATTAAGCAAGGCGAAAGGCTAGGTCTTAAGAACGAGAAACTTTTTGATTACGTAGAGAAATGTAGGGATATGGAGGATAGGGCGAGAGAAAGAGAAGCTCAGAGAGAGAAGAAAGGGTACTTAAGAAAGAGGAGCTAGAAGTTCAGAAAGCCTTAAAGGAGAAAGAGTTAAAAGTACAGACAGAGAGAGAAGAGAAAGAAAGAGTCTTAAAGGAGAAAGAGTTAGAAGTACAGAGATAGAGAGAAGAGAAAGAAAGAGTCATAAAGGAGAAAGAGTTAGAAGTACAGAGAGAGAGAGAAGAGAAAGAAAGAGCCTTAAAGGAGAAAGAGTTAAAAGTACAGAGAGAGAGAGAGAGAGAGAGAGAGAGAGAGAAGAGAAGGAAAGAGCTCTTAAGAAAGAAGAATTACAATATTAACGTTTCAGAGAGAGAAAGACGAGAAGTCTCTAGCGTTTCAGAGGGAGAAAGACGAGAAGTCTCTAGCGTTTCAGAGAGAGAAGGACGAGAGGGAACATGCGTTAAGATAGAGAGAATTAGAGTACCAGAGAGAGAAAGAAGAGAAAGATAGGGAGGTACAGCTACAGTTAGCGCGGGATACGGGGTCTAGAGCAGATAGTGATTCAGTAGGCCGGGGCATACGGAAATTTCCTAGACTGCCGATGTTTAAAGAGTCCGTGGACTCTTTTGACGCTTTTTTTGTGTCGTTTCTAGTCTCATGCGCAGGCGTTGAGTTGGCCTTCTGCCAACTGGCCCGTTTTACTTTCGTCTGTGCTAGAAGGTCAGGCCTTGAGTCTTTACCATAGCTTGAACGTTTCGGGGAACATAGATTACGAGACTTTGAAGGAGTGTCTCTTACAGCAGTTTCAGTGTAATGCGGAGGGTTTTAGATAACGCTTGAGAGCTTGTCGGCCAGAGACAGGGGAATCGTTTATGTCGTTTGGCAAACGATTGTCCCATTTGCTCGTACGTTGGGTCGAATTGTCAAAGATCGACCACACGTACGAAGCATTGTTCGATCTCATGTTGGCTGAACAGTTCTTTGGTAGCGTTTCCAAGGATCTAGCGGTATTCTTGAGGGAGCGTAACCTCAAGACTACGGACGAGTTAGTACAGAACGCGGAGGCTTTTCGGATGGCGCATCCTACGAAAAACCTCGCGCGTAGGGCCGAGACTCCGCCAATCGCGTTGGTCGCTGCTAACACGACTGAGGGTTACCGGGGCGTCAATACTTTACGTGGAGCCCAGCTGGTTAACGGTAGAGGTACTTTGCGTTTTCGACACGGTGATCGAGGTAACAGCAATGGCGGTCGCGATCCGTACGCACGAGGAAAAACATCTGGTCGTGGGTATGGTCGTGGTCGTATTGCGAGTTCGGACACTCAGTGTTTTTCTTGTCGTGGGTACGGGCACTTCAGTCGGAGCTGTCCGTACTACAGTGCAGGCGCGCAGTATGCTAGTTATCAGGAGCACGGCCATCTGGCTCATCAAGGTCCTAATAGTCCTGGTATGGTGGAGGGGGCGGTGCAGCCCACTCACGTAGCCAGTTTTGCGGTCCCAGTCGGGGAGGAACCACAGCTGGGCGCAGTGTGTTCAGATGACGGAGGTGGTTGCCTACCGCTGGTGGACGGGGTTGTTAATGGATGTCTTGCTTCTGTTCTCCGTGACTCAGGTACAACGACCGCGGGGGTCAGACGTAGCCTCCTTAGAAAAGATCAGTACACGGGGGAGACCCAGAGGGTAATTTCGTTCGGAGGAAAGGTAGAAGTTTTTCCTTTGGCGAAGATAGAAGTTGACACGGAGTTTTTCTCGGGTAATCTGATTTCTTGCGTTATCGACGAGCCAGTAGTAGACTTAGTTCTGGGTAATATGAAGGGTGTGCAGCCAGTCGTTCGTAGGGTCGAGGCGATTAAGCGAGCTCAGGTTAATCGCAGTGTAGTCGCATCAGTGGCGACGAGAGCTCAGAGCAAGCGTGCTCGTGGGCAGAGGGATCGTGTTATTTCCGTCCAGAATCAGGGGATCGGTCAGCGGGTGTGGCCCAATAGTCGGGTTGGTCTGAGACGGCACACTTCTGTTGCGGACAGAAATGCGGCTCAGCACCCGATATTTAGGTAAGTCGGAGACTGGGGTCTCGCGATTGTAGGTAGATCGGAGATTGGAGTCTAGCGATTGTGTGGATTGTGTGTGGGCAGTCGTTGGATCGTTTTCATTTCTGGAGGTTTTTAGCGCGTTAGTTCTGTTTTAGCTTTCGCTGTGCGATCTGAAGGTGTGCGTTGAGGCGTAAGGCTGTAATTTTTTTTGTATTCTAGATAATCAAAGTTAGTCCTTTCCTGTTTTCGGATAATATTACGTCGAGTAGTCTTAAAAAGAAACTCGGTCGTTTCTTTTTTTTCCCGAGGAAGGGGGAATTGTGATGAAGCTCTATGCTCTTGCATAGTGCTCATACATTAGGGTTAGTACGGTACGGGTTTTGTTAACGTTTGTTTGTGCCGATAGTCCGTGTGACACTAGACGCACGTGGAATTTCTAAGGAACGGTTAGCACGGATTTTTAGTGAGTTCTGTTTAGTGAGTTCTAGGCGGAAGTTGTGTCTGTCAGAGGTCTAGATCGGTAGTGCGGGCTGTCTTGTCGTATGGAACGGTTGTGTTTGAGATACCTAGCCCGCATTCCAAGACTCTGAAGCCTAGATTTCAGGTATGTTTCTATAAATGTAGTATTGATAGTTGTTTAGTTAAAGACAGTATGCATTGGTAAGAGTAATGTGGTTGTATAGCGGTGTTCCGGTTTGGTTTAGTTATGTATGTTTAGAATTCAGTGAAGTAACCGGTGTTTTGGGTATACAGTTATTTACCGAGATGGATAACTAAAAGAATGTGAGGTGTGTATGTCTAAGTCGCTATGAAGGTAGTACGTGGATGGTTAAGCATAGTCTTTTCCAGTGTATAGAGTAGTGGATAGCAAGAGTGTTAGGCTATAGTCTGTTTCAAGATAGTGACAGAGATATAGGGGTGTTACGGAAATAGACAGTTTATGAAGCACGTGTGTGTGTGTGAATGAACGTATGAGTTATTTGCATCAGCCAGGTTACGTGACGTTTCTCATTGATCCAATATGTTGTGTGTTTAGCAAGTGTTACGTTGGGACTTTTGTTATCTATTCAGAGTTCTTGTAAAGAGTGGAACGACGGACGCCGAGACGTCGAGTCAGAGGTGGGACCTACGTGAGGTCATCCCTCCAGCTCTTCACTGAGAGTGAGTCTGACCGGGACCAAGACACCCGAGTCAAAGCGAGAACTGCGCTACCGTACGAGAACGAGGACGTCCGTGCCAAAGAGACAGGACGGCAAGAAGAAGCGTACGACGAAGGACTTTCACGCCTAGACGTGAGAAGGACCAACGTAACCAGGCAATAACATCAAACAGGTTGGAGACAGTGAGAGACTAAAACCTATCCTGGCAAAGATATTGTGATTTGTGTGTGTGTGTGATAGTAGAGCAGTGTATATAGTTTGATAGACTTTAAAGCGTTTCTTTCCTTTTATATTGTATACGGTTACTTTAGAAAGGGAGCCCGTGTGTTGTGTTTTACCGCATGAATGCGCCCGTCTGAGTCAGTGGCGGTGTATGCGTCCGTTGCGTGAGAGTCTGTACGTGCGACTGTGGGCAAGTCTGCGTGCGTTACAGTGGCCAAAAGAGCTTACAGTTTTCAAACTCTGTTCACAACGTCCATTTACAGCAAGGAGTTGAAATAATGCAAAAATCATTATCAACTCTAACTTTTATAACAGCCACTCTAAAAAAAAAAGTCTCTCTACTGCGCGTCAAGATTAAGTG
This sequence comes from Semisulcospira habei, assembly GCA_036245525.1. NCBI lineage: Eukaryota > Metazoa > Mollusca > Gastropoda > Semisulcospiridae > Semisulcospira > Semisulcospira habei. The sequence goes on from BTPG01000007.1 coordinate 45,958,436, forward strand.
ACCAAAGAGCTTACAGTTTTCAAACTTATTCAGGGTGCCTATTTACTGCAACCAGTTGATATCTAGAAGCTGGCAACAATTATTGCCAACTCTAGCTATTTCAACAGCCTGCTAAAAAAAAAAAAAGACATAAAAAGGAATAATCGCTATTGCGCGTCAATATTAAGTGACCAAAAGAGCCTAGTTTTCAAACTTATTCACAACATCCGTTTACAGCAAGGAGTTGAAATACAGAAGCTGGCAAAAATTATTGCATGCAGCTCTATATTTCAACTCTTTGCTGTAAAAGCACATCACGCTGAGACAATAATGATTACCTGTAACACGTCTAGTATTTCACTTCTCCTGTTACAATTACGTTAACCCCTTCACTGCCGAGAAAAAGTGAACATGACCCAACTGCAAGAGACGTCCGCGGAGGCTCATGGGGATATATGCCTCTTGCTGAGACCAATATTTGTATCCATGTTTCTTAGATGGTGCTGGCTTTTGGTCGTTAAATGAACCAGGATTTCAGAAACAAAAATGTACGAGAAGTGTACGCACTGTGGCGCGGAAGGGGTTAAGTTCACAACTTCTAGATTTTTGAAAACTCTCTCCTCCCCCCTCCCCCCCCCCACCCCCCTTCCTCCTCCCCCCTCCCCCCTCCCCACCCGACTTTATCCAGATCTAAAAACTTACAGTCAACCGCTTGCTCACAAAGGACATTGCAAAAACTGTTGTCTCTAAGAGTTGTCTGCTTTTCCAAACTTCAGGTATCAAATTTAATCCCTTCACTGCCGAGAAAAAGTGATAAAACGCGATCCAAATAGATCCCCATGAGCCTTTGGAACTGCGAAGGATTATGAGGATCTATGCCTCTTGCTGAGACCAATTTGTGTCCATGTTTCTTGGACGGAGGTGGCGTATGGTCGTTAAATGAGCACGGCTTTCAGAAACAAAAATGTACGTACAGTGGCAGGGAAGAGATTAACTCATTCCGCCCGGCGCACGTATTTCCCAAATTTTGGAGGCGTCATCTAACGATTATGCACCTGTTGCAGGAGATGGATCGACCATGATAATTCAAGGGTAGTGCCAGATTAGCTTGGCGCCGACAGGCGCCAAGCTAATCTGGCACTACCCTTGAATTATCATGGTCGATCCATCTCCTGCTGTAGCGCATCAGGGCTGAATGGGTTAAGTTAGATAAAGAGCTGTAAAGTTGTATAGCTTCTTACCTACTCCAGCCTTCACATAAGTTATATGTGACAAATTGTCACCACCGCTCTTACGAAAACAACTTTTCAGATCAACGGCTTGCTGTAAAAAAAATATTTCAAAAAGAGTTTGTCTGATCCATTTTTTTTTTTACGTAAAGATTAAAATGTGTTATAATTTTATGGATCCTATCGAGCATGTGGTGTAATTTGAGCATTGTACCTCTAGAATGTTTTGAGTGATAACTAAATATATTTTGGAAAATATATATATATTTTCACGTTTTTGGGATTCATTTCACAAATTTTATGGGTTAATCTTAAAACAACTGAATTTTCTTTTGCGAAAAAAAAACAATCTTCTCATTAATACTCGCATGATTTTTCATTTGCGGTATTTAATAATAATAATAATGAATGGTTCTTGTATAGCGCAAAGTGGCAAAAACTCATTGCGCTAACACACGCAGTCAAACATGACATAGACGATATGAAACATTACAAATAAATACAACAGGACCACGGATCTACGACAGAGGAAAAGCAAGCTGGAAGAAGTGAGTTTTCAACTGAGCCTTAAGGTTGTAGGACACACCTCTTTCGCGCATCTTTTCTACGCATTTAGATACCGCTATCTTGCGTCTGCCGTGACCTGAGACTAGAGGTCACCGAAAAAAACCGCCGTACGGCAAGTCGTATTGCAAACAAGCTCAATTTATCGATAATTGACAAAAGATATATACCGTCTGAAATAGGTGTGTAAGCTGACTGTTTCTATGCATAAAATGTTGTGTTTCCTCAGAAATAAGATACTTTTGCATAAGTTGCGACAAGTCATCGAGCGTCAGTGGTAACGCATAACCATTTCTCAGAAGAAGAAAAAAAAAATGAACGGGCCAACCGAACGGGAGCCAGGAAAACAACAAAATCTCTTCAGACATCAGCAAGAAAAAGGTAAACTAAAGTAGAAAAAGTGGTTGGTGGTGTATCTGAATGGTTTTCCAACTCTTTAAGAAAAAAAAGTTTTATGCACCGCCGTGAGATGTCACCTGCACGGCGTAAAACCCCAATAGCTAACTGTCCTTTTATGCATGGAAATTTACAGCCTACCTGCAATGAAGAAGACTACATTTTATTGTGGGTTGACAGGGGCATGCATTCCATGTATGTCAGTCACCACCTAGAAGTAGAACATTTCCATACATTCTCAGAGAGCCTTTACTAATACGGTGGAAGGAATGTAGTCCACATTGTAGTGATATTAAACCAGTGCCAGTGCTTATTATTTAGGAAAACGTACTGTGTGTAGTAAAAAGTCCTGCTAAGGGAGAATTTTGCATTACTAACTCAGTAACTGCTTTCAGTACTTAGTAACTTAGTTTTCTCATCCATTCTCTGTCATATGAAGGCTATATTACAGATTAGGAGATAGGTCCAGCATTTTTTTAGTTCAAGGATGGTGCCAGAATAGCTTGGCGGATAATACGCCAATCTATTCTGGCACCACCCTTGAACTATCATAGTCACATTTATTTCAAGCAGTGGGTGTATCAGGATTAAAAGGGTTACCTAGTAAAACGCTACTATGACTGAAACCCTAATATTTGTTGACTACCATTTTGGATGACCATAGAATGTGTGGAAAATACAAATTTGACTAGTACAAAAGCAAGCCTTTATGTTGAAACTCGTGACACTTATTTCAGCTACCTTTTGGAAAGGTCACACAGGTTGTGAATCAGTTATGTGCATGAGGCGTACAGACGTGACTTTGCCATTGTTGTTTGTTCTTTGCGGTTTACACAGTTTTTGTCGCATTTATTTTGAAAGTAATAATCTGCCCCTGCATTTAGTTCACGCAAAGTGAAATTGTCATGCTGCCAAACAACACAGTAATAATCATGTATTTCATTTCAGGCTAATACTGCTGTTGACCTCTCGCTGTGGAGTCTCAGTACTTTCACCCAGAGTACATACTTGCAAACAAGCGCAGAAGTATGACGCCTACACCAACTGACCAAGGTCACACTCACAGCTCAAGTGAAGTGAGGGAAGGTGACACGTATTCTCCTGGACTCAAGGTAAATCATACCAGTAGATCTGTGATGAGAATCAGATGCAGAACACAACACAACTATGGTGTGAATGAACACATCATACTGTAATGCCTTCTTTCATTGGCTCATGTGCGAAGCAAGTGTAAGGCTATGTTCTGGGCCATTGGTCATCCATGGTAAACTTTAATGTTGGCATTTTCTCGGAGACTATTCAAACCACAGTCTTCAAACGTAGCCGAAGGATACTTTGTGGCAAGACCTTTCTTACTCTTAGCCTACCAGTTTGTGTTCAGGCCAAGGGTCATGAGAAATCAAGAAATAGGTAAAAAAAAATTAGCCATATTTTGACAAAAGATATTTTTTCTCAAATACTATTCACAACTGTACATAAGCCAGCCCTTTACTTATGCTTAGACTCATGGCACTTAAATTTCAGTCACCTGTTGGAAAGGTCACACAGTTCAGATTAAGAAAATGATCAGTTTTAAATGCACACGAGCGATCCAGGCTTCACCATTGTTGTTTGTGGTGTTCACAGTTTATTTCACATTAGTTTGAAGGTAGTAATGTGTAAACTAAATGTAGGGACGAATTGGGTGGGTGGGTGGGGGGGGGGGTGGGACTCCCCCCACCAGCCCCGAATTGTTTATAATGCTATAACAAAGTCCCTGTTTGTGGAGTTTTGAACCGACCCACCCTGAAATAAGATCAGAAGTGAAATTGCCATGCTGCCGAATAACACGATAATAAACATGTATTTCATTTCAGGTCAGTGCTGCTGTTGACGTCTCACTGCAGAGTCACGCCCAGAGGGTATACTTGCAAACAAGCACAGAAGTATGATGCCTACACCAAGAAGAGGCAAGAGCTAGTCAGGTCATGTTGCTCAAAGGAGAAGGCCACAGCTAAAAGCAGGCAATTCCAGTTCCAGCGGATCAACTAAAGTGAGAGAAGGCGAAACTTATTGTCCTGGACTCGAGGTAAAGCATACTGATTGATTTGTGAATAGAATCAGGTTCATAACAAAACACAACTGGTTGGAATAAACACATCACACTGTAATGCTTTCTTTCATTTTGAAGATGGTGTAGTACTAGTACCAGCATTCTCAACAACACCGAATGCTAAAATCACTTGCTGTCAACAAGTGGCACCATATTGCATTTGATTTGAAAACTAGAGGGTTGGGCAAGTCTGCAAATACTGTCGTTTTCTTTAATAAGCACTTAGTGAATCCAAAAGGACTAGAAAACTCTGAATACTACCCATTTGGTCCAGTGTGTGCTGTTGCTAAACAGCAATGCGTTGTGTCCTGTTTGAAACAATTTCTGCAAGTTACACTTGATATTGATGCTGATTCTAGATATATGTATACACCCTTTGTGGTCATTTCAAGCTCAATGGCGTCTAATTTTTGGCGCACGTGTGATAGCAAAAGTAAGTGTTTGTAATGGGTTGTCCATCAACTGTCTGTTATCTGTGGGCAACTTTAACATTGGCATTTCCTCGAAGACTATGCAAGCCTCAGACTTCAAACTTGGCACAAGGGTACTTTGTGGTAAAATAATTCTAAACATACCAATTTCTGTGACCTTTCAAAGGTCATCTCAAGTAGTATTTTCAACTTCAAACTCAAACTTGCTATGGAGATACCACATGATAAGGGTGACAAAAGTTAGTTTCGGGTAGAGTTGTAGTTTTTATCAATGTTTTTGCAAACTTTTCAATAACATTTGGCATGATGATAACACTTTTCTGTGCATACTAATGTAATCAGCCCCTCACAGAGGTCAAGGGTCACAGAGGGTTGACAAATGTGTGAAAAATGAAGGGATTTGGAAAAAAAAAACTCAGGTTTCACTGGTACAAAATCCAGCCCTATACTTATGTTTAGACATTTTCAGAGACCTGTTGGAGAAGTCAAGCCAAGGTCAAAAAGGTCAGACGTATTATGTGGATTGGTCATACACGTGAACCATAAGGACATTGCCTTTCTTGTTCATGTTCTGACTACTGTCATATTATGCATGTATGTACTTTGTATAAATACTTGCAAACATATATGCAAGCAATATGTGCATGTCAAAACTTTTTTTGATACAAAATTATCTTTTGCAGGTTGCGAAAGATAAGGGAAGAAGAGTTCAGCGGGTACATCTCTCCGCGATGGCCAACCGATGAGAAGGCAAAGGAAGTGAACTGATTGTCCTGTGTAGGAGGGCAGACGTCTTGTTATTTTGATGTCCATCCACCAGGCTGGCCACAATGTCAAGGTTTTGGACAGTCACATCATTCACAATGCAGCAAAAGCCTGTGCCTTACTGCCTGAGCTGATGCATAGCCATATATTAGGAGAAGGGCAAGCAGGCTTTAGGCCTGGCTATTCAACTGCAGACACAACAGCAGTGGGGCAGTGACAACAAAGTGACAATGACAAAACTCGAGAACATAGAAATAAAGAGGGAGTGTTTCCATAAGCCTGACATAGAAGCAGCGGAGCGACAAAATTGTAACGTGCAGTCGAGCAGTTCAGGGGCTATTTACAGTGATGGTGGTGTGCTTTGTGTGTTTTCATATAACAACGTGACAAAGCGATTTGACACCCATGTTGTAATTTGTAGTGCAGTAAAAAGGTGAAAAATATCTGTATTTTGACCAAACAGATGTTTTCTCAAGTATACACAACTTCAAACCCAGACTTGGTACAAGGTGGTAAGAACTTTTCATGCATACTAATTTCGTATGCATGAAAGGTCAGAAAGGTCAAGGGTCACAAGAAATCGGGAAATAGGTACAAGATAGCCATATATTGCCCAAAGATGTTTTTTTCTCAAGTATTCCTAACTGTAACCCTAAACTTGGTAAAGAGATACCTGATGGTAAGACCTTTCTATGCATATTTATTTGGATGACCCCCTCAGAAAAGTTACTTTTTGTCACTCTCCTGTCATGTCACGATTTGGAAACGCAGCTTAATATGTATTAGTTTTTGATTATCCAAGAAAAACCCCTTTACTGACAATGTGTTCATTTTTCTAAGACATTTCATCATATGAACAGGTCTTTTTTTGTGACAAGTTCCTAAATACTGGCATACATCAGTCATTCAAAATTATGTACTCCACAGCTGACACTTATGGGGTAGGAAACAGTGGTACAGATAGATTTTGTGCAGCATCGGTGTGAGACAAGGAGAAAACTTATCACTGCTCCGCTTTGCATGATTCAAAATGATATACAGGGTTCATTCTGAAAATGGTCTTTGGCCTCAGAGTATAAAACCCATGGGTCCTTTCTGAAGAGGGGATGTGCGGAAATATAGAAACGTGGGGATGTATATTTATGTCATTAAACCCTCAGCTTAAAATGTTGTGCAAATGTGGACTTGCTCAATGAAAAACGCAATACTGCTCAAGAGTGAGTTGACCATGCAGTTCTTGCATTACCCTCCAGCTGTCACAGCAGATTTAAGTGGTTGGGTGATAACTGATCATAGGCATATGATATGTACTGTACTTTGTGTTTGTTTTGTTTTTTTCTTCCACTGTCAATCTTTGACTTTCAGCTGTGTGGCTTTACTTATCGTATCAGAATTGCTAACCACATGGTTCATTTCACAAGTTTTACAGATGTACTGTACATGACACACGCCAGCAAACAGAATGACCTGACTATGATCCGTGTCCATACAAGTCTCTGTAGGCATGCACACAACTAAAAATGAGATCAGCTCCACTTTTCTCCCAAATAGCTTGTATAAAGTCAGCACTTTGTCAATGTAAATGTGAATAATGTTACATGTAGTTGAAATATGTTCTGCAGTAAAGCTGTATTTTGAGGGGGAGCTGGGTGGCTCGATGGTAGTGTGTTTTTGTTTCCTTATAATTTGTAACCAAAAACTGCTGGGAAACTGAGATTCAGCTAGAGAGATAGGTACATCCACTACCAATCTGTTTACAAACATCTTTCAACCAGAGATGTTCATCGACCTGCTTTCACAGAGACACCAAAGGAACATGTAGCATTTCTTGCAGCAGGTATATTAAAACAAATTCACATCAATTAATGTTTGTAGATGATGCCAGTAAAAATAAAAAATAAAAACTGTCTGTGACAACACTCTTTGGTGTGCTTTTTCATCAGTGAAGCTGTGAATGATTGAATGAATGTAAACATGTAATGTAAACATTCTCACACAATGCCTGGCTGAAAAAAATGAATGAACAAATGTACCGAGGTAACCAGTGTGCATTTTTATCCAAGACTGAATCCGGTTGGTTGGTTTATGGTTTAACATTCACATTCCCACAGTGATGATAATCGCATATTTAAAAAATAAAAATAAAAAAATACCACGCGTTAATTTTTTTTTTTGCTTTGGGTTTAAAGTGTGTTTGTTTCATTTAGCGAAGTAGAAAATGTATGGGTTTCAAATGTGAGCAGGAAAAAAAAGTCGCCATGTACGGGACTCGAACCCTGGTCACCTGCGTGGCAAAAACAATACCTTACCACTGCACTAACTAAATTACTAAGAACCAGCACGTGCATTTAATTACTTATAGATAAACGTTTTCATCCCGTATCTGCTGTTGTTGTTTGTTCCAGTTTACTGTCACAAATAGTGATCGAGGACTAGCAGTTTGCAACAGTTTGGGCGTAGGTTTTCCCTTGTAGGTTTAGAATAGTCGTTTTCCCTTCTTTCTCATGCGTGCTTGTGACCGGCTACGGCGGAGATATGATCTGCCGGAAGTCAGACATCGCTTGTATCCCTTATTGAATACGCACTCGAAAACGACCCAAAGTGCCAAATTTTGTGCGGGACCCCATATTTTCTTCATAATCAATGTGATAGTTATAACATAAAGTACGACTTTATCGAATAAAAAGGGCCTGAGCAATTGCCCAACATTGCAAACACTTAAATTGTAATGTTATTGATAACATCCGGGCAATTTGCGAATTTACAACATAAACTTTTCTCGATTGCACTTAAAATTCCAATTATCAGAACACACTTTTTTTACGAGAAAATACTAACATACTTTATGAAGTGACCGAAATGTTTCTTTATCATTTTAACACACTATTCGATAAATTTTTATTGTGTTCTGAAATCAGCTATTTTGCGTGTTTTCGCTCAAGGGGTAGGTCACGCAAAAGGCTCATACTTACAAATATGCCCGGGACCATGGGTCTTTCAGGGTGGCAATAGCCTCCAGACTCAATAAGGCTCTCAAAAAACCCTATAAGCGGCAGTTTTCAATTAAAAAATATAGGTATAGTATACAACCTTAAACTGAGGGAGAGTAGAGAGATTTCGAAGACTGACAGGCAGCGAGTTCCAAACTGAGGGTGCAATGAAGCTGAATGAGCGTTCACCAACAGTTTTCAAGTTACGCTTCGGAGCCTTCAAACGTTTCTCACTGGAGGACCGCAGAGAACGTGAAGGCTGGTATGTGCAGAGTGAAGCAGAAAGGTAAGCCGGGAGAGTCCCGTCGAAGTGACGGTATGCCAGAGTTGCCATCTTGTACTGGCATCGAAACTTCACCGGCAGCCAGTGGAGTTCTTTAAGCATGGGTGTCACGTGGTCGCGTTTACGCTTCTTTAGAACAAGCCGTGCAGCGCTGTTCTGAACCCTTTGCAACCGACATACCTGTTCCACAGGCAGACCTGAATAGATGGAATTACAATAGTCAAGGCGGGAAGTTACCAGCGCAGTGACTAGTCTAGCCGAAGCGCTATTTACATTTATTTACATAATCCTACAGTTTGTCTCGGCTGTCGGGTACGATTCGGTCAATTGTGACGTGTATGCCCTAGGTGCGAAAATCAGACAATTTTTTGCACCACTTTTTCGGAGTCATTAATTGTTTTTAAAGGAAAAAAAGCTATCTTTTCATTAATACCCGCATGATTTTCATAAACAGTGTTTGCATAAGCCTGCTATTTGTTCCGGCCCTGGGGTAGGATTAGGTCAAATTGTGACCTGTAAGCTCTTGGCGTGAAAATCAGCAAGAAATTTGTAACGTTGATCCTCTATTACGTCAAATGTTAGTCCTGCGATGAGTGACGTATAACATCGAGTCGTCACTATGAAAACGGCGTCATGGGACTAATGATGCCATCGAGAGTCGAGAATTCTTACTTCTTTTTTTATGCATTGAATTACTTTTTACGAAAATGTTGAACAGGTACAAACCTGGCTAACGAACTCATCCAATGGCTGTTTCCAACCTAGCTATTTCCCCAATTCCGAGTGAATAGAACGTAAATTAAGGACTCGAATGCGGGTCTACCGACTTTATATAAAAGGCAATTTTTCTCTTTAAAGAGTCTACAATTGAAAATATGCTCGGAGGCTCACCTAAATACATCTCGATCAAAACATTTAATAAAGTTTCAGGCCTGTACGCACACAAACACTGGAGATACTCGTGTCTACACACACACACACACACACACACACACACACACACACACACACACACACACACACACACACACACACACACACACACACACACACGCACACACACACGGCGTTTCCCGCCATATGTAAGTTCAACAGCGCGGTTAACGTAGATAGGCATGACGTAATTTTTATCGTGTCACTTCACTGTCAGAGTCTGATGTGTGCCCACCTATGTTCATCATTTGCATACTCCGAAACGTGCTCCGACCAGCCCCATCCTAAAGTCTACCGTATTTTCATAACGGTAGACAACAAGATGAGGATTTTACCCCAAAGTCTACCGTATTGTTTGGAGCTCAGATGCCTTTATCTTTCAGGAACATTCAGAGTTGTTCATATTTGTATGCGTATAATGCTGATCCATTTCCCTCCTCTCTAAGCCAACCTTTGATCAAAACACACGTCGGCGTACACAAATAAAGACGAAAAAAAACTAGACCGAAAGGGTTGACTACTAGTTTTTTTACTACAATTTCGACTGCAACCCCTTCCCCCTTTTTACTAGGTTCTCTCTTAGGGTGCATGGAAATTTGGCTCTAGGTGGAGGCATGGAATGTATGCCCCTGCAGGAACCACAGTAAAATGTGGTCTTCTTTGCAGGTAAGCAGAAGTTCCTTCTTTTTCTCCAGTATTGCCGATGGTGTGCTGAAGGTCGCCAAGACCGAAACAGCTGTCCACATCGGCTCAATATCTGGACCCCCACTTGGGGGACCTAGATTTGAATTTCCATGCACCTAGGGGCTGGAACGGTGGGATATGTGATACGCCCCCCTTCGGGGGGGGGGGGGGGAGGGGGGCTTCCATATGCATTGCTTTCAGTCTCTTACTTAGCGCCCCCTCTTTCCTATCTTTTTTTTTGTGTGTGTGCTTGGACCAAAGTAGATCTATGATCATTGGTCTATCATGCACACTTCTCTCAGTTGACAGTGCTTTTCCTACTCACTTGGTAGTTTTTTCCAAATAAAGACGGACACACGGCGCTTCCCGCCATTAGTACGCTCTGTGCGTTCGTGTAGTGACAAAAATCCATCTCCTTCTACTCTAACCCACCCTCTGATCCACACACACTGGCACACATAAATAAAGACGGACACACGGCGATTCCCGCCATTCGTAAGCTCTGTGGTCTGGCCTAGCAAAGCTCTTCTGAAGAAGAAGAATAGCACGAGCACCGATATAACTGACGTCACTTCAAGCTTCACGTCATGGCATCATTAGTCCCACGACGCCGTGTCAGTTCATAGTGACGACTCGATGTTATACGTCACTCTTCGCAGTACTAACATTTGACGTATCAGAGGATCAACTTTGCAAATTTTCTTGCTGATGTTTTACGCCTAGAGCTTACATGTCACAATTTGAACAATCCTACCCCAGGGCCGAGACAAATACCAGGTTTATGCAAACACTGTTTATGAAAATCATGCGAATATTAATGAGAAGATAGGTTTTTCCGTAAAAGAAAAATTAAAGTTATGTTAGCTGTTTTACAAACGACTCCGAAAAAGTGTTGCAGAAAATTGTCTGATTTTCACATCTATGGCATACTGGTCACAATTGGCCGAATCGTACCCGAAAGCCGAGACAAACTGTAGGCTTATGTAAATACCGTATATGAAAAAGCATGCGATTATTAATGAGAAGATTGTTTTTCGTAAAACAAAAGATTCAATTGTTTTAAGATTAACCCATATAATTCATGAATTAATCCCCAAAACATGAAAATATATTTTTCAAAACATATTTAATTATCACTAAAAACGTTATGCTGGTTCAATGCTGGTTAACGAACTCATTCAACATCTCTCTTTTATCTAGCTGTATGCAAAATATCTAGTAAAAATAAGACTAATTACGGACTCCAGTGTGGATCAACCGGTTTTTATGAAACGGCCATTTTCTTGCCAATGAGCATCTTAATCAAAACATCGAAAAAAAGGTCTCGAATAATTCTTTAGGGACAATATCCTAAAATTTCAAGCTTGTCCGTCCTCAAACGCGGGCTCTAGTCGCTGTCACACACACACACACACACACACACACACACACACACACACACACACACACACATACACACACATACGTTGCTTTGGCGCCAAAAAGACGTTCTCTAGCAAGGTTTGCGTAGCTAGACGTGACGTCATTTTTATCTTGTTACTTCTTTGCCAGAATTTCTGCCCCGCACGCCAAAAACGTCATGTGCATGCTCCGGAATGCGCTCCGGCCAGCCCCATCAAGTTTCACAGTCTACCGTATTTTCAATACGGTAGACAGAAACGCGCAAGAGGCAGGGAAATTTTGCTGAGAAAATACCGCACATAACAGCCCGCAAGCTGTGATGGACAAGCACGTAAACAATGACAGCGATAACTGACGTCAGTTATCGCTGACGCCACAAACTGACTGACGTCACAAAAAGATTGATGCAATAGAGGTGTTCCGTAAACCAGAAGTTTAATGAAGCTCTTCTGTTATCACAAACAGTGGATTAAAAGCCCGGACAAACATGTGATATCACATGTTTGTCCGGCCTTTTCATCCACTGTTTGCGTCGAAACACATGCAGTTTGGACACACTCTGATTTCCGACCAACGTCTGCTCGAAACAATAAAAGACGAAACCTGCCGGAGTGCGATCAAAGGGATGAATAGGAGACTTAAGAAAATGGCAGACGTTGGCACGTGCCCGATTACTTGACATAAACGAGGCTCAGTCATTTTCACACAGTAAGCATATATCTTTGGGCTGCATCGGCAACTGCGACTGAAGCAATTCTTCCGAAGACCTTTTGCTCCATGGGAATGACCTGTCTTTGTACACTCCTCATTTATCGGTCGAACTGTCAATACTCAGAGCGTTAAACACACACACACACACACACACACACACACACACACACACACACACACACACACACACACACACACACACACACACACACACACACTTTCACTAAGAGGTGGGGAATGGGTTGGGGAGGGGGGGGGGGGGGGGCTTGTTACAAACTACCGTCGACTTCGCTTATAACAAAGATCGGATATAACCAAAGTCGGATACAACACTTTTTCAGATTTCCCCACTACACTTTCTCTATTCAATTACTTCGCTTATAACAAACATCGGATATAACGTTGAAATGACTTGGCTCCCCAGGCGATTTGTTAAATCCGACATTTATTGTATATATGGCGTGGTTGTGTTACAGACCTAAAAAGAACAAGATGGGATAAACAATAACCCACAAAGTCCCTTCTATATGAGAGCTGTCCTCGCTGTCAATGGTCTCTACCTTTTGTCTTTGACCTTATTCTGATGTTGAATTATATCCTATTGAAAAAATGCTCGCAGAGCTGCCAATGCGTCAGTGAGTTCTATAAGGGGCGCAGGACATACTCGTCATTGATTTGTCAACGTCAATTGTCATGACGTAAGTTTTAGTTTTTACGTAATTTTATATTTTACGTGATAAGAGTTTCACTTTCGCTTCATAGGCTTGAGAAAATGGTGACAAAACTAGAACTTCACGATGCAATTTCAGTCTTGCTATAATTTGTGTGAAAGCAGATTGACTTTACCTATCTACATGATATACTAAGTACACGGGTACACGGCATGCTCTTCTGAAAGCGCGTTGATGTGTGTCTGCGTGTTAGTGCGTGGGTGCGCGCGCGCTCCAAACATCTCCAAGAGGCATAGATCTTCATGCGCCTGGAGGACGCATGATGATCTATTCCCCTTGGAGATGCGCGCGCGCGCGCGAGAGAGAGAGAGAGAGAGAGAGAGAGAGAGCCGCGCGCGCGAGAGAGAATGACGTCATATTTAAAGTATTATGTCAGTGTCTGCGTGGTGACGGAGTTCCCTCTTTTACGTCACCGCCACTGTCTGACTTTCTCTAGAAGAAAAGATTTTTTAGTGTTTTAATTCTTTAGAATTAATTTTTACTCAAGAAGTTGAAAGGATATAAAGCTGGCTAACGAACTCCTCCAATGTCTTTCTCCAAACTAGCTATATGTAAAAGTTCAAGTAAATATGACAACAATTACCGACTCTAATTTGGGTCAAACGACTTCCTATAAACGGTTCTTCAAAGAGACATTTAATTACAATCTGATCGAAGGCTCTCTTAGCCACCCACTTAAGAAAGTATTTCGCCAAGTTTCAAGCGTGTGTGTACAGAAATATCGGAGATTCTCTTGTTTACATACATGCGCACACACACACATACATACATACATACATACACACATATGGCGCTTCGCGCCAAATGTACGTTCAGCAGCGAGGTTAGCGTAACTAGACATGACGTAATTTTTATTTTGTTACTTCAATTGTGAGAGGTTTAGCCTGCTCGCCTGTGACATCATGGACATGCTATTATATTGGCCCCACCGCGACCCGTCCTAAAAAGTCCCTTCTATAAATAGAAGGGACTTTAAAAAAAAAATAATACATGCTACGTAAAAGGAAGTCGCGTTAAGTCACCTTGTTAAGTCGCAAAGAGCAGTCTTAACAAGTTCTGAAACTACCAAAAATACATCACATGTAACGGTTATTTCGGGAAAATCATGTGCATATGACCTCCCTAGAGAGCAAGAGACAATTAACACATTCGAAACGGGTTGCATCGGGTCAGGCGGCATAAAGCCGCGTATTCGTATTTGGCGCATCTCGAACCCTTTACTGCCAGACGCTGATGGTGTTCCTGAAACTTTTTAATCTTGCTCCAGCCGTATAAAAACGCATGGATACAAAGTGGTCATAGCATAAGGCACAGATCCTCATGAGCCCCCGCAACTGCGGAGGGCTCATGAGGATCTATGCCTCTTGCATTTGGGTGGCGTTCACCTTTTTTTTCGGCAGTGAAAGGTTAATTGACAAGTCAACCGTTGTGTGGCTTTATTTTTCCAGAGAACACATGCAGCTTTCCTGAACTTAGACACTGCATCATTGGAGACAATAACAAATGTGTGTCATTTTTTTCCAAAGAATTCTTTGTTTTACCTCAGCATTCAAAAGCAAGAAAACACTGACCACAGCGTGTGTGCTTTTTCTTAATGCAGCTGCCAAAATAGTCTCAGAAAGAAACTAAAACATCAATGTTACCCACACGTATAAAGAAAAAAAAAATCATCCTCAAAACCAAAACACGGAGCTCAGCTTGATGTTCATTTATCACGATTCTCGGCTAGTTCTTTTTATATACAGTTCTGCGATTTGTATTCGGTTGTCTGGATTAATATTTCTATTTTTCCATGACCGGAGGTTGATTGGAACTGTCAGATTTGAGAAATGTTCTAAACGTAAAAATGTACTTTTTATTTTGGTTTAGAAACTTTTTTTAAGTGGTTATGTGAGTGACAAAAACGCTACTGACAATGACTGAAAAAAAGAATGCTCTCCGTTATAAAAGGGGAAAAAAACACCATACAAGCAAACAAAAACATAAATTTCGCGTTCCTGTGTGATTTACTCTGGGTTCCAAACCTGACAGCTCTTCCAGTGAATTGTTTAAAAGTATTACGCACCATTGTAGTTTTCTGCCCAGGGAGAAAAAAAAAAGTAAGAACAGAAAATAATCCCAGCAGGCTAAAAGAGTGTAACATAGTGAACTGAACTCGGTGTCTGATCTGTACTCACCATCACTATATTTCACAGAAATCTATACTCACTATACTGTATTTGACATTGGCTTGCCACCGGTTGTACTCTTGACATGCTGCACCCGACTGCTGGTGGGGTAAGTTTATTGTCTATTTTATTTGATTATTATATTTTTGATTATTATAATTATGATCGTATGTATGTCGGATTAGAATGATTTTTGTGTGTTTGGTGTTAGGATTGAATGGTGTCGTTTGATTATGTTTATAGCATTCTCCCTGATCAATCTGTTGTAGACTGCGTGAGTCTTGGAGCAGATTGATCAGTGTGTGCTCTTTAATATTTATAGTGTTCATTTTTAAGTGTATTTTGTAGATTGTTCTGGTTTTGATTCGGAATCATTTGGTTTTGTAACTATTTTTGTCAATGTTATTGATTTATTATTTTGTGTGCATGGTTACATGATTTATATAGAAAAGTGAATGTTATATTTATTTATATCAGTTATATTTATGTGGTGTTAATATGTACTTTCGATGTTTATTTATTTATGTTGATTTGTCTTTGTCAGGGTTTTGCTTAATAAACAAAAGGAACCCTTACTGCGACTGCACGCCTGTTACATCTGGTGTCAGAAGTGACTCAACCCCCATCAGCATGGAGGATCGGAAGGTGGACACAACAGCAGTCGAGGACCTCCAGCGGAAGGTGGCCGAGCTTCAGGCACAGCTGGATGCAGACCGGGGCCAACTGTCAGCGTCATGCAGGACAGCACAGCCCAACGCTTTCGTCCTTTCTGACCAAGCGAGGATCGCGCGCTTCTGTGACAGGCCACGTGATGCAGGCGACATCACTCTGCAAGACTGGCTGGACGACATCCATGCTGCTATCAGTTCGCGCAGGATCGAGGGCACCGACAGATCAGCCTTCATTCTGGAACACCTAGGTGGCAAGGCGAGACGGGAGATCGTGGGCAGAGGTGGCATCAGCCTCTTGGGTGATAGGATCTTGTCTATCCTGGAGAAAGTTTTTGGTGATGGCGCATCACTTCCCAGATTACAGTCGCAGTTCTACTCCTATCGACAGGACAGGGAGGATCTGCTGACATGCTCACACAATCTTGCTGTTCTGGCGGACAAGATTCAAGGTGTAGAAAAAGACTCTGCTTTTTCCAAGCGGAAGGACATTATTTTGAAAGAGAGGCTTGCGGAAGCAGTTGCAGATGTCACTCTAAGGAGAGAGCTGCGACGGCTGAATGAGGAGGTCCCTACACTGACGTTCTTTGATCTCCGTGATAAAGCCGTCCAGTGGATGGGTACCCCAGCGGCACTGCGTCCACGTCTGGAAGAGAAACAGACCCATAGTGAGCTCCTGGACATCCTAAAGTCTCAGCAGCAGCAGATCGCTCAGCTCACAGCTCAGCTGGAGGGCCTTACACGCCGTCACCAAGCAGAGGGCACAGCACGGAGCCAGCCAGGGGAAGCCCGTCGATGCTACATCTGTCATGCAACAGGACACCTTCAACGGCTCTGTCCACAGCGTCAGCAGAGCGGCCGAAGACGACCGTTAAACGGGAGACACCTGCCATTGTGAGCCAGATGACAGGTGGACGAGGTCAATATGCTAGTGGCTCATCACGGCTGGAGAAAGCTGTTGGAGAGTGTCCAGTGGTAACTATAAACATTGGGGGGAGTGATGTAAAATGTCTTGTTGATACAGGCGCACAGGTTTCAACCTTGACTGAGACATTCTTTAGACATGTTTTTAGTGACACAACACACATTGATGATGTTTCCCCTTACCTAAAGGTTTCCGGCGCTCAAGGCCTCGAGGTGCCATTTATTGGTTATGTAGAGCTAGACATTACAGTGATGAATAGAACTTTACCCAATATGGCATTCTTAGTGGTTAGAGATCCTCAGGGTGTCATGGCCGAGAGGAAGAAGAAGGTACCCGGTGTGCTCGGTTCCAACATCTTAAGACACCTGAAGACTGTCGAGGGAGGTAGCCATCCGGACTCGACTCTATGGCAAGGCGTAAGTGCCCTGTATGAAGAGAACGCCATTTCCGTGTCAAGCGACAGTTACGTGAAACCACTGGGGAGACGGCCCGTTCTGATCCCAGCACGCAGCCTAAAAGTAATCTCATGCACAACCAAGCCAGCTGCGCCGGGTACTACGCGCGACATTCTAGTCGAGCCATCGGACAAGCTGTACCTTCCAGCCGGAATCGGAGTTGGGAGATGCCTCTCTCAACTCAGCGATAAAGGGGTCGTACCAGTTCAGGTCGCTAATGTCAGTGACAGAGATATCTACCTCAAACCCTACGTCTCTATAGCATGTGCAGCTGAAGCCGACACCCCGCACCAGTACAGCGTGACTGTAACACAGGAAGAAATCCTCATCGAGGAAGCCACAGTACTGCCATCACACGATGCACTTAGAGACATCATGTCTGAAGTATCTGTCGGCGACATCACCCAAGAGCAGGGCCTGCGTCTCTCTACACTCCTCCACAGTTATGAGCATGTTTTTAGCAGAGGCGAGGATGACCTTGGCTTCTGCGATCTAATCCATCATCGTATCGTAACGGATGATGACACGGCCGTCAAGGTCCCACACCGCAGGATCCCACCCCAGTACTGGGCTGAAGTGAGGGACTATTTGCAGTCTGCTTTGAAACAGGGCATCATCCGCGAGTCATGCAGCCCTTATGCCTCACAGTGCGTTATTGCGAAAAAGAAAAATGGCAAGATCCGCTTTTGCGTTGATTATAGGGGATTGAATACTAAGACACACAAAGACGCATACCCTTTGCCCAGAATCGAGGAGGCCCTGGATGTGCTGAAAGGATCTAAATACTTCTGCAGCCTGGATCTAGCTCATGGCTTTAACCAGATTCCAGTGGCGCAAGAAGATATAGAAAAAACGGCGTTCCGGGTCGGCACTGGAGGTCTCTATGAATACACCAGAATGGCCTTCGGGCTTTGTAATGCCCCGGCCACATTCATGAGGGTAATGGACAAGATTTTTGGTGATCAGAACTTCCAGACCCTACTCATTTACGTTGACGACCTCCTGGTATTTGGGAAAAGCTTCGACGAGACGCTGGAAAGACTGGGAATGGTGCTATCAAGGCTCTCAAACTTCAACTTAAAGGCACAGCCCAACAAATGCCACCTGTTTTTCAGCCGTCTGCGTTATCTTGGTCATATGGTTACACCTGAGGGAATACTACCCGACTCAGACAAAGTCTCCGCAGTGGCAGATTGGCAGCTGCCCGCCAGCGAGAAAGACTTACGGGTTTACCTTGGGCTGACCTCGTATTACCGCCGATTTATACCTGGCTTCGCTCAGATCGCAGCCCCTTTGCACGCTCTGCTGAATAAAACACCAGGCTCGGGACGCAACAAACGTCTGAGCGGATGGAACGAGCAATGTACGCAGGCATTCCAGACCATGAAGCAAAAGCTAACAACAGCCCCAGTCCTCGGCTACCCAGATTTTACTCTGCCCTACATCCTGGAGATTGACGCCAGCCTCCAAGGCCTGGGAGCTGTGTTATCACAAGAACAGACCGGAAAGCGAGTTGTCATTGGCTACGCCAGCAGGGGACTCAGGGAAAAAGAGACATCCATGAAAAGGTACAGCAGCATGAAGTTGGAATTGCTTGCGCTCCGCTGGGCAGTCACGGAGAAATTCAGAGATCTTCTGCAGGGCAGCACCTTCACGGTCTATACTGATAACAATCCTCTCAGCTACATCCAGACATCCGCCAAGCTAGGTGCAGCAGAGACTCGCTGGGCCGCAGAACTGGCCAACTTTAATTTCACAGTGAAATACCGCTCTGGGCGATCTAATGGGAACGCGGACGCACTCAGCAGAAGGGAGGTCCATGTCGAGCAATTGATGGCAGAATGCGACGAGCCTCAAGCTGCAGCCACCGCCGTACCAAATGAAATTAGAACAGCCATCGTAAACCTCACTCCAGAGTTTGTTCTGCACGAAATCCAGGTCAGGTCTACGCATACTTCTGCTCCTTCCTCCCTACCAGCAGCTGACCTGCCCAGGTTGCAACAGCATGATCCCACATTGAAAAGGGTCTGGCAGCTCTACAGAATTGGTCACAAACCCACCAAACGACAAGCAGCTAGGGAAAACCCCAACGTGCGGAAAATAATCCGCTGTTGGAACCAGCTGAGGGACCGGGACGGAACCCTTTATAGGGTGGCGCAGGACAACGGTAGAGACGTACTCCAGGTCCTCCTTCCTTCATCACTGAAACCAGACGTTCTGAAAGCAGTCCACAATGACGCCGGGCACCCAGCAGCGGAGAAGACTTGCAAGCTTGCCCAGGGGAGGTGTTTTTGGCCAGGCATGATGGCTGATATCACCAGGTACACAAATGATTGTGAAAGATGTTTCTTTGCAAAGGAAGGGAAAAGAGTCCACACCACCATGGGAACGCTCACTGCCACCCATCCCCTAGAAGTCCTCGCAATGGATTTCACTCTTCTCGAACGTTCAACCAGTGGCCTGGAGAACGTGTTGGTACTGACCGATGTCTTCACGAAATTCACTCAAGCAGTCCCTTGCAAAGACCAAACAGCACAGAGTGTAGCGAAAGCCCTGGTAAACGGCTGGTTTCTCAAGTATGGCATACCCAAACGCCTGCACAGCGACCAAGGGAGGAATTTTGAGGGTGATGTCATAAAGGAACTATGCAAGCTGTATGGCATCGACAAGAGTCGCACCACACCATTTCACCCAAGCGGAAATGGCCAATGTGAGCGCTTCAATAGAACCATGCACGACCGACTGCGAACACTCCCCGAAAGAGCGAAACGAAGATGGCCGGAACATTTGCCAGAGCTGGTCTTCTTCTATAATGCAACAGTTCACTCAACAACTGGATACACCCCATACTTCCTGTTCTTTGGCCGAGACCCTTACCTGCCCATCGACAGCCTTCTTGGAATTCCTGGTGATGGAGTTTTGACGGATTCTCCCGTTAGGGTTGATGACTGGCTCGCGGAGCACCAGAAGCGTCTCCAGCAAGCCCACAAACTGGCACAGCAGCTGACGGATAGAGAGGTCTCAAGGCGACAGGAAGCTGCGGCCTCCAGGGTTAATGATGACGGCATTGCAGAGGGGACGACTGTTTACGCTCGCAACCGTCAGGTCAGAGGTCGAAACAAGATCCAAGACGCGTGGAATAGTGAACCGTACACAGTTTTCCGGAGGCCAGATTCACAAGGAAACACTTACATGGTGCACTCTGCGGACGGTGGCGGATCTGTTAGGACACTACATCGTACCGAACTACTCGTACCGCGATCGCCAGTGCAGCAAGGACCTCAGCCAACAGCCTCTTCTCCATCACCGTCGTCAACGAGCGACACTGGTGACGACAGTCCGGAGTCCCCATCAAGGCCAGACTCTGTGCGTGACCATCAGATTCTCACCACAAACGGTGACAGCGACAACAACCAGAGCTGTGATACCACTGCTGGTGACATGAGACAACAGGTCAGAGATGGAGCTTCACCCTCAGGACGTGACCCCGGCAATGCTCAAGCAGGGGAGCGCAGCATTCCCCGGAGATCGACACGCCACAACAAGGGGTATCATAGCAACCCTCACCATCTCCCCGTTACAGCCATCCAGCAAGAAATGGGACTGTTTGAGAAACTGTTGACGACGCAAACTCTCCTGATGAAGATTCTCCTAGAAAGAGGCGTGGCAGGATATTTAGATGTTGTCGAGGACGCCAACCGTTAGCAGGGGAGTCTGTAACATAGTGAACTGAACTCGGTGTCTGATCTGTACTCACCATCACTATATTTCACAGAAATCTATACTCACTATACTGTATTTGACATTGGCTTGCCACCGGTTGTACTCTTGACATGCTGCACCCGACTGCTGGTGGGGTAAGTTTATTGTCTATTTTATTTGATTATTATATTTTTGATTATTATAATTATGATCGTATGTATGTCGGATTAGAATGATTTTTGTGTGTTTGGTGTTAGGATTGAATGGTGTCGTTTGATTATGTTTATAGCATTCTCCCTGATCAATCTGTTGTAGACTGCGTGAGTCTTGGAGCAGATTGATCAGTGTGTGCTCTTTAATATTTATAGTGTTCATTTTTAAGTGTATTTTGTAGATTGTTCTGGTTTTGATTCGGAATCATTTGGTTTTGTAACTATTTTTGTCAATGTTATTGATTTATTATTTTGTGTGCATGGTTACATGATTTATATAGAAAAGTGAATGTTATATTTATTTATATCAGTTATATTTATGTGGTGTTAATATGTACTTTCGATGTTTATTTATTTATGTTGATTTGTCTTTGTCAGGGTTTTGCTTAATAAACAAAAGGAACCCTTACTGCGACTTCACGCCTGTTACA
>BTPG01000007.1:45980685-45983185 GCA_036245525.1 Semisulcospira habei
TTATAACATATAAATGTCATTGTGGTAACAGCCATGAGTCATTATAATGAAGTAAAACAAGCACCTCCCCTCCCCCCCCCCCCCACACACACACAGAGTCATGTTCACTGGCACGCCGCTTGATGGGAAGTATCTGTCAACAGAAAGATCGGCGGGCCAAGCCGTACGTGCTACATAAATACGGCCGCCTCGGTGAAACGCAGTAAATAAGAAAGTAGTACAGCTCGCAGGTAAATTCTTCTCTGTATGCTTCCACGCTTTTCTGTGTTACAAGATGAAGACGATGTTCTAGTTGATACTCCATAACTACTAAATAAAGATGTCGAAAAAGTACATCACTGTTTCCTCAGAACTTGATGGCACAACACTGCCTGGAAAAATATAATTATAGGCGTCGCTTCAAAGCACAGTTGACGGATTCTGTCGGAGCGGCCTGCCAGGAGATGGTGCGTGGCCGCCATTTGCCCTTCCTATCACCTTTAGCATTGGTGGCAGATGCTTTACCACTGCGCTTTTGGCCGCTTCTTTTTCGTTATTATTATTATTATTATTATTATTAGTCTTATAGCGGCAGCTGATTGTCAAAAGTACCATGTAACTTCTAAATAAACGTGCATGTCGTGTCTAATATGCCTCTTTGTAGTACAGTTGGAATTGCTTTATTGTCATCGTTTTGGAGATGTGCAGCTTGCTTGGAGACGGTGGTGACTCCCCATCCAGCGTCACGCGGCAAATTCTCAGCAAGCAACATTTCCACGCCAGAGCTTCTCTATAACACGAACGGTGACTGGGAGATGATTCAGGGTTCTGCTTCAGACGGTGGTCCACAGCGATGTTAGGTGTTATCACTGCACGTGAGTATTAAGTAGACAAAAAAAAAATTGAATTGATAATAAATAAATAAATAAATAAATAATAACAAACAGACAAATAAATAATGATCACTGCAGAGGAAAAGTGAACATGTTTTTGAATTTCTTTTGCAGTTAAAATTTGTTTATTGTAGTTACATTCATAGAAGAATATAATGCTATTGAGGTCATCTCACGGTTGTTAGGATAAAAATCTGACCAGCCAGACTATGGCTAACCTCCGCCAGATTAAGGGGAAAGTCTGGGTATGCCGCTCACTAATAGCATGTATATCAACAATCTCAGTCTTGTAATCTGAAAATGTGCACGCCGGTCAAGTGTAGGGCCATAGTGGGCTTCCTTGGCATCTCTAGTGGTTCAGAAGTTGAAGTTGAACCTACCTTAAGGTGACAGCACTGTGATTTCAATTCCATGAAAACGCTTTAGGAATGACTTCTTTAAGTTCTTCCCTATGGTCCCAGCGATTCACTACGAACAATGCCCATCCCGCCCAAGCTCTCCCAACACTCGCTATTACCGTTTAAATAACATAAGTATAGATTAGTATTTTTATGTCTTGGCAAAATAATTTCTCTCGTCTGCGTCCTTAAAACCAAGTTTGTATGATACAGACAAAACCCCAACAGCAGCAAACGTCCCACGTTTTTCAACAGCAGAGATGAAAAACATGCGAGGCGCGACTGCGAAAGTGACGTCGTTGTATGTCTTAGAGAGTCTTACGCAATTTGAAGACTTTAAGTGACAATTTGCTTAATTTTTTTTTTAGAAGCGAATGGGAGGAGGGGAGGGGGGTGTCACGATCCCACTTCCGAGGTGCGAACTATGAGCGCTCCGCTCGAGACACACCCAACCCACACTAACACAAACCTAACACAAACACCAGAGGAACAATAACAACGACGTTTATTAAATATAGCCCTAACAATAAACTATATCCTCATTCAATCCTAACCACACGCCCACACGTCACATTCACACACACATGCGTCCGAACCCCTCACCCCGAATATCTATTCACAATACAAAATAACAATATATAATAACAAAACATTCCGAATGAAATACTATAAACTAAATATCCTTAATAAAATACAAATGAATATAAATAAACTACTATCCTTAATAATGAAAGAAAACAGGCTGATACGCTTAAACCGTACGCCACTAGACCCCGCCGGAAGCACAAGCGTCAAGCGCTGACGCCAGTTAGACTAACGCCTTTGCTTCCGCGGAGAGTCTATTACAACACGTGGCTCCTTAATACAGTAGTTCAGCTAGCACAATGCCAATTACACGAACCAAACACGCTTGCTTACTAATTCAAAGATCGAGAAAAATGAATACAATATGTACGCTACTATATCTCCCCAAAGGGACCACGAACAACAAGTTCGAATTAAGCTAGCAAATTATACATTGACAGCACAAGGCTCTTTAAGCTCGCCCGTCTCAGAATAATATCACATAAGCACATGGAGACTAAACAATCGCATATGCAAATGGAGACTAAACAATATCACATAGGCAAACGTCCTTAACTTGATACAACTGAAAGTCAAATAAACAATGTATTTCACGTCACGGGACCTTCTCGCCGGAAGCACAACCGTTAAGCGCAGCTCAACTCG
>BTPG01000007.1:45988185-46025450 GCA_036245525.1 Semisulcospira habei
TAAAGTTTGCCTTCGGGCTGGTGTTTAGCAGGCTTTGTGTATTAGACACTCCGCCTACTTCGTGCCCAAGGGTACTCCCCGTTCGTTTTCCTTCTCTTTCTCTCTCTCCTTCTCTCTCTCCTTCTCTCTCTCCCCTTCTCTCTCTCCCCCTCCCCCCTCCCCCTCTCCCCTCCCCCTCCCCCTCCCCATCCCCTCCCTCCATCTCTCTCTCTCTCTCTCTCTCTCTCTCTCTCTCTCTCTCTCTTTTTTTTTCTCTTTTTCTCTTTTTCTCTGGCCTCATCTACACGCCTTTTCTTTCGCTCGCTCCTGCACGTGCTTGCACACACTCTTGTCTCTCGTGTTCAGGTTCTTTCCGAGTCTCTCTCTTACGATTTTTCGTTGACGTCATTTTTACTTTTTCCGAACTTTTGTTCTTCCTTTTCTTTCTTTTACGTCACCTCCTTCAGTTGCCACATTCTTTCTGCCAATGAAGATAAGTAGCGGCTAATCTCTCTGTTTGTTTGTTTGTCTATTTTGACAAAGGGTATTTACCCGAAATATTAATAAATTGTGTTGTACCCGTCTTTTCTAAGCGTGTTTCTTTCTCCGTTGGGTACTTCTTTGCATATTACACGCTTGGCAGTCACCTTTTTGGTCTGGATTGATTACACTCTAGTCGCCTCTATTCTACGCCTGCCCCCCAATACACACTAGCCAACATAACACAGAACAAGCAACCACAAACATACCCCCCTCCCCCCGAGCAAATGGCCACTAGAGGACTGTTGCGTGTACTTACTGTCATCCGTGAAGACGCCCCGGCTAGGACGAAGACAAACAAGACAAGACAAGCCAGGGGTAAAGTCGTCGCAGCTCTTCTTCTCTTCTCATCACAGGACACCGATTCCCGGGCTCGAACCAGGGCCGTATTGTAGGACCGTCACAGAGGGACGACACAGCTACTTGAGGCTGGCGGCTAATGGAAAACCACGCCCGGACAAACCCCCCTCAGAGACTACGTTGAAAAGACGGCTGTTTCGTTCGCTGGTGTAAATGCGACTCCCTAGTCCCTAGTAATTTGGAAATTTGGATAACATAAGGTTGGCGAAAAACGCTCACCACATCACGTGATAAAAACACGTGAAATAGATACCACCCGATGGCGTTCAGACAGGGCGGCCACGTGCTTCACGCCGACCACCAAACTCTCGTACAGCAACAAACGCTCGTGTTCAGGCCAACTACTACACACCTACGCTATCGTTACCCGGTGACTAACTGAACCCTGTCACCCCTCTAAACTAACTCCCCTACAAAATTAGACGAAAAAAACCCGAGTCGTGACAGGGGGATTGGGGGTGGGGGTGGGGTGGGGTGGGGGTGGGGGGTGGGGGGGGGGACGGAAATCGGAGGCGCGCTGCAGTTGTTTTAGTGCATAACCAAGCAACCTCTGACATAATCTTTGTTTTGTGTTATCACATGAGAATTTTTTTTGCAGCAAACACGTGGAGTGCATTCAGTGGATTGCAGTCAAATGATGAGAAGGACAATCTTATCATTCTGCGGCCAGCAAGTGACTGTGAGGTGCCGGGTTTCGTGACGGCGTCCAGTAGAAAATGACAACAATCTGTGCATCTAAAGGACATCTAAAGGACCACAGATATAAGTAGAGTCGGCAAGAGACACACAATCTCATGAGCCCCCGTATCTGCGGGGGCTCATGAGGTTCTTTGCCTCTGGCAGTTGTATGATGTTCGCATTATCCCGGCAGTGAATGGGTTACGAAGAACAATGCCTTGCATAATCTGGTTGTTGTAGAGCTACGAGCTTTCAATTCCATGTCGGAGTCTTTCTCAAGAGGTACAATAGGCAGCGAATGATTTCATACCTTACTTCACCTCACATACAGTACACGAAGGGACATCTACTATTAGGCCCGCAATTTCTTTTGTATATACGCTGGCGCTGGAATGACATTTTATTATATAGTCGATAGTCATGAGAAGGGAAATAATTTGTATTAAGTTCAGCCAGGAGTAATGTGCCCCATTACATGCGACTTCTGTAAAATGTCGTCACCAACCAGCATGTTGAAAATAGATTTTCAAAACTGTTGTGACGTTGTGATGACAGTAAACCACTGTGTATGGTGTGATGACATTTGCCTAAAATTTTTTACATATCAATATACGCCTTCCCTCCTTAACCCTCTTTGATTCATAATTGTGATTGCCTTTCGTTTTAATTGGCTGTGTTATGTAAGTTGCTTTTCTAAAGACTGCTGTGCATACATGTTGCCTGTGATGTTACCTGCCTTATTTGATTACTGTTCTTGCTTTGAATCACATGCTGATATTCTTACATTCCAAAGAAATTTGTTATATCAAACAACGTGTTACGGATAATTTTTTTTTATCGATTTCTGAACATTAAATTTTCTTGTGATGTTAATTTTAACCTTTTTTGTTTTTAGACGGTTTGTTATTGTGCAGCAGCTACTGTTTTATAGTATATTTAATATGTATGCTACGATTGTGGTTGTGTTGTTCTGTGAGAGCGTGCGTGCATTAATCGTAGGAAACGATCCGATATTTATTTGAGCTATCATGATTACGAATCACGTACCTTTTCAGTAAGTTTCACTTTCGTTCACGCGTAGTGCGGAATTGATTATCTTTTGACACAGGGAGTTGAGTCCCGAAGAGTCTAGAAACCGCTCGAGTATTCACCACTGTTTACTGTGCGCGTGAAGTTAGCGGTCAGTATTGTGTTAAGAATAGTCGTGTACTTTCCAGAGGATGCGGGCAGGGTCGTGACCTGTCTGGCCTACTTTTGTGTGACGTCGTAACGCGCGGGGATTTCCCAACATAGGGGCTGGAAATAGCAGCCAGATGTTTGTAGACCATTCTAGTGTAATGTTTCTCATTAATATTTAGGAGTTTTAGTTACGTATTTTGTTCTGATTGGTTGTGTTATACGAATTTTCTCGATTATTCTGGAAAGCATTTCACTATAAAGAGTCGTGCTGGGAAGCACGTGTGTACATTGTTCAGTTGTAAACTTGCGATGTAACAGCGTCGGTGCATTGTTCAGTTGTATAATTGCAGTGTATTGTAATCACATTGACATTGAGAGAGTACGCAAGGTATCGTGCTTCATTGTCAGTGACGGAGTTATGCAGCGAATGGTGATGTACATTGTATGAGAGACGCATTGTGTCAAAGTGTGGACATTTTGCAGAGAAGACATTGTATCAGTGTTTGTGCATTTGTGAACGCATTTTGTGGAGATCGCATCGCTGTAATAAAATATTGTTGGAACTGTTACTCCAGTATTGTCTACAACCTTAAGCCATGTGTGACGGGTTGCAGCTGAATGAAGTTTCTTTAAAAGAACCTTACGTGCGTGCCGTCTGGTGTGATATCATACTACGACCACGATCCAAACACATAACATTTTGGCACCTCCTACGGGACCTCTTCAGTTGGCTCAGTGGAAAGGGTAGCAGGAGAAAACAGCCAGCAGTGAAACGCAGACATGGCGACATCGGAGATGGAGACATTCCTGAAAATTGGAAAGGAATGTGGACTCGAAGGAGCTCAACTCCTCGAGTTTGTAAACGAGAGAGAGAGAAGGAGAGACTGGAGAGAGAAGAAAAGAGACGAGAGAGAGACGAAAAAGAGAGACTGGAGAGAGAAAGAAAAAAGAAACTCGAAGAAGAAAAGAGATTGGAGAGAGAAGAAAAGAGACGAGAGAGAGAGAAGAAAAAGAGAGACTGGAGAGAGAAAGAGAAAATAGACTCGAAGAAGAGAAGAGATTGGAGAGAAAAGAAAGAGCTAAAGAACGTGAAATCAGGAAACTCGAAATTCAAGCAGAAGAGGCAGAGAAACAGCGAAAAAAGGCGGAGAGGCAGCGTCAACATAAAATTCATTTAAAGCAGATGGAGATAGAGGCACAGAGCCAGAGAGCTAATGAAGCAACAGCCTTAGCCAGCAGAGAGCAAACAGCCCGTGCGCCAAAGCTACCACCTTTCGCAGAAAATTCAGATAAGATGGACGCTTATCTGGAGCGATTCGAGCGCTTCGCAAGCAGTAATGACTGGAGACAAGAGACTTGGGCTATAAAACTGAGCGCACTTCTAACTGGCAAAGCGCTTGTATTTTACACCCGCTTACCAAGAGAAGAAGCCGAAGAGTATACGCAGTTGAAAGCTGCCCTGCCGAGACAGTACGACTTCACTGAAGAGGGTTACAGGCGACGATTTCGGAACTGCAAGCCTGAAGAAGGAGAAACACCTGGCCTATTCATTGAGAGAATCAGAAGCTGCCTGGAGAAATGGATAGAGCTGGCTGGTTTAAATAAAGAGTACCAGGACCTGTGTGACCTCATCATCAAAGAACAAGTCCTCAACGCATGTTCAAAGGACCTGGCCGCTCGACTCAGGGAGAAAAAGAATCAGTCCCTAAAGGCCTTGGCAGACTTTGCTCAAAGATACCTTGACGCCCACAACATGAAGTTCGGGCCCAGTAAGCCGCAGCGTGTGTCTGTACCAGCAGAGGAAATCGACAATGTCAGAGACACCCCGAAATACAAGCCGGTGGAGAACCTGACATGTTTTCTCTGTGGAAAGAAAGGTCACAAGGCGATACGGTGTCCTTCTAAAGATGTTCCCCGAGGCGACAATATCTGAAGATCCACCAAGATCGCGGGATAGCAGGCAGAAGCAGTACCACGTCTCAACACAGAGCCGCCGCTGTATTAGCCAAAGATGTGACGTCATCTAGTAACTTTGAGTCTCGAGAATCGCGAGTGACACCAGAGCTGATTGAATCTTTTAGAAAAAATGGACGCATTCCAGTTGGCGATGGAGCTACATTTTTACTAGTCTCTAACATCGCGCTGCCTGAGAATAAAGTGCCGAACATGCCGGTGGTGTCAGGATTTGTTGGCAACACACCAGTGAGAGTGCTGAGAGACACTGGTTGTAGCGTCGTCATCGTGAGAGAGGACCTAGTAACTAAAGACCAGAAGCTACAAGAGTGGACAACCCTCGTCTTGGCCGATGGAAGTGGGAGAGTCACCCAACTTGCCAAGGTCAGTGTCAACACCCCGTACCTGATAGGAGAGGTGAATGTGTTGTTTGTGAATACCCCAGTTTATGATCTTATCATCGGAAATGTTAATAGTGCCAGAAACCCAGACGATCCAGATTCGAAGTGGAAACCTGAAACCTGTGCAGTTACGAGAGGCCAGGAAGAGGAGAGCTACCATACAATCCCTCTAAAAGTGGCTGACACCATACAAACAGTAACGGTGAATAAAGAGAAGTTAGAGGAAGAGAAGCGCAAGACGCTGGAGCAACAGCAGAACCAGGGGCACATGACCGTGACGCGCAAGCGAGATAAGTTGGAGGCGGAACAGCGAGCAGCCATTGATCGTTTGTAGCAAAAACAGGCGCAAGATTTGGATAGTCTGCGGAACGATGTTGAGTGCCACCGCGAAGAACAGATGGGGTCGCCGAATCGCCGGGTGAACGAGGACTGCGAGCGAGACGGAGCTCCTCTCATTAAGGAGATGTTGGAGCTGCAGGAGGAGGATAAGGAGAGAAATAAACAGGAGACGCTGAGAGTCCAATCTACAGTTTTCGTGCATCGATTCGCGCCCGACTCAGAGACTGCGGATATTGTTCAACGTGAGGTTGATCTGATATCGAACGAGCCGTTTCGCGACGAGCCATGTCGTATTCTTCGCAACACGGGAGAAGGACTGAGGGAGAATTTTGGGGAAGCGCCGGACTTGGGAGTCGTCAGAGATTCCAGATCGCCAGTGGTCATTGCTAAGAAACCGGAAAAATCTAATTTGGTGTGTTTGGACTATCATACATTCCGTAAGCCGACAGTGTTCGACCCAGGACCAGTATCCTTTGAACTTTGTGGACTGTATTCGTGATTTGACGATGTTCCAGAAGTGAACTTTGACATTCATTTTTAGTCTATGAAGGGTTCGCAGAACTTTGGAGCGGATTACCTGAGCAGAGCAGTTTAAATGAACATTTTGTGTCCAGAACAGTTTAAAAGAAACGTTTCGTTGTACAGGAGAATTTAAAGGGACATGTCTGTGATCAGGACAGTTTAAAGGAACATATCTTCATTCGGGACATTTTAAAGGAACTGTGAGATAATTATTTTAAAGTAGTTAATTTGATTTGATTTGTTGTGAAATTGTATTTGTTTAGGGTTTTGTGTAGGTTAACACAGCCACAACCGTATTTTTTTGATTTGAGAAGAAATTTTGTGAAATTTCGTTCTAAAAGGGGGGGGGGGGGGGGGGGGGGTAATGTTACGATTGTGGTTGTGTTGTTCTGTGAGAGCATGCGTGCATTAATCGTAGGAAACGATCCGATATTTATTTGAGCTATCATGATTACGAATCACGTACCTTTTCAGTAAGTTTCACTTTCGTTCACCATAGTGCGGAATTGATTATCTTTTGACACAGGGAGTTGAGTCCCGAAGAGTCTAGAAACCGCTCAAGTATTCACCACTGCTTACTGTGCGCGTGAAGTTAGCGGTCAGTATTGTGTTAAGAATAGTCGTGTACTTTCCAGAGGATGCGGGCAAGGTCTGGCCTACTTTTGTGTGACGTCGTAACGCGCGGGGATTTCCAAACATAGGGGATGGAAATAGCAGCCAGATTTTTGTAGACCATTCTAGTGTAATGTTTCTCATTAATATTTAGGAGTTTTAGTTACGTATTTTGTTCTGATTGGTTGTGTTGTACGGGCGGTCCGTGGCGCAGTGGTTAAGGCGCCTGCCGCCAATGCCAAAGGTGCGAGGTTCGAAAACGGGTTCCGGCGTCGGACTTTTCTCCTCTGGTAAGTGTCACCGTTAATTTGGGCGGACCGTCGGGGGTTCTTTCTCCAGGTACTCCGGTTCTTCCACCCCCCTCCCCCCCCCACCCCCCACACTTTGGTACCGGTTTCAGGCCACTTTACAAATTTTAAATACAAGCGATCAAAAATCTCTGTAACTTCAGTAGCTGAACTGGCCCTTCGTCTGTCTTGTACTGTGTTTGTCTTCGGCGTAAATCCGTGTCTGTCACGTGAGTGTGCGTGTTGGGTTTCAGTTCGCGGCGCTTTGAGTCGATTCGCCCCAAAATTGAGAAAAAGCGCCTATATAATACCGGTATTATTATTATTATTAATTTCCTCGATTATTCTGGAAAGCATTCCACTATAAAGAGTCGTACTGGGAGGCACGTGTGTACATTGTTCAGTTGTAAACTTGCGATGTAACAGCGTCGGTACATTGTTCAGTTGTATAATTGCAGTGTATCGTAATCACATTGACATTGAGAGAGTACGCAAGGTATTGTGCTTCATTGTCAGTGACGGAGTTATGCAGTGAATGGTGATATACATTGTATGAGAGAAGCATTGTGTCAAAGTGTGGACATTTTGCAGAGAAGACATTGTATCAGTGTTGGTGCATTTGTGAACGCATTTCGTGGAGATCGCATCGCTGTAATAAAATATTGTTGGAACTGTTACTCCAGTATTGTCTACAACCTTAAGCCACATGTGACGGGTTGCAGCTGAATGAAGTTTCTTTAAAAGAACCTTACATGCGTGCCGTCTGGTGTGATATCATACTACGACCACGATCCAAACACGTAACAATGTAAAACTAGTATGTACAGGTTAACGTTTAGAATTGAGCCTGCAATGGCCCCTAGTGAGATGAATAAAGTGTGTTGAATTGAACTTTGAAAATTGTTAGTTGACATTTCATGAAACATTGCTACATTAAAAAAAAATGGATATATTACAAAGTAAGTTTTAAAAAGACTGCTGTAGATGCTCATATTCAAGTGTCTTGTGGTGTTAAAGCGACCTGCTCCGGTCAAAAGGCGTTCCCCATCACTTAATATACACAATGACCTGCATTGTAAGTATCATAGTGTGCCAATACAAATCTTGTATATTTGTGCTTTTGCTAACGAGACTTTGTAATATAGGGACAAAGTATGTCTCATGGTTTGACCTACCGCTGTACCAGTGTCAATACTGAGAAACAGACTGTGTCATTTCCTGTGAGAATCTTGTATCTTTCAATTTTGCCTACAGGATTTTCTTGTCCATGAATAAAGTGTTATTTTTCTTCTGACCTATCAAGTACCAGTATCAGTTTATTTTTTCATCTACCACTGTACCAGTATCAGTTAAGGTTTTCACTTATCACTGTACAAGTATCAATTTAGGTTTTCACTTAACCCTTTGGGTGTCCGCAGCGGTTTTAGTCGCGACGATTCTTACAGGAATCATCGCGACTAAAACCGCTACGGACACCCAAAGGGCTAACATTGTATGTTTTTACCTACAACTGTACCAGTATCAGTTAAGGTTTTCACGGACCGCTGTACCAGTGTCAGTATTGGAAAACCGGTTATGCTATTTCCAGCGAAAATCTTGTACCTTTAATTTGGCCCATGAGAGTTTGTAATCCAGGGATACGCATATATTTGTGTTACACAGACATGCGCGGATGAAATGAAACAATTTTCTGCTAAGGCATTTGGTAGAAATTCGACAGGTCCCGTAAAGACTGCACGCCACCTCAGGAGACAGACAGAGCATATTTCTCCTTGGTGTGTTGCTCTCACTGTCTAGAACTGTAACATTTATATTTCCAGTGACAAGAACACACCAAGAAGAACGATATGAGATATGAGAAAACCCTGCATGTATGTTATTATGAGATGCGTGTGGTGGGTGTTTTTCATGTTTCGAAGTATGCTGTCTCTCATGTATTTAACCCATTCAGCCCTGACGCACTACAGCAGGAGATGGGTCGACCATGATAATTCAAGGGTAGTGCCTGTCGGCGCCAAGCTAATCTGGCACTAACCTTGAATTATCATGGTCGATCCATCTCCTTCAGCAGGTGCATAGTCGTTAGATGACGCCACCAAAATCTGGGAAATACTTGCGTCGGGCTGAATGAGTTAAAAGTGATTGTTTCTATTTGTTTTTAATGGGGTATGTTACAATGTATTTGTTTCCGTGAATACTGTATATGTTCATGTTCAAGTTTATTGTGGTGTTAACCTGTTCAGTGCCGAGAATATGTGACCGCCACCCAATTGCAAGATGCATAGATTCTTATGAGGCCCCACATTTGCGGGGGCTCATGAGGATCAATTTCTCTTGCTGACACCACTTTGAAACCATGTTCCTAGGACAGCTAGGGTGTTTTTGGTCTTGAACTAACGAAGATTGCAGAAACACAGTCTGCATCAGCTAGCACAGAACGGGTTAAATCGACCTGCTCATCTCGTGTGTAAATTTGAGACTTTCTCAGACGCGTAAGCTTTGACACATATGTCTAGTTGTCTACTCACATGTATTCCAAGAAGAATAATAGAAAAAAGCCTTATAAGCAGGAAGACCACATTGTATCGGCAAATTCTAGCAATCTAAACCCATGTCGGAGCAAGTCGTATTATGTTTAAGACTGTTATATTTTAACCCATGTAGCCCCGAAAGCGCTAGAGCCGGAGATTTATTCACCATGATAATTCAAGGGTAGTGCAAGAGTAGCTTGGCGCCATCAGGCGCCAAGTTAATCTGGCACTGCCCTTGAATTATTATGGTCAATACCTATCCAGGAACTAGCACGTGGTTTGTTAATTGACACCTCAAAAATGTGGCCTTAAGGTTACATGGGTTAAGCATGTTTCTTGCTGTCCATCTAATCAATTACCGATATGTCTTTCAAAGAATATTGTTACATCAAGCAGTACTATGCACACATATTTGTTCACGTGTTTGCCTATATAATGTGTACATAAAATAATTTAAAGTTCTGTGTATAATATGACGACTGCTACCTTAAACTGTTTAACCGCAAACGTTTGAATTTTTTATGATAGTTTTTTTTTTTTTAAATTAAGTCGATTATTACGCTAGTCAAACTGTGTACCTCATGTACACGATGGTTTGATAGCAAAAATATAACATATACCGTATACCTGTTCAGAAATGTTCTGTGTTGCAAATGTAATTTTTTTTCATCACTCATGATATTTTCTTTATCCAAACCTAGTCTGTCTTGTTAATATTGATTGATTAAAAAAAAAAACGAGGTACGTTATAATTTTTTTCTACCGACTTCTGTATATTGAAAATTTGTTGTAATATTAATTTAAGCATTTTTTTTTCTAGACTCACGAAGTTTAAAAAAACAACAACCCAACAACAGCTAAACAAAACAAAACAAACCCCCAAAAACCAACCGTTGCATAAATGCAAGATGTGATGCGTCCTTTAACCCATTACATTTTGAGGCTGATTTGTAAAAGAAAATTGCTTATTATCGTAAGAAGGCCACATTACAGTTTCGGAGATAGACAAACATTTTATTTTAAAGGTGGTGCCAGAATAGGTTGGCGCATCAGGCGTCAAGCTATTCTGGCACCACCCGTGAACTATCAGTCAAATTTATGCCAAGCAGTGAGTGTATCAGGAGGAAAAAAGGGTTTAAGAGACCGTCTGGTCCTTTATCTGTGTATTTTTCTTGGGTTGAAGTGCCGACAGGAATGGACAGGGTGTCTGTTTGCTTGTCCAGCAGTGAGTGATTTCCCGCGGTAGATGCACGTTTTAAGATTGGTTCTTAGTGCATCATCATACGCTGTTATGTTTACATTCCCAAAAAACATCGTTGCATCGAACGACATTACACTATTAAACCTCGTCACAGCCGTGAAAAAGCTAGATTGACCCAACTGCAAGAGATATAGATCCTCATGAGGCCCCGCACTTGCGGGTGCTCATGACTATCTATGTCTCCTGCTGCGACCAGTGTGTACCTGTATTCCTTGGACGGGTGTGGCTTTTGCTCATTAACGAACAAAGATACAGAAACAAAATATGCGTCCAGTGGCGGGAAAGGGGTTACGGTTTAGCTTCAAGAAACACCCATCACAAGTTGCTGTGACATTTATGATCTGTCCACACTATTGTGTGTTGCAAATCTGCTTTTGTCAATAACCGGTGTGATTTCCTCCGGATTTTGTTTGAATAACTGTTTCAATAAAAGTAATT
Source organism: Semisulcospira habei (assembly GCA_036245525.1). Classification (NCBI taxonomy): domain Eukaryota; kingdom Metazoa; phylum Mollusca; class Gastropoda; family Semisulcospiridae; genus Semisulcospira; species Semisulcospira habei. The sequence continues at coordinate 45,999,266 of BTPG01000007.1, forward strand.
TTTATCTCACTGCTTTGTCTCGTGAATGAAAGTGAATATGTGTCTGCAAGTGAGCATGAGTTTTCCCCCCTGAATGGAAAGAGAATCTGTGTGGTATACACGTGGTTGCGGAGTGGGGTGGGCTGCCGATGTTGCTTTGCTTGATGCACACATGGGTACCGCGGGGACACGAAGTAGGCTGCCGACAGTGTGTATTACATAAACCTAGACCAAAAGGTTAGTGACCACTTTGTAATTTCGGTGGCAATATTTTAACGCATCAATATCAAGCAACCAAATTTACCAGATGATTAGTATTCAGGCTTTTCACAGTAACACAGTCTACTTCGCTTATAACAAGGTCGACAATAACAAAAAGTCGGATATAATAACACTCTTTCAGACGTCCCGAAAGCACTCTTTCTAAATTACTTCGCTTATAACAAACTTAGGATTAAACAACAAGAAATGTTGGGTCCCTTGGTGATTCGTTTCATCGACTTTTACTGCCAGTGTGAACATGCAAACCCCCCCCCCCCCCCAACAAAAACAACAACAACAACAAAACAAAAACCCACCAACTACCAACAACAAAAAGCCCGCAAAGTAATACCAAACAAAGAAGAAACACGCTTTGATCCTACAAGAGGCATAGATTCTCATGAGCCCGTGCAGCCGCACGGGCTCATGAGAATCTATGCCTCTTGCAGACGGAAGGTGTTGTCTGAGGTACTGAAGGAGCAGGACGGAAGTTGAAGCTTCTGATGGTGCATTTATGATGCTAATACCTTGCGTCTCAGGCCATATCTCCATTATAAGCTTAGCCCGGTCAAATCGCTTCGACCAACCAATAATATGAGGCATAAAAAACGCGAAAAAGAAAGGAACCATTAAAACTTTAATAATGTTATGACAGATCGGAATGAATGTTGTCAGCACGTGCAGCAAGCTTAGTTCTTGCAGTACTAGCACTTTTTTTTTTTTACCCCCACCGCACATGCCGTGAGGAGACTGTTCTTACTCGGCTCCACATCGGGCACACGTATGTTACACACTCTTACTTACTTAAACAGGATGAGCGTCCATTGTGTTTTGCCTGTGACAAGCAGTTTTCTGTTCGACACTTTTTGCTGTATTGTGCCGATCTAATTGACACGAGATATAAACACTTCACAGCAGACTCCTTGAAGGTTTTGTTCCGGGATGTTCCCCCGGACAAAATCTTCAATTTCTTGAGAGAATGTAATATTTTTAACAACTGAGATCTGAGCATTCATCGACTATGTGAATTTCTTTCTTTTGCCCTTTTTGAGAGTCTGTAGATGTTTCTTTTAAAGACATGTGCGACATTTTAGCCTGTCATATTTTAAAGATATATTTCCATCTTGTCTTACGACCTTGCTTTTAGTCTGGCTGAACAGATTTTTACCCATCCCGCCGTGAGATGGCCTTAGTCGCCTGCTCGGCGTTAAATCCCAATAACCAATAACTAACTGCGCGATTAGTGCTGAGTCAGCCTTCTCTGCACGGGGTCAGCATGCATCATGTGACCCATTGGCACCACGTGCAGAAATGTGAACATCAGCTCACGCTGCTCAGTGAACCCAGGCTATAAATACTCCGCCTAGAAAATGGTAAAATCATTCCAAATCTGACGCTAACTCAAGATGCCAAGATTTCTCAGCCCAAGAACGTGAAAGAGCACTGGGACGTCTGGACGCCGTAGAGTCGCCACAGCAGGTTGCTATCACTCTGGGCGTGCATGTCTCCACTATTTATCGCACGCAGAGCCGTTTCCAGACAACCAGCACCACTAATGATCGTCCGAGGAGCGGCAGGCCGAAGGCAACGACAGCAGTACGAGACCGTATTATACGACGTCAGCATATGAGACAGCTGCCAACACGACCAGAAACACCCTTGGCAGGCACGGGAGACCGATTAGTGTCCGCACCGTACATCGAAGGCTGCTTTCAGGAGATCTCCATTGTAGGCGTCCAGCTCGACGGCCCATCTCGACTGCTTGGCACCGCCGGAACCGTCTTCGGTGGGCGCAAAACCACAACAGGCGGCATCATCGTGACTAGCACAGGGTTCTCTTCACTGACGAAAGCAGGTTCTGCATTGATCCGTCTGATGGCGGAATCAGATCTGGCGAAGACATGGACAGCTGTTTCGAGCTGCTAACATCTTGCAGCGGAACCGATGAGGAGGTGAAATCGTGATATGGGGTGCAATCGGGGTTAACAGCAAATAGGACCTGTGGTCTTCCAAAATGTCGGCCGAGGACGAGGAAATGGCGTCAATGCTGATCGGTACACCAACTAAGTGCTGAGACCTCATGTGGTGCCGTTCTTCCAGCTTCACCCAAACCACCTGTACCAGCAAGATAATGCACGGCCACACACGGCACGAGTCATATACGCCTTCTTTCAACATAACAACATCAATCTGCTGCCCCATCCAGCTCGCTCACCTGACCTTAACCCTACTGAACATGTTTGGGATGCTCTGCAGAGGAAGCTCAACAAGTTGGCGCGAAGACCTCAAACTTCTGCCATTGGCCGCGTCTGGCACATGATCCCGCAACCACAAATAACACTCTTGTGAGGTCCATGTGGAGGAAGATGCAGAGCTGTGATCAACGCCCTGGGTGGTCAAACACGTTACTGACAGTGTTTGTCCGCTGCATGTTGGTAGAATGACGCCATTTTGTATCAGAAAGACGTTAAGATGCACACGTCTGTGATGCTTGATTGTTGTGTAAATTTACTGTACAAGGTAATTATGAATTTTATTGTAAAAATTAAACCGTAAAGAGTCTTCGCTACTGTTTTCGCGTTTCTTTTGCCTCTGAGTATACATTCCTATGCAACCCTACCAGTCAATAATGAGGTATCGTTTTCAACGAACGATTTCCAACAAACGAACGAGAGCGAACTCATGGCGGATAACCAGCTTAATAAGCACAGACAACGCTCCGAACATCGCCAAGAACACCTCCGGGCTCATGAGGATCTATGCCTCGTGGAGATGTTTGGAGTGTTGTCTATGCTTATGGTCCGAGCTCTCGTTCGTTGTTGCGAAGCGTTCGTTGCAAACGATAGCTTGCTATTAATAGGTGTAATGAAACCCTTTCACTCCTAGAACTAAATTACATCAAATCAATAGAATGGAAGTCGTTAAGTTTTATGAGTGAAAGGGTTAAGAGGTAGATACAGTGAAAAGCATTAATAAGGGAGACAATATCATGCATCACAGATCAATGATCATAGCTCTTCTGTGGTTGGCATGTGTATAAAATGATAGAAAAAAAGGGGGATGGGTGGAATGGCCTGGTGTTGTCAAGAACGGATGGATTTTGGTTTACGGAGGTTCCAGGAACACAAAGGAACGAGAGGAACACACAGATAAAAAGAAATGAATGAAGCAGAAACTGCTTCGATTTGTGTTTACTCGTTCCATAAACAAAAAACCGGGTATCCTTTGTCTTTCACAAGTTAGAAAAAAATAATACCCCCTTTCCCTCTCCGCTCCCTCCCCGCCGCTTCTATCCCTTACACGTGATTGATTCATTTCTGCCGACCTGTTTATTAACCACTTACCTGCCTCTTCTCGCAGATTGAAATTTTTCACAAAGAAACCTTAGCTAACTAAGGAACATGGATACAAAGTGGGGTCGGGGTGCAGGGGTTACTTTGACCTCCTCATGCCTACAAGGGTCCGAGTAGCAAACTCCTGCTACCAATAACATATTTCACGCCTCGTCAATAGATATGTGTAGTAGACTGTGGTTTAGACAGTTGCTATTGCTTAAAACCGTAATGTCGAGTTCACAGACCGACACAGAGATTAATTGGTATGCGGAACAAATTAGGGTATGGGGATCCATGTTTCTTGCTGAAGGATAGAGTACGCCATACTTCAGCAAGAAACATAGATCCTCATAAGCCTCTAAACTAAACCCTGTTATTTGATGTTATTACCTAGGTAGTAGGTAACTGCCAAGCGTGTAACATACACAAAAATGCCACCAGCTCAGTAAAATAATATTTAAAAAAAACCACAAAAGAGAGAGAGAGAGAGAGAGAGAGAGAGAGAGAGAGAGAGAGAGAGAGAGAGAGAGAGAGAGAGAGAGAGAGAGAGAGAGAGAGAGAGAGAGAGAGAGAGAGAGAGAGAGAGAGAGAGAGAGAGAGAGAGAAAGAAAAAAAGAAACACCCCAAAACAACAACAACCAAAAAATACAATTTCTGTTTCTTTGCTTGATATCATTATTCGCTCTTTATTAAAATGTGAAGTTTGTTGTAAAACTTTCTTTAAAAAAAATAAAATAAAAAAATAACATTCTTTCGAACATTGATACCTAACACAGTAACGTCGCTGTGCAGTCGTTTTACGGTCGTTGTTCAGTGTAATTCAATGTCAGTCACATGAGTCAAACTTGATATCAAAGTAGGCTTAAGCCTGAACGTGCTAATAAAAAGCGGCCATTTTGACTGAGCTCGAGAAGACTATTCAGATCGCTTGAGAATGATGAATATTTCGCATGAACACCTGTCCAACAGTAAGTATAATATCTTCCAGCTTGAGGTTTGCATTCATATCTATATGACTTAGGAAATCGTGAATTCAGCTGCGTGATTAATTGCCGCATTTAACCGGAATCAAAAGCATTGATACGCTGGGTCGTGATCAGTTTTGTTTAGCCTGTTTGTTTACCCTGTTTTAAAATAATATATAATAATTATGTGGAGAAGAAAAATAAATAAATAACGAATAGCTATTTATATGATGTTTATTCAGGTTCTCCCTTTTATTATATTGATTATTTTTCTTGTATGGCTCTTAAATACCTACGACTCCTGTGCACACCTGTGCGAATGTAAACAAGGAAGTTTGTTGGCAACGACAATCGACCAGGGTGGCGTGATCATACTAAGAATTGCTTGTACCTCAGTAGCAAAAAGTACTTGGGCCCACGACGGCCACAGAAGGGCCCGCGCAACGGGCCCACTGCGGCCGGCGTCACCCGAAGACCTCTGCTTACTGGACATTGCCATTATGTAAATGGTACTCTTGTTTTAAAGTTGTGCTCGGTCATCAAACACGTAAGTTCAGCAATACTAACTCATTCAGCCCGGCGCACCGGTTGTTCCCAAATTTTGGAGGCGTCATCTAACGACGATGCACCTGTTGCAGGAGATGGATCGACCATGATAATTCAAGGGCACTGCCAGATTAGCTTGCCGCCGACAGGCGCCAAGCTAATCTGGCACTGCCCTTGAATTATCATGGTCGACCCATCTCCTGCTGAAGTGCGCCAGGGCTGAATGAGCTAACTCCATGCTAACCCTTTCCCTGCTACTGGGCGTGTGTTTTGTTTCTAAAATCAGTGTTCATTTAACTCATTCAGCCCTGAGGCACTACAACAGGAGATGGGTCGACCATGATAATTCAAGGGCAGTGCCAGATTAGCTTGTAATCTGGCACTGCCCTTGAATTGTCATGGTCGATCCATCTCTTGCAACAGGTGCATTGTCGTTAGATGATGCCTCCAAAATTGGGGAAATACTTAATAATAATAATAATAATAATAATAATAATACATAGTTCTTGTATAGCGCTGTTCTCAAGGAAAAGACTGGACTCACTGCGCATGCACAACAGCACACCTTCTCTCTCAGACACACGCACGATTATACACTACTTTAAACCACCCCATCTCTTCCCAACACCTTACATTCACTTCCTCTAGGATCAGAATAATACTTGCGCCGGGCTGAATGAGTTAAGCATGTTCTTAATTAAACGAACTTTTGATCGGCAAACCTAGATCGGAGAAGATCGGCGATCTTTTGGTTTGTTTCTTAATTGAGGTTGAACGAACCTAGGCGAACTTCAGCAAACCAGGTTTGCCATGATTTTCTTTCTTAACTGAAGTGCTTGATTCGGCGTACTTACTGTCTGCGAAGGTGTTCAAAATGACTGCCGCTATGCCGCTTCGCGATTTGGACGATTTTTGTTTTTGTACTCCTTGCAGTAGCGATTCCACAAACAGCGTTCCGCCTCCCACAAATCAATAAAAATAGGTCTTGTTCTTCGCACGAGTGAAATATCGCCGTCTGCCATAGTTGTTTTGAATCGGTGACTATCTTCTTATCTCCAACGCAGAAGAGGGTAAAAGTTTTGACCAATCAGAGAAAAGGTTCGCCTTGGTTTGCTCAACACGTTTAGCGAACCTTTTCCGACAGCGAACTATGGTTTGCGGAGGTTCGTGAACTACTTCGAACTAGGTTCGCCGTATCTTTTGATCGTCCAATTAAGAACCAACCTGGTTCGTTCGAGATCGTGAACTCTAGTTCGTCAGAGTTCGCGAACTAAAGTTCGTTTAATTAAGAACATGCTTTAACGATACAAAAAGCCACAACCATCCAAGGAACATACAGCAGAGATAAGAAGCATAGATCCACATCAGCCGCCGCAGTCACGCGGGCTCATGAGGATCTGTGCCTCTTTCAGTTGGATCGCGTTCACATTTCCTCGACAGTGAAGGGGTTACATGTCGAACATTTTTGCAAACATTCCGAACATACATGCAAGTCTCATTTGCTCTGTTGCCTGAAGTAGTTTCACCTCTTTTCTAACAAACAAACAAACAAACAAACATACAAACAAACAAACAAACAAACAAACAAACAAACAAACAAACAAACAAAAGTGCATGATCGTGTGTTATTTCCGTCATCGTTGGTGGAGCAAGCGGGTAGTGCGGTGACCTAATTTCCCAGAAACATTCTTATCCTAGTACTTGTACTAGCTGCAATCATTCTCAGAAATAAGAAATAAGACGTGCAGTAATATTTGACATATATAGCGCCATTGTGTGGTTTGGAGTGGGTAACCCCAGTAGCAGTACGTCTTCGGGCCCACGACGGCCACAGTAAGTCCGCACACAGCCGTACGCGAGCCTATTGTGGCCGTCCAGGGCCCGATGACCTTTGCTAACTGGTAAGTGAGTGTGTGTGTGTGTGTGTGTGTGTGTGTGTGTGTGTGTGTGTGTGTGTGTGTGTGTGTGTGTACATGTTTGTAATGAATGTGCATGTTTCTCTTTTGTGTTTATTCACATCCAAAGCGTGCGATTGTTTATTGGTTCCTTATAGAAATTTCTTCCGGACCATTGGTAACGATATTAGTACACGAAACAATTTCAGATATGAGAATCCATTTTCAGGAAAATGTGCCAAGGGCACCACACAGTCGAACGCCTCCGGAGCAGATGTGTGGAGAAAGGCCGCCGGCGTTGGGCAGATTTGAAAGGACATGAGAGACCCATAGTAAACCAGACCAGTATTGGTACGTTATCGATAGAACTCTGGGAAGACTTCTGATGGGTGGGGTGAAACACGTTTGGGCCTTTCTTGACCAAACTGAACTGCACTGAAGAAGTGACATCTTTAGAACAGCCGGGTCAGGATTCATACAGTAAGCTAATATTGCAAAAATAATGAAGAAATATGTGTGTCTCTGCAACGTTCCTGTTGTACGTTCAATGCTATTTTATAAATCTGACAACATACGTTTATGATCAGTTAACGTGTTTCTTGAGCTTAACAGCTGACAGTTAAAACATCAGCAAAGCCAGCGAAGATGTCCACCTAAATAGTAATAAACTATAAAAGTAATCCTGAGAAAAGTATGATGTGAAGTTGTCTTGCTGAAAAGCCTGACATTTGATCTTTTTGCTAAGAAACAATGGATCCAGATCACGAGGTGATCAAATGGCTTCTTCTCAGACGCCCTCATGTATAGACGAAAAGGAATTCTGCTCTCAGATTTCAAGCTTCCCCAAGGACAGAACTGAGAGCAGAGTGAGGAAAGTGACAGATTCCCTCCGGGAAGATCATTCACAAGAAACAATGGATCCAGATCAGATCCCACCACGAGGTGATCAAATGGCTTCTTCTCAGACGCCCTCATGTATAGACGAAATGGAATTCTGCTCTCAGATTTCAAGCTTCCCCAAAGACAGAACTGAGAGGAGAGTGAGGAAAGTAACAGATTCCCTCGGGGAAGATCCTTCAGATGATAAAAAGACCCGCCGGTTTCTCAGTCGAAATTCAACAGATAGTACACGATCCCGTCTCCATCAAAACACACATACGATAACACAATCCAAGAGACAGACGGAAAGAGAAAAACGTAAACAACATGCAAAGAATGGTTCAAATCAGAAAGTGTTTCTAATGATGCCAGTAGATTTGTATAGACCAGATGAAAGTTTGGGTGAGAACAACAGAGGTCACGGTGAAATTTGCGGTCATGAAGAAAGCCATCTTGAAGATGTCAATACATTGAAATCGAAGATAGACATCGTTAAAAGCGGAACACGTAAGCGTCTGACAAATGTGGAACAGGAACTCATACAGGAAAGAAGAGACTTGAAGACATCGCATAAGATATCTATCGAGAAAACGACTCGTAAAAACATTATACAACTGCAAAACAACCTCGACCCAAATGATGAGCAGAAAGCAGAGAAGGGTTTGGAGAAATTCAGTGTGATCGGAAAAAACAGCAAGACATTACAAAGTATAATAAATCATGATTTTATTAACAACACTGATTTGGCTGTTTATCACTTGCGAGGCGAAGGTGACGGGAAACAAAATCCTACAGGTGACTCGGTGGATGACACGCCGGAAGAAGAGCTTGGAGCGGTTGGTGGTCATCCAGATACAACAGACCTGGTGACAGATGACGCGAGTGCAGTTTTCAGCAGAGAACTACCTCAAGAAGATTTCCTTCACGAAGACCGTAGAGTACGCAGAGAACAAGAGTCAAGGCAAACTGTGTCAAGCCGAGCTGACAGAGGACAAGCACGCCGCAGACAGCACCAGTACACAACAACCGAGCGCAATCTGCCAGCGGCACAAACCCTCTTTTCGCCGGCGGCCACCCAGCGCATTCCACAAGACCTTGAGACGCACAACACAATAACTAGGCAAACTTGCTGCCGACGAGGAGGGAACGCGGGACAAGATCTGGGCAGACCGTGCCCCGCATCTCGAGGTGTCCCCCCAAGACCCGCTGACGTGCTGCCTGTTGAGGCGACCGCTGGACTGCCTCAGTCTGCTTGTCCTGCAAACTTTGGGATTCACATCCGTGGACAAAGTAAGTGGAGTCAACAGTTGTAAAGTGTATTAACGCCTTCACTGCCGAGAAAAGTGAACGCGATCTAACTGCAGGTGGCATAGATCCGCATGAGCCCTCGCAGTCGCGAGGGCTCATGAGGGTCTATGCCTTTTGCTGAGACCACTTTGTGTCCACGTTCTTTGGACAGTTGTGGCGTTTGGTCGTTCAGTGACACATAATTATTTCAGAATGGAAATGTACGTACCTCGGCAGGGTCAGTTGCTTTAGTGAACTTATACACATACCAAGGGAGTACCCAACGGAGAAAGAAACCAAGGGGAATTACAGACAAACAATTAGATCCCCTGCCCCCGCCTATCAGGCACCCAATCGTCAGCCCACAGATAACATGGGTTATAGGCTAGGCCTGATGCATCCTTTTTAGGGATGTAGATGATCGTCTGGTTCTGTACCTGCGTATTTTCCTGTGGGCTGGCGATATGGTGCCTGATAGGCGTGGGCAGGGGATCTAACTGTTTGTCTGTCCAGTGCTGAGTAATTCCTCTTGGTATGTGTACATTTCTATCAACGCTAGCCTCACCTATCTGGTTTGTGAGAATTCTATAACTCGAGGCAAAACTTATATCGTTACATTGTTGTGTATTGTTTTGTGCATCTACTTTGGGAAATCAGGGTATTTACCCTCCACATTTAGTAGTGCACCGTCTTGTTTGTGTTTGTGTGTTTCACCTGCCTACTTTCTAAGTTCCAGAAAAATACATGAGTCATAGGCTAGACCTGATGCATCCTTTTTAAGGATGTATATAATAGTCTGGTTCTATACTTGCGTATTTTTCTGTTGGCTGGCGATTGCGTGCCTGATAGGCGAGGCAGGGGATCTAACTGTTTGTCTGTCCAGCGCTGAGTAATTCCACTTGGTATGTGTACAATTCTACCAGCGCTAGCCTCACCTATCTAGTTTGTGAGTAGTTTAGTGAACTTAGTCCTGCACCACCAACTAAGGTGTTCCACCATAGCGGAGCACGTTGCATAGTGGCGGGCACACGACTGTAAGTTTACTCGTACAACTGGCCCTTTGTACATGCAGCCACCACTACTGTAGATAATAATTAGTACCGTTGGCTGCATGCACAAAGATTTAGCACACATTCAGCCATAATACACCACAGAGGGTGATAACTTGGCAAAATAGTTCAATGGTAGAGCTAGATTAGCTTGGCTGCAGGGAGGGCGTATAACTAATACTGTCATGGTCAGTCTCCCACCGCTGGTAAATAGTCATACCAGTGTTCCTCTTGAAAAAGTCTTTGCGTTTGTCGCGTCTTGCAGTGAATGATTTATACGCATATACACGTATCGCCACGAATTAAATTTCTATCAGAAAAAAAATCGACCATGTTACCTCGCACCAGGACAGTTTTTGTTTTTGGTTGTGTCTCTCATTTTTGGATTTGACCATATAGATCTGTATGTATACTACATTAGATTAAAATGCTGCTATGTCGTCATATGGAAAAAGCCGGTATGTCCGTTTATGAGGAAAGCTTAACTTTCTTTGTACATTATAAAAATAGACATGTTGGCTTTGCCATGTGATGGCAGACTAGACACAAATATGCTTGACAAATTGTATGTCTAAAGTTAGACGTTCTTCATTCAGACACCAGCGTTGAAGAGCTGCCTGATTCGCTCCACACCGATACACCAGTTCCTTGCCAGGTACGTTTTAACCTTTCATTGCCGAGAAACACAGCACGAAGCATAGAGCCTCATGTGCCCCCGCGTTTGCGGTGGCTTTATGGTCGTTATTCCTCTTGCTAACTCCACATTGTGTCCAGGTTGTTTTGATGGCTTGGAATTTTATAACGCTAAATTTACAATAAATTTTAACTCTTTCGAGACGTGCCGCATCCGGATTCGCGGCTTAAAGCCGCGAATCCAGATGCGGCAAGTCTCGAAAGAGTTAAAGGACAACCTTTGTCCACTGGCTGTGTGGGGGTTAATTACTTCATAGGAACATGAGTTATGATTTATATAATTGTTAAATGTCCCTCAATGACAACAAAGAGTATGGTTTCGTTGCTATGCTTAACCCTTTCGCTGTCCTAGCGCTTTTTGTTCCTGTAGAAATCACCTCGACAAAATGCGCAAGGGACAGCTAAAGGTGTGTAGGTAGAGTGCTAACATACATCTTGTTTTTATTGTTGTTGTTGTTGCTACTTTTGTCGTTGTTTTTTTTCTCGCTGTTATCATAATCAGTATTATTGTTTTCATCATCATCTACTCATCATCATCACCATCTACTCATCATCATCATCATTATCATCATCACCATCATCTTCATTACTGATTTCATTGGTACAGCAGTAACTAAAGACAATCAAGCCTAAAAGCAACACACGATTTTTTTTTTGTTACAGGGCGAGGACCTGGAACAGATCGCTCACGGACACAACGTGCAGGTGCAGTATGACGGTATGTTACTAACTCCGCCAACATGATCCAGCTGCAAGAGACATAGATCCTCATGAGCCCCCGCAACTGCGGGGGCTCATGAGGATCAATGCCTCTTGTTGACATCACTTTGCACCCATTGTTACTCGGACGGCTGGGACCTAGCGGCCTTTCCACAAAGATTTCAGAAACACAGACTGTGTCCACTGGCAGTGATGGGGTTAAAGTCACGACGCAGTCACAATATGTACTGGCTCCCATCGGTTCACGCGTGCTAATCATGCCCCTATTTTGGTCTCTCAGATCTGTCAAGACGTCCACCTGTATAAAGCGACCAACAACCCTGAAGTTACCCTTTCCATTCTGCAGACATTTATTGCATTGTGTATTTCGCACCTCCTCACATCGTCCTTAACCCATTAAATAATGATACGCTTCAATATGAGATAAATTTGACCATGATGGTTCAAGGCTGGTGCCAGAACGCCCAAGCTGTCTTGTCACCACCCTTGAATTATCATGGTCAGTCTATTATATCGCCTGAACTGTAATGTATCCTTCATAGGACAACTCGCAAATTTATTGCATTGTGTATTTCGTACCTCCTTACATTGTCCTTAACCCTTGAAGTCCTGATACGCTCCAACATTATATAAATTTGACCATGATGGTTCAAGGGTGGTGCCAGAACAGCTTGGCCCCCGTGGGCGCCAAGCTGTCCTGGCACCACCATTGAGCTATCATGGTCAGTCTATCGCCTGAACTGTAATGTAGCCATCATAGGACAACTCGCAAATCTGAAGAAAAAAAATCAACCTTAGAATGTAGTAAAAACAGTGGAAGGGTTTTATTAGTGATTGATCTACTCAGTATTTATAAGTTATTTATAATCTTTTAGGAAGATTACAAAGTAAAGTAGGTAAAAGCACTGTCAGGGGAGAGAAGTGTGCATGATCGACCAGTGATCATAGATCTACTTTGGTCAAAGCACACACAAAAAAAAGATAGGAGGGGTGCGCTAAGAAAGTGACTAGAAGCAATGCATATGGACCCCCCCCCCCCCCCCCGAAGGAGGGCGTATCACATATCCCACTGTTCCAGCCCCTTGGTGCATGGAAATTTAAGTCTAGGTCCCCCAAGGGGTCTCGAGATATTTAGCCGGTGTGGACAGCTGTTTCGGTCTTGGCGACCTCGTCAGCACACCATACGGCATACTGGTAGAAGGCAGGAACTTTTGCCTACCTGCAAAGACAGCCACATTTGAAAGATATCAGTCTGTATGTGTGAATGGGATCATGTCTCAGCCTGTGCTTTTGAAGTACGGTGTCCCACAGGGGTCAGTTTTGGGTCCTCTGCTGTTCTCTCTGTACACTAAACCAGTTTCCCGAATCATCAGCCAGAATAGCTGTGAGTATCACAAGTATGCTGATGACACTCAGATCTCTAAGTCTGACCATCCTGGTAAACTGCAGACCATTGTCTCCAATGTGGAGAAGTGTATAGTTGAAGTCAAAGACTGGATGACTTGCAACAGACTCAAGTTAAATGATGATAAAACAGAAAGCATGCTTGTTGGTACTCGAGCTAGAACATCCGCCTCCAGCAGTGATCATATTTCCATAGGTGGCCAAGACATTTCTTTCAAATCCAATGTAAAAAATCTGGGTGTATTCCTGGATTCAAGTTTATCGATGGAAAAACAGGTTAGCCATATTTGCCGCACTGCCTACCTGGAGCTCCGCAGAATAGGCATGATCAGATGCTTTTTGACAGAAAAGGCTACTGCCCAGCTCGTATGCTCTCGCATTCTGTCCCGTCTAGATTACTGTAATTCCCTCCTTGCTGGTATTTCATCTGATCAACTCACTCGCATTCAGCGTATCCAGAATAATGCAGCCCGGTTAGTCCTTCGCAAAAAACATACTGATCATGCCACACCACTGCTAAAGCATCTCCACTGGCTACCTGTCAAACAGAGAATAGAGTACAAGCTGGCCACTTTGGCATACAAACACTATGACAATACGCTTCCTGCACATCTGTCTTCTTCCCTTGCCTCACACAATCCTAGTAGAAGTCTACGCTCAAGCTCACAAAAACTGCTTGTTCAGCCCAGAGTCAGCCTAAAAACTGCTGGTGCCCGTTCTTTCAGTTATCAGGCCCCTCACGTCTGGAACTCACTTCCACTGCATGTCCGTCTTTCCCCTACCCTGTTGACCTTCAAAACAAATTTAAAGACCCATCTTTTCCAGGTAGCATATCAAGATTAGCTTAGTCTGGATGTGCTGCCTGGAAATGTTGGTTGTTTCCCCATGTTGATAGGCTGTGTGTGTGTGTGTGTGTGTGTGTGTGTGTGTGTGTGTGTGTGTGTGTGTGTGTGTGTGTGTGTGTTTCGTGTTAGGAATGCGCCTACATGGTGCGAGCAGATGTTTATTTAAAGAGTGAGTGCGTTCTAATTTTTCTCCTTTTTAATATTTTTTTTTGTGCTGTAAAGCGCTCCGAGCTTGCTGTTCGTGGGGAAGGGCGCTATATAAAAACTATGATTTATTTATTATTTTACTGTGTATTCCATGCCTCCACCTAGAGCTAAATTTCCATGCACCCTAAGAGATCATGCACACTTCTCTCCCCTGACAGTGCTTTTACCTACTTTACTTTGTAATCTTCCTAAAATATTAGCACTGACAGTCTCCCCTTTTCTTTTCATTTATTACTACAATATCGACTGCAACCCCTTCCCCCCTTTTGGTAGGTTCTCTCTTAGGGTGCATGGAAATTTAACTCTAGGTGGAGGCATGGAATGTATGCCCCTGCAGACACCACATTAAAATGTGGCTGTCTTTGCAGGTAGGCAAAAGTTCCTGCCTTCCACCAGTATACCGAATGGTGTGCTGACATGGTCGCCAAGACCGAAACAGCTGTTCACACGGGCAAATTATCTGGACACCCCTCCCCCCATCTATATTTAAATTTCCACGCACCAAGGGGCTGAAACAGTGAGATATGTGATACGCCCCCCTTCGGGGGGCTTCCATATGCATTGCTTCCAGTCACTTTCTTAGCGCACCCCCTCTTTCCTATTTTGTTGTTGTTGTGCTTTGACCAAAGTAGACCTATGATCACTGGTCGATCATGCACACTTCTCTCCCCTGACAGTGCTTTTACCTACTTTACTTTGTAATCTTCCTAAAATATCAGCACTGGCAGTCTCCCCTTTTCTTTTGATTTATTTATAATCTGTTATTCCTCTGTTTCCTTGCTTATTTGTTTGTGGGCTTGTTCTTTTTGTTCTTTCTTTTTTCTTTTTATATATTGTTTCGTCTGTCTTGACCATTTCGAATGTTACTTATTCTTCTTTTCTTTAAGGTGATGTGGCTGTTGACGGTCATGACCCCGGGGCTGAAGCAGCTAACCGATGGCTGTGCAGAATTTGTGGAGAACAGTTGTTCCGGGGCGGTTCACAGGCAGCTCTACTCTCTTACTGCCAACATCTTGTAGTGTGTGAGGCCTGTGTCGTCCATGTGCGAGTGTGCCCAGTCTGTGAAGAGGTCGTACGACATTTCACACGTGTGCGCCTGTAATAACACTAGAGCTAGGACAGTATGCTTGCAAATGAATTAATTCAAGTAATCCAGCTTAATCGCAACACACATAACAGTAATGAATTGTATGGTAGCTTCGTCAGTAACAACGTGTGTTTTACTATATAATATGTTGTGTGCCGTAGTGGCCAGCGTTCCGCCCCGGCGAAAGCATTCAAAGGGAGGTTATTCACTCCCTGAGGATTAACTCATTGTGCCCGACGTACGAAATACCCACATTTTGAAGTTATTCTCTGAGGCCTGCATTAAAATTCAGGAGACAGATCGACCATGATAGTTCAAGGGTGGTGGCAGAATAGCTTGGCGCCTTAAGATTCCGAGAAGACTCAAACCAAATTCATCTAGGAGATACTGAAGCATTGAACCCTGAGGCAGAAGTAGAGAGAACAGACGATTTGCAGAAATCAGAAGTAGCCTCAGTAGCGAAATGTCTTCGGGCCAACTGCACGGGCTCACTGCTGCCTTCATGGGCCCGAGGACCTTTGCTCACTCTGAGGTTACAATTGTATTTCTTTAGGCGGATTAAAAGCCAGGACAAGAAGTACTACGTTCACATGGGCAGCGCCGCACCATACTGATACCAGGCAAAATAAATGTGGCGACGATCGAAACAAAGACGACATTATGAACGTGGTTTTCCGGTTGATGGCGGGTGGACCTCTGCGATGTGCAGTGATAGCTAGCCCTGTACATCACACAGAGATTGGCGGATTGATGGTGAGTAACAAAGCTTTGTTATGTGTGTTTGTTGTTGTTGTCTTTTGTTTGTTTTTTAAAAAATTTTCCCCCTGTGTGTTCAGTTCTGTACGTTGATTTCGCAAGGGTTATTTTCCTGCTTGTCTTTTTTCATTTTAATTTTTTTGTTTGTTTTTACTTGGGATTCACATTTCTTCTTCTTCTTGCAATATTGGTGTTGCTGTTCGTCAACTTTGTGTTCTCATCATCGTAGAAATATTTCCTACGATATTAAGACTCCGACACGAGAACAAACGTGCAAGCGCATTTGATCATTTTTCCATATATGGTTCAGCGACAAGAAGTTGATTTTAAATAAAATGTATGTGTCCTGCCACATAGAGGGCCTGTCGCACAGGTGAATGCATGGGTTTGGATGGAATGGGTTGAGGGGGTGAAAATTCCAAGCAGGGCATGAGAGTAGTCTAGGGGGAGAGTAGAGAGTTTACAAGTGTCTAGTAGTTTTGTCCATAAGAAAAGCCTAGCTGAAATTGACATCAATATTCCGACCATTTTTTTCCCCTCAGAAGCTGCAAGGAGAATCTGCTTGAGCTTTGTAATTAACTTATTCTCGGCAAACCGAATCCGGATACGCGGCTTTATGCCGGGTATCGGGTGTGATGAAGCTCTATGCTCGGGCATAGTGCTCACACAGTAGGATTAGTACGGTACGGGTTTTGTTAACGGTTTGTTTGTGGTGGCATTAGGCTCCACGGGAAATCTGTAAGACATGGTTAGCACGGGATTTTTAGTGAGTTCTGTTTAGTGAGTTCTAGGCGGAAGCTGTGACTGTCAGAGGTCTAGATCGGGAGTGCGGGCTGTTTTGTCGTATGGAACGGTTGTGTTTGAGTTACCTAGCCCGCATTCCAAGACTCTGAAGCCTAGATTTCAGGTATGTTTCTATAAACGTAGTATTGATAGTTGTTTAGTTAAAGACAGTATGCGTGGTAAGATTAATGTGGTTGTATAGCGGTGTTCCGGTTTGGTTTAGTATAGTATGTTTAGAATTCGGTGAAGTAACCGGTGTTTTTGTATACAGTTGTTTACCGAATTAGATGACTAAAGGAATATGAAGTGTGTATGTCTAAGCCGCTATGAAGATAGTACGTGGATGGGTAAGGATAGTCTTTTCCAGGGTATAGAGTAATGTATAGCAAGAGTGTCAGTTAGGCTATAGTCTGTTTCAAGATAGTGACAGAGATATGGGGGTGATACGAAAATAGTTTATGAAGCACGTGTGTGTGTGTGTGAATGAACGTGTGAGTTATTTGTATCAGCCAGGTTACGTGACGTTTCTCATTGATCCAATATGTTGTGTGTTTAGCAAGCGTTACGTTGGGACTTTTGTTGTCTATTCAGAGTTCTTGTAACAAGAGTGGAAAGACGGACGCCGAGACGTCGAGTCGCAGGTGGGACCTACG
The DNA here is from genome assembly GCA_036245525.1 of Semisulcospira habei. Taxonomy (NCBI): domain Eukaryota; kingdom Metazoa; phylum Mollusca; class Gastropoda; family Semisulcospiridae; genus Semisulcospira; species Semisulcospira habei. The sequence continues at coordinate 46,016,610 of BTPG01000007.1, forward strand.
TGAGGTCATCCCTCCAGCTCTTCTGAGAGTGAGTCTGACTGGGACCAAGACACCCAAGTCCAAGCGAGAACTGAGTACCGTACGAGAACAAGGACGTCCGTGCCCAAAGAGAGACAGGACGGCAACAAGCGTACGACGAAGGACTTTCACGCCTAGACGTGAGAAGGACCAACGTAACCACGCAACAACATCAAACAGGTTGGAGGCAATGTGAGACTAAGACCTAACCTGGCAAAGATATTGTGATACGTGTGTGGTGTGATAATAGAACAGTGTAAATAGTTGATAATCATTTAAGTCGTTCTTTTCATTCATAGTGTATAAAGGTTACTTTAGAAAGGGAGCCCGTGTGTTGAGTTTTACCGCATGAATGCGCCCGTCTGAGTCAGTGGCGGTGTATGCGTCTGTTGCGTGAGAGTCTGTGCGTACGACTGTGGGCAAGTCTGCGTGCGTTACATCGGGATTCGGCCTACCACGAATGAGTTAACAAACCCAAAATTTGATTTAAAAAACACATTGTCAATGAATTTGAAGGTGGCGTTCACGAGCTTTGTACGTAACAATAGGTAACAATAGGTAGGTTGTTACGAAGTGCGTTACAACACGCACAGAACAGCGTCCCAATGCGCAAAGGCCATCGGGCCGACGACAACGGACGAACGACGGACACTCCCTTTTGCTTCGCACGTGAGCCAAAAATGGTATCTTTGTAGGCAGACACTGCAGCTCAAAGTATCTCTAAATATTGTGACATAATTAAATATTAAATATTCTACACATTAAAAGGGAAAATATGCAAATATACATGTGCATGAACAAACAAACGCACAAGCAGCAAATTATGCAAATAACAGGTTCTGCCTGAACACTTAAACAACAAATTCTGTACATTTATTATAAAATATTTTCATTTGTTTGTGCAGTACGGTCAGAAAACTAAATCTCGCAGGGTTTATGCGACTATATTGAAGTGCGGTTACCATGGAAACCAAACTGAGTCCGCGATGCCCCAGGTGTCAAAAATGCTCCTCGGATGGAGGACTACAACTGTGCTAAAAAGAGATCAGAAAAATACAGGTGGTTGAGGAGTGGTGGAATGCCCGTATGTTTGTTTTGTGCACACGTGGGCACTGAGGGGACATGATGTAGGCTGCAAACAGCCTGTATTACATAAACTAAGACTAAAATGTTAAGGACCACTTTGCAATTTCGGTGGCAATATTTTAACGCGTCAAGATCAATCAATCAAATTTAATAGATGATCAGTATTCAGACTATGTAAAGTAGCACAGTCTACGTCGCTAATCTTGGCTTGACTTCGCGAACGAAGATTTTATAGGAGTTGCCCACGACGTCTGCAGGCTTGTTCGTGGCTGCGGAGGCCAATCCGAGACAGGCAGGTTCGACCGCAGTGGCTGCAGGGGAAGGTATGGCCAGGGTTCTGAGTTGCGGCATCTCTGTTTTTTTCTCCTAAGCCGCTTGTCCTTAAGGCTAGCTCTGCGAGAGTCCTCAAAGGAGACAGCTGCCTTGTAAATGGTGGAGCGCCAGGTGTCACGGTCCGCAGCAAGCGAAGACCACTGGTGATGGTCGATTTGGCAGGCACTAAGTGACTTCTTGAGACAGTCTTTGTATCTCTTCTTTGGTGCCCCTCTGTCACGGTGTCCAGTAGCAAGCTCGCCGAACAGGGTGATCTTTGGTAGGCGATGATCCTCCATCCTGGAGACATGCCCCGCCCAGCGGAGCTGTGTCCGCAGCAGCAAAGCCTTGATGCTCACAGTTTCAGCCTGTTCAAGGACCTCGACGTTGGTGACATAGTCACTCCAGTGAATGCCCAGGATGGTACGCAGTCAGCGCTGGTGGAAGCGTTCGAGGAGTCGTAGTTGGCTGCGGTAGAGGGCCCAGGACTCGGAACCATACAGCAGGGTGGTGAGGACCACAGCTCTGTACACGCTGATCTTGGTGCCTGTTTTCAGCTGTTGATTGTGCCACACCCGCTTGAAAAGTCGCCCGAAAGCGCTGTTCGCTTTTGCCAGCCTGCTGTCAAGCTCCTTGTCCAGCTTGGCGTCCGACGTGATAATGCAGCCAAGGTAAGTAAACTGGTGCACTGACTTTAGTTCAGACTCGCCAATGGTGATGTGAGGAGGGCGATACACTGTCTTGGGTGCCGGCTGATGGAGGACCTCTGTCTTTTTCAGACTGACCTCTAGTCCAAAGAGCTGGGCAGCGTCTGCGAAGCAGGACGTGATGCGCTGCAGGGCTCTCTCTGTGTGTGCAACGATGGCAGCGTCATCAGCAAAACGCAGCTCACGAATCAGTTGGTCTAGGGTTTTCGTGTGGGCCTGCAGTCGTCTGAGGTTGAACAGGCTGCCATCGAGACGATACCTGATGTACACTGCATCGTCATCATCGAGGTCTACTGTGGCCTGCTTCAACATCATGCTAAAAAAGATGGTGAAGAGGATCGGTGCCAGCACGCAGCCCTGCTTTACGCCGTTGAGAATAGGGAATGGTTCTGAGAGGACATTGTTGAGTCTGACCTGGCCTTGCTGGTCTTCGTGTAGCTGGACAATCATGCTGAGGAACTTTGGGGGACAGCCAAGTCGCTCCAGGATCTGCCACAAGCCTTGCCTGCTCACAGTGTCGAACGCTTTTGTTAGGTCCACAAACGTTACGTACAGCCCTTTGTTCTGCTCGCGGCACTTCTCCTGAAGCTGTCTCAGCACAAAGACAATATCGGTGGTGCTCCTGTTTGCTCTGAAGCCACACTGGCCCTCTGGGAGGTGGTCTTCAGCGATGGCAGGTACCAGCCGATTCAGGAGCAGCCTTGCAAGAATTTTCCCAGCAATGGACAGCAGGGTAATTCCCCGATAGTTGGAACAGTCAGACTTCTCGCCTTTGTTCTTGTACAGGGTGATAACGACAGCATCACGGAGATCCTTTGGTAGTGTTCCTTCCTCCCAGCAGCAGAGAAAGAGGTCATGGAGCTTGTTGTGCAGTGCTGTGCCTCCATGTTTCCAGATCTCTGGCGGTATTCCATCAATGCCTGCTGCTTTGCCACTCTTGAGCTGGTGGATGGCTGTGAGGGTCTCTTCAGCGGTGGGCGGTTCGTCCAATTCAACCTTTACTGGGAGTTGTGGGATTTGTAGGACGACTGCTTCTTGAACAGTGCGCTCAGCGCTGAAGAGGCTCTGAAAGTACTCCGACCAGCGGTTCAAGATAGAGGTATTATCTGTGAGGAGTGCCTGGCCATTCGCGCTTCGCAGGGGACTTTGTACCAGGTGTCTGGGGCCATACACTGCTTTCAGTGCTTCGTAGAAGCCCCTGTAGTCACCATTGTCAGCGCAAAGCTGGGTTCTCTGTGCAAGTCTGGTCCACCACTCATTCTGGAGATCTCTGAGCTTGCGCTGGAGACTGCTGCAGACGAGGCGGAAGGCAGACTTCTTCACAGGGCTGGAAGGCTGGGCTAGGTGGGCCTGATGGGCGGCTCTTTTTTTTTTGCTAGGTGTTCCTGGATCTCTACATCGTTCTCGTCAAACCAGTCTTTGTTCTTCTTTCTAGCGAAACCCAGGACTTCTGCAGAGGATTTTGCAATAGCAGTTTTCAGTTGTTCCCAAAGTGTTTCAGGGAGGAGTCTGCTGGGTCCGCTGTGTCTTTGAGCCTGCGCTGTAAATCTGTCTGAAAGGCAGCTTTCAAGTCGTCACGCTGAAGGCTGGCAACATCAGGCTTTTTCTTGGGGGGCCCCCATTTCTTGGGTTTTGGCTTGACGTGGAGCCTGAGTTTGCAGCGGACAAGACGGTGGTCAGTGTGGCACTCTGCGCTGGGCATCACTCTGGTGAGGAGGACGTCATTGCGGTCCATCTGACGCACTAGGACATAGTCGATAAGGTGCCAGTGTTTGGAGCGAGGATGCATCCAGGTGGTCTTTCGACTGTCCTTTTGCTGAAAAGTAGTGTTGGTGATGACCAGTTGCTGCTCTGCACAGAACTCCAACAGTAGGCGGCCATTGCCATTGCAGTTCCCGACGCCATGCTTGCCGAGGACTCCTTTCCAGGCTTCAGAGTCCTGGCCCACTCTGGCGTTGAAGTCGCCAAGGATGATGACTTTGTCGTCTGCAGGGGTGCTCTGTATGAGGTTGCGCAGGTCAGTGTAAAACTTGTCCTTTTCAGCAGGCTCTGCCAGGAGGGTTGGGGAGTACACACTGAGAAGGGTGACGTGTTGCTGGTGTCTCAGTGGGAGGCGCATGGACATGATGCGGTCTGAGTGACCCATTGGTAGGTTTTCCAGCTTAGTCGCAATGGAGGTCTTGACCATGAAACCCACGCCTGAGAGCCGTCTTTCTGATTCAGGCCTACCTGACCAGTAGAGGGTGTACCCAGCGCCAAGTTCTTAAAGGCTGCCTTCGTCCGGAAAACGTACTTCACTGAGCGCGGCGATGTCGATGTTTAACCTCCGCAATTCATGGGCAATGAGGGCGGAGCGACGTTCAGGGCGTCCGCTGTCTGCTTTGTTGAGCATGGTTCGGATGTTCCAGCATGCTACGTTGAGTCCGGTCGTGGTCGTCATGAGAGTGGATCCGTTATTCTTTCTTGTTTTTTGACCGCAGGAGAAGATGCCCGTTGACCGCGGCTAGCCGACTGGGGTTGCGAGGGGACGAGCTTTGGTTAGGCCACCTTTTCTAGGCCCCTCTCCGTGTGGAGCAAGCAGTGCTGTCCCTAGAGAAGGCTGCTTGGTCGTTCAGGGTGTGCCGAGTGATGTTGTCATCCCCAGGTCAACATCAGGCGACCAATATCATGAACCGCCTGCATGCAGGTTTGAGACTGCGGCTTCCAGTGACATCTTTCACCTGCCGTTTCGCCCCTCGCCCGTCGCTACAGGACTTGGAATGGTCAGTGTCAGGTCCGTGGACGTTTCCTAAAGCCTGCGCGATGGAGCTTTTTGGTGGAGTGCAGTGTGCGCAGTACTGGCCCCACCCTTTAAACCCTTGGTTCGTCTGCCATGGCCTAGCAAGCTGGGACGATGGCATCGAGGTCCTCGGGTCGTAGGTTTTATATCAGACTGTCCTTGTCCTAGTCTCTGGCTCAAAAGCCTTTCCCGGAGACACGGGGGCTTTGATGTCAGGGGTTTCCTCCCTTAGCCTTTCCGCAGCCAAGCGGCCAGGCCTGCAAGGCAGCAGGGGACTCGTGGAGGGCGGGGTCGTCTAAGTCCCGTGCAGATGTGAACATCTGCCCACTGCTCACACGTCGCTAATAACAAGGTTGCATATAACCAAAAGTCGGATATAACAACGCTTTTACACGCCCCGACAGCTCCCTTTCTATGTAAATTACTTCGCTTATAACAAACGTCGGATAAAACAACAAGCAATGTTGGGTTCCCTGGTGATTCGTTACATCGACGTTTACTGTGTTCATGCAAAAAACAAAACAAAATAAAACAAAACAAAACCAAAAAAAAAACAAAACACAAAAAGACACCCCAAACCCCCAAAACACAAACAAACAAACAACAACAACAACACCGCTTTGATCCTGCAAGAGGTATAGATTTTCATGAGCCCTGCAGCTGCAGGGGCTCATGAGAATCTATGCCTCTATTAGACGGAATGTGATGCCTGAAGAAGGAAGTTGTAGTACAGATGGTGCACTTATGACACTAATACCTTTTGTGTCCGGCCATAATTATTGTTTGCATCGAACGACTCCCAACAACGAACAAGAGCGAACTCACGGCGGATAACTAGCTGCTACCACGGCTTAAGCATAAACAACACCCCCAACATTTCCAAGAGGCAAGATCCTCATGAGCCCTCTATGCCTCTTAGAAATGTTTTGAGTGTTGTCTATGCTAATACATTGTTGCAACAGCTGATTATCCGCCGTGACTTCGCTCTCGTGTTTTTTCCACCGCGAAGGTGATTTCAAAGACGGGGCACCTAAAAGATGGTCTAAACAACTTTTGACCCCGGCTGGATTCAAACACGCGAAGTTTTGGATGAGAGTCGAACGTATCTCCACCTGAGCTCCCCCTGCCAACCACGATTGTACATGGACGAATTATGTCATACCTCATAATAGCTCCACAAACGATTGGTTAGATATACAGCTGTTCTAGTTTTGAGTGATTGGCTAAATTAGCACTTTAAGTCTTTATTTCACTCAAGTCCACGATAGATCATTTTCCTTCTTAAAGAGTGAGAAGCGATCGAAGGAACCCCAATCTTTCTTCACAAGTTACATTTGAAAATAACGAAGCTTTGCCGTGTCTTCCGGGGTAGCCTGAATAGGAGAATATTTCAAGGTTGTGTTGTTGTCATTGACGAGCAGACATGTCTAGCTGAGACATGCGGTCGTACAGTGGGCCTCTTCCTCTATTCTGCTGGATGTCTTGTCAAAAGGTGAGCTTTGAATCGTTTGGCTTGTTCATTTTATAATTCGTCTTCATTAATTAGGAGATTGTTAGGCTGCATATGTGATAAATGGTCAGGTGCGGTTTTATCATCAAACACACAGGAAGCATGGCTCTGATCCGCCCCAGTAGTCTCTGCATTATATTTTGTTGAATGCACACCTGTACGAATAAATATAATTTTTTATGGTTCTACAGATGGCGTAATTGGGCAAAATAACAATTACTGTCGGCCATTTAATTTGTATAAAGCCATTGCGCGCATGGTACGCATGTTTGAAAGTCGTGATCCATCATCAAGTACGTACGAAGGACACGTTAAACTTCCTCCGTGAGATGGCCTTTGCCGCCTGCACGGCGTTAAACCCTCATAACCAACTCCATGTTAAACCTTTAACTGATAGTGCTGCAAAAAGAATTTCTGTACGTTTTGTGTATTTATCGCCAAAGCGCCCCAACCCTCAAAGCACAAAGTGGTGTCAATATTAGGCATAGTTCGTCACAAGCTCCCGCAACTGCGGGGGCTCATGAGAGATCAATGTCTCTTGCACATGAATTTTATCCACTTTTGCTCGGCAGTTAAGGTTTTAAGTGCCAATAATGATGTTCTGGCATATATCATCTCATATCTGCAAAATTGTGACCTAATTTCTGAGAAATCGCACATAAGCCAAGATAATCGTTAGTCACCTGTGGGTTAGTGCATTGACCAAATTTCCCAGGAACTGCGTTTTCCTCAAACCATCTACCTGAAAATAAAAGATTTTTGGGCCGACGTCGTCCGCAGTGGGCCCGAGCACAGCTGTAAGCGGGATCACTGCTGCCGACGTCGGCCCGAAGGTCTTTTGCTACTGGAGTAGTAACAGTCACGTTTTAGTTCGTTTTATTTTGTACCCACCCTTGGCGGTGTGTGTGTGTGTGTGTGTGTGTGTGTGTGTGTGTGTGTGTGTGTGTGTGTGTGTGTGTGTGTGCGTGCGTGTGCGTGCGTGCGTGCGTGTGTGTGTGTGTGTGTGTGTGTCTGTGTGTGTGTGTGTGTGTGTGTGTGTGTGTGCACGTTAATATTTTGCCTTTGTGTATTTTATTGTATGCTTTATGTTTTCTCTCTTTAAAGAAACTAGTCTTGAACGCGCGAACGTGGCTACAACCTGCATATTTTTAATAACCTAATAATTAGAGCGAAACTGATGGCGATTGATGCAGAACTCTGACAAATATTGTCTTTCGGTTGTTAACAAAATATTAAGTGTGGCTTCACCAGAAACATTCTTGGTGTACGATCAATGTTAATTACTAATCAGCCATTCAGGAATTAAGATGTATACAACCTGAGACAGAGGAGAAGAGAGTCCCAAATCAAGCTACTCCTCAAAATGAATCGGGACGGAGCAAGTGGAAATAATTCTGAAATCGACAAAAAGGATATTTTGTCTGACGTCACGGACGAAGAGTTACAACATGATGAAAAGGACTTGATTGACGAGAATGAAAACAGTAACATTAATGAGCATTCACGTGGTGATTTAGCTGCACAGGCAAGTTGCAAGAAGCAGACAGTCGAATGTGACAGTGCTCACTCAAATTTCCTTTATACAAATTCCAAGCCCGAAGCTCCCGGTGCATTTGTCCAACAAAGTGAAAGATGAAAATGCATCTGTTCCCTTGTTTCCTTTGGATAAAGATGATCACTTTACAGGGTATCAGCCTTTCTGACCAGATTACCGTCCCTCACATTCGACAATACGCGAGTCAGGTAGCTTCACAACAGCGCCCGTCCACTTCGGACAGACCAGGCCTTTCGCGCCACTATTTGCAATATTTAGCGGCGAAAAAGGGTTCCACTCACCCTCTTCGACTTTGCGTGTATCGTGGGAATGTCCGATAGAGGCCTATTCTGAACGCTTCAGCTGCTTGAAAAAAGCAAACGCCTACACAGACAAATTTCAACAAAAGCGCAGTAAACCGTGTGGGAACCAGCGTTCATGTGATAATGCAGTACATCTAGAACAATTACTAAGAGATGCAACTCGACTTAAAACAAAACCTCACGCATCGGGGAAGAAGCTTTAATGCGTCGAGCGAGATCTATGGGGACAATATGACACGGACCAGGGACAATACATTAAAAAGTATGACCTATCAGTTTTCCCATCTCAACAATGATGCCATTGTTTACCCAATGAAACGCATAAACGACAGGCAGCAGAGCCAGCAGAATCCTTTGAATGACGCGGAGAATGCCTCAGCCCCGACAGGGATAGTGGAACAGGGCAAACAGGATTCTTCGAATAACACAGAGAATGCCTCTGCTAAGACAAGGCTAGGACAGCAGGACAAACAGAATTGTCCGAATCACGCGGAGAATGTATCTGCTCCGACAGGGATAGGGCAACAGGAAGAACAGAAGCCTCCAAATGACGCGGAGAATGCCTCTGCAAT
>BTPG01000007.1:46025950-46073450 GCA_036245525.1 Semisulcospira habei
AGCGCATAATGCCCAGGTGCATAAGCCTTTTCCTTAGTGTGAAACACTCGTTTTGTGTCTCCAACTGCAAGTGACTTCTTATGTGTTTGGATCATTTCAATATTGTGTCTATTTGACCTCAGTGTCTTGTTTGGATAATCAGACATTAGTTGTCCATCTAATACTTGCTTGTAATGTTCATGTCGAATGTCTTTATTTTTTATCGCTGTTTTTTTGATACCTTTAGCTTTGGACTGACTGCCTTTTTGGTGCAGTATAGAATACATTTTTGACCTCAGTCCAATGTACTCAAATATTGGCACACCATTCAGTTCATCTTTAAACTTACCAGGCACTTTTTTGTTTTGTGTGCTGAACAGCGGGTGATCCTTAGGGTAATCAGACGTGTCATACATATGCAGTTCTGTTTTCATGTCTTCATAAAAGTCTTCAGTAGGCACATCAATGATCATAGAGTCAGTGTCAGTGTATAACAGACGGCACTCAGGATACTTTGGTTTGAAGTAATCATAATAAAATTCAAGCATCAACAGTTTTGATAACTCAAGTATTGCCATACCAATGAAAACTGGCTTGTCCAGTTTAACAATCTTTTTTTTTGAGTGTCATTGCATACAATGATGGATGAAACTCTTTATACCCTGTGTACTGTGGCTTGCCTGTAAGTTTAATTGCACCTGATTCAGTCATAACCAGTCTCACATCTTTGCGGTGATGAGGATTTTCCATTGTCTTACCAAAACAGGCATTGTTCATAAGCTTAAAGAAGTCTTTGTCAAATGCAGTGTTGCCATCTCTTGCACGCAATGTTGTGTTTTTCATTATGTAATCTTTCATGAAAGCACTTTGGTCAAATTGAATACCTCTGTGAACTTTCTTTAGTACTAACCCATGTCTGATGTAAAACTGTAACAAGCGATAGTGGCAAACGTAATTGAATTTGTCATTCAAATTTGGCACAAGTTTAGTGTCTTCTTTTTTTCCCCGTCATACTCATTTTCTCAACTGCTAATGGATAATCATTGTGGTAATCATGTAGGTGGTGTGGGTACTCCAGGTCAACTTCAAAGATCCAACCCTTTTTGTGATCCCGATCATAATTCATAATTTCGTTTCTTAATTTTGTTATATCACACTGTGACAAATCATGTAGACAAAAGTTTTTCAAGGGCAATAACTCACACATTGCAAATCCATAAAGGTATGACTGGAATAGTCAATACTTCTAGTGTGTATCACGAACTGCTAAAAGACAAAGTAAACTCATTTTATGATCATGTTGGTGACCGCCCAGATGTAATAGATCCAAATCAGTTTGAACTTGACAAACGTCACTTATTTGTAAATACAGACAAAGGTAAAGTACAATTAACTTATAAAAAGATCCTGCAAAGTTTAGAGCTTTAAGTACAATCAAAACTGATGTTGGTGGTGAGGCAGTACTGCAGCGTTACCTTGGTGTTGGTAGTAAAAAGTTACCACCTCGACTTGCTAGTACCCTTCATGACGTACAAACAAGGTTGCCAACAGGACAAGAAATTGAAATGACTGAAGTAACAAGACTTCCAGAAATAGCAGCCAAGGTAATACAGGGGTCGAATTTAACTTTTTTATTTGAGTGCCAACGGGGCACCCTAGAGAAAAACTTTGAGTGCCGCATTCTGATTTTGAGAGCCAAAAATTATAATCATAAAAATAGGTTAAATATAATGGAAAATACCAGAACATGAAAAAAGTAATACAACTTAATAGTCATCATTACTGAAGAATTTACTACACTGTACAGTAAAATGATTTTTTTTAAATGTAGTTTTTTTCTAGGGTTCTCCATTGGCACTCAAATAAGAAAGCTAAATTCAGCCCCTGCACAAACAACTAAAGAACTGGTACATGTAGTACAAGGATACATCTTCAATACAGTACTGATGGTCACATTGGAACACAGTCAGAGGTGCCAACCCTGATTTTACGTATCAGTATTAAATGAGCATTTTGTCAGTATTTTTCAAAAACTGTCAGTATTTTTGCATGACACGGTTTCAGTCATGGTATCTACAATAAAAAAATTTACACTATTCATTAATAATGATGCATTAATTATAGAACTACAGAATAATTATCATAAGTACTTTGAAAATAAAAAAGCTAACTTACATTATTGTTTATAACAGTAGAGGCTAGAATGCTGCGTAGATACATCAACTTTTCATCCCACAGAAAAGGGACATGCACAACAGATTGAGCTTCAAAGTTAACGCTTTATTTTGTCAGTGCATGTTCATTGTATTGCAAATATGAAATGTAACTGCTCTTCAAGGTGTGCTGGTAGTAAGCAGCATGGGCATGTTTAGTATGAAAAGAAAGCAAATTTTATCAGCTACAAATTTACACTCATGTTATAATGACATTCTTGAGACAAAAACGAATTTTGTGATGAATGTTCAGTTACTAACACTGGCCAGCGTTTCCGCTGCAGTGCGCCGGTATGCTGCTGTCGGCACATAGACATAGTGTAGGGTATTGGAAGAGCACTCCTTTCTAGGACCATGAACGGCTCTGTCACTCTGCCTGAAGAGGCGCGCGCTAATGACTAATTGCCCCTACGCTCGGCCGTGCCACAGATGGCTTATCTTGCACTCAGTGGCCCCCGGTCCTCTCCTAACTAAAAGTGTGGTTCTGCACAGCCGTGCGATGTGAAAATAACGGGCAATAAAAAAAAATTGACCGTATTTTCCCTTTTGTTTTTTCCATACTAATATACAATCAAGTGGAAAACCGTATTTTTTAAACTTGACCAGAATTAAATACGGCGAAACCGGATTAGTTGGCACCTCTGCACAGTTTTGTGGAACACAATTACAAAATTGAACACAATTTTTATGCGCGATCATGTTCGAAAATACGGATTAGGCCCGCTCTGCATGACGACACACCGGAAGCAATGGCCGTAGCAGCCGACGTATTTCGGTGTTGGTGGCTGGTCAACAATGCCAACTACCTTGTCCTTGATATCTGCCCTTCTCTTTACTTATTTTTGAGAGCCAACCGGGCACGCTAGACGGCAGATTAGCGTGCCCGAGGTAATTTTTCATAGCATTTGGCTCGGGGCACGCGCTAATTTCGACCCCTGTAATACATGAAACTTCATTTACAGAAGGGCAAATAAATGAGACAATAAATACAATGGGTGATTCTCCTTTGACAATGCGGGAAATTATGGGGTTGGATAAATCACTGTAGTCAATCAGAGGTGAGCTGGTGAATAATGTAGCCAAACTAAGTGAGCTTGATAAACACATAGAAAGAGAAAAGGAAAAACTAGCTAAAGCTGATGATGAGAATTATGACACAGAAATGGAAGAAAGAATACAACACAGATTAAATGATTTGCAGATAGAAAGATCAGCACTGCTGGAAGTAGTTGAAATTGGGAAAGAAAAACTGAAAACACAAGTCAACAGAATTAGAGAAACTATTGAGAAAATACTTCACGAAGACACAACTTTGGCTGAGAGATTAAAAACACTTTTCAGAGAGCAGGGTATCACTATTGCAAGTTTAATTACTGCTCTTGGATTTATTATCAGTACTGTTGTGTTAGCTGTAGCCGGAGGCGGTGGTAGTCCAGCTCCACCGGCACCTCCAGCCCCTCCAGTTCCATCAGACCCAAAAGATTTACAGGCATGGGTAAAAAAACAGTTGTCTCATATATCAGACTTGCTTAAAAAATTGGCTGTGAAAGCAATGGATGCTTTGCCTGGCATAATAGGGAGTGTTGTCAGTTGGCTGATCAGTACAGCAGCAAAGGTAGTAGGGTTTATGGCGGAGCATGTGTGGGTCTTTTTGGTGACAGTAGGAGGGTTAATAGTGAGTTATTTAATGAAACAGGTAAAGAAGTAATATCCCTAATCCAGTAAGGCCTATTACCAATGCAGTTCTCTCCGACTCATGTGTGTTTACTGGGGTTTCTGGCTGTACTGGTGCTGGTGCCGGTGCAGGTGTTGGTGCCGATGCTGGGGCTGTTACTGACATTACTGGTGTTACTGTCTGTAAAGGTGATGATGATGTTACTGGCATTACTGGTGTTATTAATGGTTTTAATGGTTGTAGGTGAGTGGTTGTTGGGCTCAAGTTTACAGATTGATTGAGTCCTAATTTTTGATCACGCCCAGCAACAATTATTTCATTATTATAATTTGTTATTGTCCCCATTTGAAGTTGAAGGTCAGATGGTAACATGTATAACCCGATGCCAACTACAAAATCAACTTTCGATCTAGCATATCTGAGAATGTCTTGGTAGTGTTGTATGCTTGAAGGGAGATCAACAACTGAGTTAATTGAATCTTCAAGGTTTGCAAGAAACTGTTTTTGTGCTTCAAATTTCCCACTCCCGTTTAAAATATTTGACTTTGTTTGAGCTTGTGCTCCTAGTATACACCACACAAACGTTCTGATAGACTCATTAATGCGTTCGACTCCTGCTTGTGTAAACCCGTCACTCCTGTATAAGACAAATGTGGTCCAGGCATTAGACTGTTTCTGTTCTATTGACCCTAACCACACTTCGGATTTTGATGAGAATGAAGAGTAGGGAGGCCAGTAATCTTGAGGGTATTGTCTGTGACTCATAGCATAATACAATGTACCCATGCCTTTGTGATCATCAAGTTTTTGTGTAAAGTCATACTTTGTACTGATGTTAAATTCATTACAGATTCGTTCAAATGCTTTCAAATCCATGGGATTGTTAAACTGGTTAAAACTGGATTCAGTGAGCAGTGGGGTATGGAGTTCTGACAGTATTTTTCTAAGCTGGTAATATGTGTGGAAACGATAGACAGACTTAATCAGTTTGTTTGGGTGATTTAAATGGTCTGTAAAAGAAACCCCACAGCCAGTAGTTGAGCATAGTATAGCAAAGTTAAGTTAGTTTTGAAACATCTGTAGTGGGCTTGAGGACCACTTTCTTGCAGTTGCATCATCTGTAATTGGTGGGTTTAGGTAATGATCATATGGCTTCGGCACTTTCACTTGAAATAAATCTGCTTCTGACAAAGCTATATCAAGCTGATTTAGCTGAATTATTTTCTGATCATAAGTTGGTGCGACATTGTACTTGGCATCCACGTTAAATTGAAATGCATTTACAGTGGTAATTGTTGGTGATTTAAATTTCATTATGCTTTTTTTATGTGATTATAAAAATGTTTATAACCTATCAAATATTGACACAAGCAAACCAGTGTGGTTAACTAGTGGAATCGATAATCGATGATGGTAGCAAGGCTGTAGCTATTCATGAAATGTTCTACACTGTAAAGTGGTTTAATGTAACAGATGATAAAAATTACTCTGTAAGTGGAACTCTTGATGGTTTAGAAAAGGGTGATATTTTATGAGCTGGGTATTATGACTTTTGTACTTTAGCTGAATGGCTTCAAAATGAATTTAAAATTAAGGCAACTTTAAACCCAGCTAATTTACTTGTTACAATTGAATTTCCGAAAAGTGGAAACTTTTCTTTATCAATTAGTCTTTTATTTTTACTTGGATTTTTAGGTAAAAAAATAATACATCCAGATGAAGATTGGACATAGTCAGTCGGGCGTCTACTTTCACCAAAAAAACCAAGAATAACTGGCAGATATCTTGTTCATTTGTCAGTACACACAGTGCTAAATGTTCATTTGAAAGAAATAAGCACTACTGATAATCTTCACAATGGAAAGCCTTCGACATTGTTGAAATGTGTGTCGACTGTTACTGCTCCTTATTGCGAAAATGTAGTTGTTAGAGTTCCTAATTCTCAGTTTAAAAAATTGGGCTGCAGTTTCTTTGAATCATTGTGCTTATATGTAACTAATCAGGATGACAAACCAGTTGTGATGCATGATTTTTATGTTGTGTTGGAAGTTAAATAAATTTTATTTTTGCAAAATAAAAAATGAGCGGTCTTGGTCCAAAGCCGAGAATTGTACCAGTTGCATGTCCGTCAATAGAGTTGAAAGATTTGGCTGACATGCAAGATTTTGATAAAGAAGGTGAGGTAGGAGAGGTGTATGGCCTTGAACTTGTTTCCGTTGGATTGTACAAACGAAAGGTAATTGATGATGTAAAAGATGGCGCTGAGAGACACTCCTAAACTTAGTCAACTTCATGATGTTACTGTTCCTACTCCCGTAAGTAATGTGCTCTACAGCTTAAAACATGTGGGTAATAAGTGGGTAATTTTTCCTACCCCTGTTCCGCTTGCACCTATTCCCATTGTATGGGATGTAAAGTTTGTTTTTATCAGTCCTTATGTTTATTTTACTGATGAAGGTGCCTTAGTATTTAGAAAAGTTGTTAACTCTGAGCCAATGCTTGTAAGTCTTGTGCCAAGCTATTTCGCAGAAACCAATAGCAGAGAAAAACTAAAACTTTAAGAGTATGGAAAACGAAGGTATTTTCTTACAAATAGAAAGGGCAGAACAGATACTTCTATTTCGTTCGTACCAGCAAATTTTATCATAGATAGAGAAGCAACAATAGTTTTTGAAATTCTCATGAGATCTTTGGATGCTGTGAAAGAAGCAGATATCGCACAGGGAATCAAACTTACATAGGATAGCTCAGTAGCAGAGTCAACAAAGGTTGTTATTGCTATTAGAAAAAAACAACACAGATTTTGATGTTTCGAGTAGTGTCCCTGCTGTTAAGGTAGTAATCGATAAACAATTTTTGTTCTTCTAAGTTTCATAAACCTAGAACACATAGATCTTGTTTCGTTTTATTACGCTAGCAAATTGTATACCTTTGAAGAGTTGCAAAATAAATTACAATATTAAATTTAAAAAATATTTGCCACAAAAAATGCCACCACTGTATCCGCAAATACAGCCTGAACCACCTGAACCTATTGTTCCAGATAAAACATTACAGGCAGACTCATTCCGATTAATGAATATTACAGAAGCATTGAAGTATTTGGAAGGAGAACAAGCAAAATACTCCCAGTGCAAAAGACGATATAAAACAGTTTTCAGTTCTGTACACAACACATCAATGGCCGTGGGTGTGGTTTCAGCTGGATTATCTGTCACTGGTTTAGCTCTGTTTGATACAGGAGTGGGGAGTGTCATAGGAATTGCTATTGAAGGAGTTGGCGCTGCCACAGGCCTGGCATGCTTTGGTATGGAGGCCCTTAACAAAAGATTTCATACGAAGTTACAGAAGCATGAAGCATTGAGTACGCTCGCTGGAGCTAAGCTGAGCAGTATGAAACTTATTATCAGTAAGGCTTTAGATGATAATAAAATTGATGATCATGAATTTAAGAGAGTGCAAGATGATTTGGCCAATTACAAACAACAAAAGTCTGAAATTCAAAATAAAATGCTGAGTCAATCCGCGAATGTTGAAGAACTAAAGAAATCTTTTTTAGAGGAAGGGAAAAAGATCGGGGTAGAAGAAACTATGAAAAGAGTTCAAGGACTTATAAGCAAGTAAAGATCAGTTTTGGTAATCCATTAATTTTGTCATACTCTTCACAAAGAGATGTCATGCCTTTCACGCCTGCCCATTTGACGCCATCCGCCCCACCACCAGACTATTATTGAGAAAAAAAAGTTTTTCTATTGTCCTTGTAACTTGGGAAATCTGTCAGAGTATCTTATTGACTAGGGTCAAGAACTTACAAATTCTTATGTTTAGGTTCTTGTAAGAACTTGTTTAAGTCACTTAAAAGAACTTATGACACTAAATTAAAAGTTACTTGAAAGTTGAAGGTATCTTTGAAGTTAGTTGGCAAGTAAAATCATGTTATTCTAGAAAGTCACATCAACAGTAACTTCCTAAATTTACTTCCCACTCAGATTGCCCGGTAGTGTAATAGGATATTTTTTTTTATTACACAATAAGGGTGTGTGCACATAGCACCCTGGAAAGAAAGGTCTATAGTGCAAAATCTGTCCATACCTCTGTGGACGTGAAAGGGGTATTTTAAAACACCCCTTTTGAATGGGCCAGACCGTTTGAATAGGCCTGATGGACAAGCCTATTGCCAGGGGGTGTTTTTCATGTGTTCTTGTGGCTGCAAACATAAAATGGGTTTTGTCTTTCAATTTCAAATGCATCACAGGTTGGTCTGCACCTATTAAATAACACTCACGATGTGCTGATGTGTTCGTGTGCTTGGAATGAAAACAACAAATTTTTCTCCACACTTTGTCAGATGTCGAAACAGAAAACAAAATTCTTTTTCTCCATACTACTACTAACTTGGCGAGACCTAATTATTCAGGAATGACCTAGTGCTCTATATTTGGAGAAAAACCTATATTCAAGGTTTGTTCCATATTTGGTGAACGCTCCATATTAAAAGTTTGTCTTAGTGCCCTAATAACACACTTTTGAAGCGTTGACACAGAACAAAATAATTTGGCCTGATATGTTTGTGTGTGCTTCTGTGTGCGAGGTGGGTGGCTTTGTGGAGGGTGGGGTGGGTGGCTGGGTGGGGTGTGGGTGTGTGGGGCTTTGTAGGGTGGGGTGGGGTGTGGGGGTAGGGGGCTGGGTGACAGCATTGATATTATTTTAACTAGCCTTTGTTTCCAGATTATTTCCCTTTGTCCAGTGATGTACTTATTTTGCTTTTTTCCTAACATAAAAAAATAGGAAAAAAATAATAAAATAAGAATTTTTTTTTTAAAATAGAAAAAAATAAGAAAAAATAATAAAATAAGAAAAATTAAAAATTAACAAAGAAAAGAAAACATTTAGTGGCCTGCCACCTGCTTCCACAGGAATCGATGTAACCCGGGTTATTCACGTGCTAATTCACCCCCTATGGAGGGGGCTATCACCCTGGTGGGTTGCACGTTCACCTTTTCCTGTGAAAGCCTCCGTGGTGTAGAGTGTCAACTGGCTCCGAGAGCGTGAAACAAACCCGGAACAGACAGAATAGCTTACGCTAACTATTCTATCCTAACCAGCGGAAGTATCCTCTCGGCCACTCAGCAGACCCAAACAAAGGTAGATTATTTTACGTATTTATGGTTTGGCTGAAATCTTATTAAATCAGGGCTCTCCATGATATGGATCAAAAAAGAATCTTAAGAATTTAAGCCTATAGGCTCCTGAGAATCTAAGCCTCTTGCAAAAGACCTCTGGTGTTTCCGTCCTCAGAGGTAGTAAGCCTAACATGCTATTGTAAAATGTCCTTGGCATTGGTGAATGCAAGTCCATGAGAAAATATCATTGTGTATGTGCAGTTGTACAGTATATACTTCTAGGCTTTTCTGTCATGCATCGTGTGTGGATTGTTTCTTCTACTCCTATTCAGGTATGATCAGTTGTCGGCTTCTCTGTCATACCTGTGTTTAAGCGTGCTCAGTACAACTCTGCCATGCCTGTGTTTCAGATTATCACAGTGTTATGCATAGATTCAGCAATCTTTACAGTTGACTAAAACTCTATGAAATCAGCGGCTAATGAGAATCTCACACTGCTCATAAGAATCTGTGATGGCGTGGGCTACTGAAAATTAAAGCCTCTTGTAAAATAAAACATGCTTTTTCATGTTCTCAGAGGAAGGAAGTCAGATTTAATGGGGTTCCTATACTTGTTCAGTAGAGCAGAACGACTATGTGCTTCAGCTATTGTACAAAGGGCACTGTGTGTGTGTGTGTGTGTGTGTGTGTGTGTGTGTGTGTGTGTGTGTGTGTGTGTGTGTGTGTGTCAGTGAAATACGATAAGTTCGTAACCCAAATAACTGAACTGTCTGGGTGGTGTGTGTGTGTTTTCATGTAAACATGTTATCTGTGTGTTTGAGCGTGTGTGTGTGTGTATGTGTGTGTGTGTGTGTGTGTGTGTGTGTGTGTGTGTGTGTGTGTGTGTGTGTGTGTGTGTGTGTGCGTGCGTGTTTAACTGCATTTTATTTTGTATTGAAAGGTGGTGTGTTGATAGAGACAATGGTGATTAATACCTGAAGTACCTTAAAAAAAGTCAATGACAGCATTTATTATTTAGGTGTGGTGGGGTATCTGCCTTAATAATCACGGGTTGGCAGCTGATCAAAAATCGTTGCTTTGAATGATTTCTGGAAAGAAACTAGTACGGTTAGGTAATAAAGGCATTGGTTGTATTGGGTGGCGTTGGTTTGTCTAAATGGCTAGTTGATTAGAATAATTAATTGATTAGGGGATGGGTGGGCATCAACTGTCCAATATTGTATCTCTCAAGTCCACTTTTGTGAAAACCGAGGTTTTCGTTATAATACAATGAAAATCTCGCTTTGCACAAAAATGGACTTGACTGTAATTTCCCTGTACACAGCAGAGCTAGAGACACCCCACACCCATTCGTCCCCTTCTCCACCCACCCGAACCCACACGCGTGTGTACGTGCCACAAAAGAAAAGCGTGACGTTCAGAATCCACACGGTTTTGCCTGATCTGCGGGAAAGCAGAAGAGAGCAAGTCCGTTTTACTGAATAGCGGGATTTTCATCGCATCGCAATAGAAATCTCGCTTTTCTCCTAAATGATCTTACTGCCTTTTGCCGTCACAGAGAAGATTCACAGTCACAATATTCTAAAAGATGGAAAAATAAAAAAAAAATTAAAAAAATTCGATGAGACTGACGAAAGCATTTAAATGATTCACATAAATTTGTTTCTCCCAGTGTGCTTTAAGAGACAACAATGAGGAACACGGAATGAATGAGGACAAATCAGATAAAAGCAAATAATGTAACTTTCTTCACTGCTAAGGAAGTATTAGTACGATCCAGCTGCAGATCAACTGCAAGAGACATAGATCCTCATGAGCCCCCCGCAGTCGCGGGGCCTCATGAGGATCTGTCTCTTGCTGAGACCAAAATGTGTCCATGTTCCGTTGACAGTTGTGGCTAGTTTAATTGTTGAATAGACACAGATTTCAGAAACGAAATACGCGTCCCGTTGCCTGACGTGGTTCAAAAGGAGCTGTCGTCTGATTGTGTTTAGGTTTATATTAGGACCAACCTTGCCCGCTTATAATGTCATCCACCACCCAATTCTGGCCAAATAGTTAAAGCGACCTGCTCTATTTTTTTTTTTTTTTATTGATAAAATTCGCTGATACAAATAGTTTTCAATGTTGGCTTGCCTCAGCTAAGACATTTCTATCCATTCACAATGCATGTGGTTTTTTTTTACTGCCCCCTTGTGCTCATTAACTCATTCGCGGCCAGCCGCATCCGGATGCGCGGCTTATGCCGCGCATTCGGATGCGGCTGGCCGCGAATGGGTTAATGGAACTCTCATACGTACACAGGAGAAGAAAAGCAGAAAAAAATCCTGCATCATACCACATTCAAACTTCATAATGAAACACAAGTTAAGCTAGACTTTAGGCGCAGCAGCATTCTAAGACACATTGATCAAGAACATTTAGACGAAATGTTGTGAAATATTCACTATTAGTGGTATAAAGTCACTTTAACTAACTAAACATGTAACTAACTAATAACTAACTAACTAACTATACCTAACTATGTAACCAACTAACCAAATAACTAAATAACTAACTAGCTAACTAGCTGACTAACCAACTAGATAACTAGCTAGCTGACCATGTAACCAGCTAGCCGACTAATTAACCAACTAACGGACTAACTAAAGTGTATGTGCCTATGTACCCGCAGCCAAAGAGCTAAGCAAGCAGATCAGTACATGTATACATGTTCACAAGCCGGCAACAAAAGTACCAGATACTCAGACATAGCCAGGACTAAAGCATTGACTCCGAAGATACATAACCATACACCAGGGTCAAAAGCAATGAATCTGGTTATATATAAATTGCCCCAAACCTGCAGCTTAGTCTGAAACCGATTGTAGATCTCTTTCCTCCTCCATCTGATCAACAGATGTAAATTGCTGAACCTTTTCTAGCAAGAGGCATAAATCCTCATGACACCCTGCGAAGCAGAGGCCCATGATGATCTATGCCTCTTGCAGATGGAGGTTGTTTTGGGGAGCTACAACAATAAACACCTACTTGACATTCATAGCCTACTAGGTGATATAGATTTTTGGCGAAGCTGCAAGAGCATTTGGCAACAGGAAGCGGAGAGTTAGCACTCCTTGCATGTGTTGCCTTCCTTGCGTTTTCACTAAGTGCAACTTCAATATGAATATACTGCGTGTAGGGCATTTTATTCGATGAAGGAAGGTCTCTCTGCCTTTCTTTTTCTTCTTTTTTAATTTTATTTCAAGACAGATTCAAAGAAAGTCTGACGATTTTATCGTGCCTAATAAACGGAGCTCAGTGTCACACGAAGATCGTAAGTAACACATCGTAACTTGCGGTTCTTAGACAACCAAAGACAACCTTTACATTTTTGGTTTCAAGATGCGTTGAGAGAGCTTATTCACAAAGCGATTACCCGCCACTGCGGCCGACGACTACCCGGGGTCTTTTGCTTAACGGACAGGTTCGTCCCAAAAATGGGGAAAATTAATAGAGGCAGCTGCATAAAAAACCCACGTGATTTTACGTCAAAATAATTATTAGTTACATAGTTTCATGCGAAAATCATCAGCACCAGATTGATAACTATTTGATTCTGTAAATAATAATAATAATAATAATAATAATAATAATTATTATTATTATTATTATTATTATTATTATTATTATTATTATTATTATTATTATAAGTAGTAGTAGCAGTAATAATGACGAGTATTTAAAGATATGAATATCTAAATTCGGCTGTAAACGCTCATATACGAGCAAAAATACAATACCATTAATACAAACTTAAAACAAACAAAATGCAATACACGCACATGTTTGTATTTACAACAAACTGAACAACAATGTATAAACACATCACATTAAACTTTCAATAATAGGTTTAAGTCTAATGCTACCAGCACTAAATATTTACTTTTGTCATAACAACAGGCTCATCAATATTATTTTCGTACTGGAAATATAATGCTTAACCTATTCAGCCATGACGCACTACAGCAGGAGATGGGTCGACCATGATAATTGAAGGGTAGTGTCAAACGAATCTGGCACTACCATTGGAATTATCATGATCGATCCATCTCCTGCAACTGTGCATAGTCATTAGATGACGCATCCAAAATTTGTGAAATACGGCCGACGGGCTGAATGAGTTAAAGTAATCAAGTAAATGTAAAATTTATTCGATAGCTGTATCATATTCAAACGACAGAACATGAGCGCATAATGTGTGACCTATCGGGGGGAGGGGGGAGGGGGGGCAGTCGGCGGCTAGGGGGGGAGAAGCGAATGTGGCCCCCCCCCCCCCGTCCAGACCCCCCCCCTGGATCCGCCCCTGAAATACACGAAAACATCATCATCATCATCATCATCAGTCCCTTGCCCGAACTGGGCGTTGGGGGGACTGAAAGGCAGCAGCAACAGACAGTGCTCTCCACTGAGTTCTATTTTGGGCGGTGGCAAGCAAGTCTGACATCTCGAGTTCGGTCCATTCTTTTATGTTTGCGACCCAACTCTTTCTCTGACGACCTCGCCGACGACTTCCTTCGAGAGTGCCTTGGAGGATAGTCTTGGACAAGGTGTTGTGTCGGGTCACGTGGCCAAACCAAGCAAGCTTGCGCCGTTTCACGGTTGCCAGAAGGGGTTCATGTGGGCCCACCAGGGAAGTGACGATGCTCCGTACATATTCGTTGGTCTTGTGCTCGCGGTACGAGATGCGGAGCAACTTCCTCAGGCACTTGTTCTCAAAGGCCTGGATTTTCTTTTCTGAGTCTGCAAGCAGTGTCCAAGTCTCACAGCCGTAGAGTAGAATAGACACTATGAGGGACTTGTAAAGCCTGTACTTGATGGTGAAGCTGATGGAGTTACTTCGCCATATCCTGTCCAGCCTGGCCATTGCGGATGTTGCTGTACCTATCCTGATACGGATCTCTGCTATGCAACTACCGTCTTTGGACAGGGTGGCTCCCAAGTACTTGAAGCTATTGACCTCTTCTAGCTTTTGGCCATTCATGTGAATGTTGCTGCTGCTGTCGCTTGTGGTGTTGATCATCACTTTGCTTTTATCCGTACTGATCTCCATGCCATAAGACCCTGCGCTACTTGAAAGTTTGTCTGTCAGGTTTTGGAGCTCACTATTGCTGCCTGCCATGAGGTCAATGTCGTCTGCGAATCGAAGATTGCACAGGGATCTGCCACCAATAGAGATTGAAGTATGGTGGTCGTGGAGGGTTTCCTGCATGATCTTCTCCAGGAATATGTTGAAAAGGACAGGAGAGAGCAGGCATCCTTGACGGACACCGATCGTCGTCCTGAAGAACTCGCCTGACTGATTGTTAAGTAGAACCGCGCTGCAGGCGTTCTTGTAAAGCGCTTCTATCATTTGGATCAGTCCCTCCTCTATGTTGAACGATCTCATGACTTGCCAGAGTCCGTCGTGCCAGACGCGATCAAATGCTTTCCTGAAATCAATGAAGTTGTGGTAGAGTTCGCGCTGATGCTACAGATGTTTCTCGATCAGGACGCGGCAGTTGAAAATCTGCTCTACAGTGCTTCTTCCAACTCTGAAGCCAGCCTGTTCTTCTGCCAGCAGTTCCTCGGCGAAAGTTTTGAGGCGGTTGAGAATGATTCTAAGCATTACTTTGCTAGGGTGACTTATCAGACTGATAGTTCTGTAGTTCTGGCACTGTTTCAGGTTTCCTTTCTTGGGGAGCGGGATCACTAGAGACTGTGTCCATTCTACTGGCCATTTCTTTTGCTCCCAGATCTTTTGACAGAGTGTAGTGAGGACCTTCGTTGTTACTTCTCCTCCATGTTTCAACAGTTCAGCAGGTACGTTGTCTACACCTGGAGACTTTCCTCCCTTCAGGCCACGTACGGCTGCTTCCACCTCTTCAGCTAACACTGGCAGGTCTTCAGCCTTCCTGGCCCCAGCCTGGTTGTTTTGGAGGATGCTGGTGTCTGGCTCAGCCTTGTAGTTATACAAGTCTCGGCAGTACTCAGTCCATCTGTTTAGTACAGCAGTGTTTTCCGTAAGGAGTTGGCCGCTGCTGTCTTCGATGACTGTGGCTGTTCGCTGTTGAGTCTTGGTGAGGGTCCTTAGCGTTTCATAAGCCTTCTTGCTGTTGCCATTTGCCATGCCCTCTTCCACGCTACAACACTGGTCTTCAATCCAATCTTCTTTGGCTTCTTTCATCCTCTTCCTGATCTTCTTGTTGACAAGTCTGTACTTGTTTGCTGATGTGAGGTCTTGGCCTCTCTTTTTCTTCCAGGCTCTCCTCTCATCACAGAGATCGAGGATGTCATCGGTGACCCAGGGCTGTTTGCGCTTCCTCTGCTTCCCCAGCACTTCTTCTGCTGTAGAAAGTAACACCTCTTTTATATTTCCAGCAAGGGTGTCTACGTCGCAGTCCAAAGTAGCCAAGGCTGCAAATCTGCCTCCCACCTGGGCTTGGAAGAGCTCTTCTACTTCCGGGTCTTTTAGCTTCTGGAGGTCGAATCTGATGCGAGGGTTCTTGCTATCTCGTTTCAATGCCAGCTTCAACTTGAGGCTAGTAAGGACGAGGTTGTGGTCACTGCCAATATCAGCGCCAGGAAAGGACCTCGTTTGTGCTTTGTTAACGCTGGATTTGAATCGTCGAGGCAGCAAGATGAAGTCAATCTGGTTATGGACCAGGCCTCCTGGCGATTGCCATGTCACTGTTCTTGACTTCTTGTGTGGATGGAGGGTATTAGCAACGGTGAGACGGTGACTCTCTGCGAACTCTAAAAGTCGCAGGCCTCTGTCATTTGTTTCTCCAAGGCCAAACTTGCCAGCTGTTCCTGCCCATTGTTGGTAGGCGTCAGGGCCGATCTTTGCATTCCAGTCACCGAGGACAGTCAGAATGTCTTTCTTAGGTGTTTTCTTTATGATGTTGTCCAGTTGTTCGTAAAATTCTTCTAATTCTTCATCATCATGGTCTGCTGTTGGAGCGTATACTTGTATGATAGTGATGTTGTGCGGTCGGGCGGAGATGCGGATGGAGATTAGTCTGCTTGACACGGGGGTGCAGCTGATGACAGTTCCAACCACCTCTTTCCTTACGATAAAAGCTACGCCATGTTCGTGCTTGGTTTCTTTTCCGCTGAACCAGATTTTATGGCCTTCATCTGTTGTTGTTTCTCCGAAGCCTGTCCATCGAACTTCTGCAAGTCCTACAATGTCCCAGCGATAGCGCTTCAACTCGTGGGTGAGTTCCTTCACTTTGCCGCACTGGTAGAGTGTGCGAACGTTCCAAGTTCCGATAGTTATTCCTTGCGTGGGCAGCTTGATGGTGGGTTTGGTTCCAGTAACACACTTGTCACCCCCACCCTGGAGACCTCCAATGGGGTGCGCGGTCGTTGGTGATCCGGGCCCCGACCGATCCGGCATGTTATTCTTATTCTGTTGCTTTTCCATCAGTCCTTTCAATGGGCTTAGGCGAACTTGGCGGCGCCCGTCTCCTCTCCAAGTATTTCAACTGACTGAAAGACGCGTCAGCCCCTCACAACGTTTCGCCCGCCAGCAGAAGCGGTTACCGGGGTGTGGCTAGGTAAAGGACCTGGAGCCAGCTGTGAGAGTTGAGTGCCATGTGAAGACCAGTGCTCCCGCCTGCCCCAAGAGGCGCTGCTGGCTGAAAAGTCAAAGGTACTACTTCTCCATGAACACTCTACACCCCAATTAATTAATTAAGCATGTAATTTGTATCCTGACAAAGGGATCTGTTCATTTCCTGTTGCGTGATCGCTGTACTGCCAGTGGACGCAGACTGTAAATTCAATGTCAAAGATCTCCAGCCGTCAAGGAACATTGATATAAACTGGTGTCAGCAAGAGGTATACATCCTCATGAGCCCCGCAACTGCGGGGGCTCATGGGGATCTATATCTCTTGCAGTTGGGCAGTGTTCAATCTTTCTCGGCAGTCAACGGTTAAAGGGTTTACACTGGCGGAGATTTTGTCTCCATTAACCCATTCAGACCTGACGCACTACAGCAGCAGATGGGTCGACCATGATAATTCAAGGGTAGTGCCAGATTAGCTTGGTGCCGACAGGCACCAAGCTAATCTGGCACTACCCTTGAATTATCATAGTCGATCTATCTCCTGGAACAGGTGCTCAGTCGTTAGATGACGCCTTCAAAAGTTGGGAAATACGTGCGTCTGGCTGAATGATTTAACACCGTTGCACGTTATTGTCCGCACGGTGCTGTAATCATGTTACGCAGCATGTCGCTGCTGAGTGACCTGAACACCCAGGGTGGTCTTGCAACTCCATTGCAATATCTTGCTTGCAACAAAATCCCTTGCGTGTGCAATAAAATCAAAGTGCAATTATTACCAGAAATGAAAATGATTTGTTGTGTGTTACGTAATAATCTGTAATACCCAGTCCTACATGCGTTCCATGAAATAAGCCTCTCAGACGAGTTTGTTATACCCCAGACATTTCCACTACCCAGGTTTAGTCAAGAAACCAGAAGTCTCGTTTCTGCTTGCAATTGGCCGAAGCTGTTCGCCTGAGTGAATGCTTAGACAGCTCAAAGTATTCCTCTTTGTGAAAATTAAATGATAGTCGAACTGAGTTTTTAACAGTTGCATTAACTCATTCTACCCCAGACACACCACAGCAAGATAAGGGTCGACCATGATAGTTCAAGGGTGATGCCAGAATAGCTTGGCGCCTATGGGCGCCAAGCTATTCTGGCATCACCCTTGAACTATCATGGTCGATATGTGTCCTGCACTGCAATGCAGTCTTCAGAGGACAACGGCAAAATTTGGGGATTTCGGTGTTGGGGTAGAATGAGTTAAACGACTAGCAATGAAGATCCAAATAAGATGCAGATTTTAGAGACCGGTACTACTTTGTACCGAAGCCTGGAGCCTGGATATGGTTGGGGTCTGCAAGGCTAAAATGAAGCCCACTGACAATAAGATCAGCCTGTATTGATGGCACCAAAATGAATCAATGTGCAGCTATTGTCAGAATGGAAGTTTGTTGCAACGTGTGTCTGTGCGTTTAATTATCAGTAACACATCATCTTGCGTGTGTTGGTTGGAGTGAAGCTTCTTAATTGAGATAAAATGACGTCCAATTGGAATGCAATCAGCCGTCTATTTGATGGCACCCCACGGATACTTGAAATTAATCTCTTCTGTGCGATTAGCCTCATAATGATATTGTGTTTCTGAAGTCAGGAGAAATAAGTCAACGTGGGCGACGATTGATCTTTGTTAATTTCAACGACAATACCGTCAAATGAATATGAACAGAAAATGATGCCAGCAAGACAGGCATAGATCCTCGTGAGCTCCCGCAGTTGCTTCAGCATCAGCGTCAGCCTTCCAGATCGTAAGGGAAAAAATGGCGCCAACAAGAGGTATAGAGCATCACGAGCTCCCGCAGTTGCATCAGCATCAGCGTCAGCCTTCCAGAGTGAATGGACACAAAATGACGTCAACAAGACGCATAGGTCAGCATGAGCCCCAGCAACTGCGGGGGCTCGTGAGGATCTATGTCTCTTGCAGCTGGGTCTTTTTCACTTTTTTTTTCTTCAGCGTGAAAAAGTATAAAGCAAGATTTTCCGGGTTTTAACGCAATATGAGCATCGCAAGTTCGCAAACGTGTGGAATCAGGAAAGATTTGAGAACCAGCTGCAGCCCTAAATGCTTTAAATCACCGCTGTCCCTCTCTGTCCCTAGATATTACATTCCTGAAACTGAAACTTTGTCTGCCTGCGCCGCACGGATATGAATGGCTCAAGCAAGAGGCACATATCCTCATGAGCCCCCGCATATATGCGGGGGCTCATGAGGATATATGCCTATCGCATTTAATGGTTGTTTGATGTGCTACGGTAGTGTAAGGTTAAATTGAGGCAGGCCGCCCCCGAGAGACAATGACAATGACAATGTTTTTTTTTTAATTATTTTACAACGGTGAAAGTTTTGGCTGGGACAACCATTTTTTGAACTTGCCGTTGCTAATCTAGTCTACAGATAATGCACAAAGTGTAAAAAATATTATACTGAAAATAAAAATTTAAAAAAATTAAAAAAGAGAGGAACAATGAGGACCCATGAGAGAGATAGAACAAACACAAACCAGCCAGACCAAGTCAATGTAATGGCATGGTTGGGATTTACACTGTCTTTGCCGTCACCAGTATTACCCTGCTGACGGCATTAGAACTCCAGAGAACCGCCGCCATCTGCAAGAAGCATAGATCTCCAAGTACCCATTTGTTTTCTGTGTTGCTAGGCCTTAAGCCGCAGAGCTTTGTCGTTGGGAATCGAACACGCCGCACTAATGTGTCATTCCTGTCCATAAAAACCCTTCATTTCGGCGAAATGAAATCTCTGCACCGGAGACATAAATCAATTCGTTAAATGGACCATTGGGTAAGGACTATCATTTTCCTCTCAGAAAATCAGCGAGCATCCTCAAGAGGCACAGATCCATATAAACCTCACATGTTGCGGGGTTCATATGGATCTTTGCCTCTTGCTGACATCATTTGCGTCTATGTTCCTCTACAGGGAGAAAGCTTTTGGTATCTCCGGCTACAGCTTGTCTGTTGAGACATTGCGTGCTGGCTCAGAGTCAGACCATTTTAACGTTTTGTCATTCTTTCAGCACGAGTTCAGAGAACAGAGCAGTTTCTCACTTCATAGGTAACATATTCATTGTACCATAGAAACGCTGAAACGAATTACTTTTGAAAACAAAACATTTCGGAATACCTGTGAACTAACTGAACAAAAGCTTTTATAAAGAGTCTAATTGCAACGCAAAACAGTGATTCAAACAATAGCCACAGTCGGTTTCGCTGTGATTGACGTCCAATATACATGAAAGCGAACAAGGCTTAATACGTAACAAAGCTTAAAGCTTCAACCGACCACACTTTTTCTATATACATCAAACTTCATATACAACAAACTACCACTGGACTCAAATTTATTTGTGATTATATTTGTCATAAGCGAAGTAATTTACATGGACATTGAGTAGTCGGGATTACTTTTGTAATATTCGACTTTATTACAGTATAAGCAACATTTATTATTATTATTTATATATGTATTATTTACCTTTGATAAACTTCGGATATAACTCTTAAATTGACGTACGGTTATATCCTAAATGTGTATTTTACATTAACTCATTCTACCCCAACACCGAAATCCCCAAATGTTGCCGTTGTCCTCTGAAGACCGCATTCTAGTGCAGGACACAGATCGACCATGGTAGTTCAAGGGTGATGCCAAAATAGCTTGGCGCCCATAGGCGCCAAGCTATTCTGGCATCACCCGTGAACTATCATGGTCGATCCTTATTTTGCTGTGGTGTGTCTTGGGTAAAATGAGTTAAACAATGCTATCAACAGAAATGATGCGCATATTCAGTACTGTTATTGAGGACCATCCAAAAAACGCTATACGACAATTCCGCAGCTATTGATAGGGGACGCCTTGAATGAGTTAAACGGCCCGACAGCAGCAAAGACTGGCTCCACAGGGGGGGGGGGGGAGAACTTAATTATACCGAAGGCACGTTGCGCGAATTAGTTTCATCACAGGTGGAGAAAACCGAAGTTTATAGCAGTTGCGCTCCTGACTCGGCGCGTCAATACAATATACTAACTTTAGTATTCTGTCGCTCGAGTCAGCGGCACAACAGATTCTTCACATGACTGCCATATCTTCGGTTTCAGGAAGAGGCATAGATCCTCATGAGCCCCCGCAATTGCGTTTGGATTGTGTTCAGTATTTCTCGGCAGTGAAGGGGTTAAGCCTAGTTTTAGCGAAATTTGCACTAGAATGTTGCGACTATTACTGTACTATGCCCAAGCTTGTCGTTGGTAAGTTACAATGTGAAAGTTTGATGTAAAAAGTGTCAAAAAGTCAGCAGTGTGCTTTGTGTTTTATAATAAATGCATCATACATCATACTGCTCGGCCCCACCCCCCCACTACCCCATCCCCCTCTCCACGTACTTTGTGCGTGCCTGCGCTGCACGTGATGTCCAGCACGTGCATCTTATAATTAGTGGATGCATATTGCCGTTATGTGAAAAAGCCAGTATGTCCATTTTCCAGAAAAGCGAGATTTTCATTGTTGTACAATGAAAACTTGCTTTTCTCAAAAATGGACATACTGCGAGACCAGAAGGGTTGACTTGCCAGTGCTTGTAATTTAGAAGAAACTACCAAATAAGTCGGAAAAAGCACTGTCAGGGGAGAGAATTGTGCATTATCGGCCAATGATCATAGATCCAGTCGGTGAAAGCACAAAATTAATAAAGATAGGAAAGAAAGGGTGCACTGCGTCAGAGACTGGAAGCAATGAATATGTAAGCCCCATGAAGGGCTTATTAAATTTAACGGCAACAAAGTTCTTTAAAGACGTTAATCCTAATTAAATGAATTACTTTTGAAACAGAATGTTTGAACAGATGGTAATTACTTTTGAAAAATTCAAAACAGCCTAGTTTACTGAGCCCACAAAAAGAGTAATCCAGACCCAAAAGGTGACTGCAAAGCGTGTAAAATGCAAGGAAGTACATAACGGAGAAAAAAAAACACGCTTAGAAAAGATGGGTACAACATAATTTATTAATATTTCGGGTAAATACCCTTTGTCAAAATAGACAAACAAATAGAGAGATTAGCCGCTACTTACTTCATTCGCAGAAGGAATGTGGCCACATTCCTTCTGCGAATGAAGATAAGTAGCGGCTACTCTCTCTGTTTGTCTAGTAAGGCTTTTTACACGAAATATTAATAAATTGTGTTGTACCCGTCTTTTCTAAGCGTGTTTCTTTCACAAAAAGAGTGATTCAAGCCAATATGTCTCCACGGTCACAATACAAATGAATATGGACTTCGTAAATGCTAATTTTTACACGGCCTTCAACATCATTGAACATCTGCAAGATCATAGATCCTCATGAGTCCATCCCCCAACCCCCCCCCCCCCACCCCTCGGGTCTGAGGAGACTCATAAGGATATTTGCCTCTTCCTCTCTCAGTCTACACCCAATGTTATACAACAAACGTTCGGTTTGTGACACGATAATGGGCATTCATTACCCTCTACAAGAGGCATAGATCCTCATGAACCCCCGCAAATGCAAGGGCTCATGAGGATATATGCCTCTCAGGGCCTGATCCAGGGGGGAGGAAGGGGGGTCCATGGACCTCCCCCCCCCCCCCTTCCCCCATAACAAAAAATGCTATTGTCCTTGACAAGCACATTTTGTTCATGCGTGCACAACCGCACACAAAAACTCTGCTTCAAGTGGTTACTTGCAGATAGACTATAAAGTCCAAGCCCCCCCCCCCCTCCCCCCTCTCGCCCCACTCCCCCCCCCCCCCCCACTCCCACAGTCTGAGTTTGTGCTTTTTTGCCAGAGGAGATTACAGGGTTATGAGCGAAAGATAAACTGCAATCCATCAACAGAAACCAGCAGACTCGCGACCATAGAGAAAAATAACATCATTCAGACAGAAAACCTTCAGCCATCCCAAGCTACATATTTAGTCTGTCAGAAACAGTACAGTAAGTAATCAGGAAAATGCAGTATGTGCAGCCCATTGTACTATGAGCCTAAAATAATATCAACGTACACGAACAAGGAAATGATTTTTGTGGGTGTCTGTCACGATTCATGCTCGAGAAAATAATCAACAACACTGCTCTTATTTGACAAAAGACGGTATGTCAATTTTCCACAAAAGCGCGAATTTCAATGCATAGTAATGAAAATCGTCCTTTTCTCAAAAATGGAAATACTGAATTTGTGCAAAATTAAGGAATACCGCTATAACACAAACTCTCTTTTGTCAGTCAGAAAATGAAACACTTGTTCGCGTTTGATTGTTGTTTGCATGCTTTTGTTGTCAGCAATAATTAACATCTCAGCATATCTTATATCGATCATTGTCAGATTGTCGGGGTAAGAAAGGCATTAATGCGTCTGCTATATTGGTTAACCCCTTGCGGCTGCCACTCTACGTACATTTTGTTTATAAAATTTGTGTTCACTGAACGACCCAAAACCTACAACTGTCTAAAGAACATGGACACAAGGTGGTCTCTGCAAGAGGCATAGATCCTCATGAGCCCCCGCAGTCGCGGGGGCTCATGAGAATCTATGTCTCTTGCAGTTGGATTGTGATCACTTTTTCTCGGCAGTGAAGAGTTTAATTCTTTCGTAAAAATGAAATTTGTGTAAATATCTTGAGCATTTGCTATATTCGTGACCAGATTCAAAGAAGTCTCTCTTATTTTCAACAGGCCTAAACTTGTTTTCAACATCTTGCTGTAAAAAGACATCACAAAATACAATTGCTCTTTAGAGTGTCTGATATAATTATAAGGTCTCTTGTCAATATTATGGTGGATAAAAAGCTTAATAACTACAAATCTGCTTATCAGCGTCCAAAGAAGTTCTCACAAAAACGGATTTTGACCGGCATAAAAAGGAATAATATTTTCAGCGCGTCAAGATTAAGTGGCCAAAAGAGCTTGCAGTTTTTAAACTTGTCCACAACGTCCATTTACAGCAAGGAGTTGAAATATGTCAAAAATCATTACCGACTCTAGCTTTTATAAGAGCCTCTCTTTTTAAAAAAAAAAAAAAAAGTCTCTCTCTAAGAAAAAGTCTCCCTACTGCGCGTCAAGATTAAGTGACCAAAAGAGCTTACAGTTTTCAAACTTATTCAGGGTGCCTATTTACAGCAAAGAGCTCATATATAGAAGCTGGCAACAATTATTGCCAGCTCTGGCTTTTTCAACAGCCTGCTAAAAGACAAAGACATAAAAAGGAATAATCTCTTCAGCTCGTCAAGATTAAGTGGCCAAAAGAGCTTACAGTTTTCACTCTGTTCACAACGTCCATTTACAGCAAGGAGTTGAAATATGGTAAAAATCATTATCAACTCTAACTTTTATAACAGCCACTCTATAAAAAAAAAGTCTCTCTACTGCGTGTCAAGATTAAGTGACCAAAAGAGCTTACAGTTTTCAAACTTATTCAGGGTGCCGGCCCATTTACTGCAACAAGTTGATATCTAGAAGCTGGCAACAGTTATTGTCAACTCTAGCTATTTCAACAGCCTGCTAAAAAAAAAAAAAGACATAAAAAGGAATAATCGCTAAAGCGCGGCAATATTAAGTGACCAAAAGAGCATACAGTTTTCAAACTTATTCAGGGTGCCCATTTACTGCAACCAGTTGATATCTAGACGCTGGCAACAATTATTGCCAACTCTAGTTTCAACAGCCTGCTAAAAAAAAAAAGACATAAAAAGGAATAATCGCTACAGCGCGTCAATATTAAGTGACCAAAAGAGCGTACACTTTTCAAACTTATTCACAACGTTCGTTTACAGCAAGGAGTTGAAATACAGAAGCTGGCAAAAATTATTGCATGCAGCTCTATATTTCAACTCTTTGCTGTAAAAGCACATCACGCTGAGACAATAATGATTACCTGTAACACGTCTAGTATTTCACTTCTCCTGTTACAATTACGTTAACCCCTTCACTGCCGAGAAAAAGTGAACATGACCCAACTGCAAGAGACGTCCGCGGGGGCTCATGGGGATATATGCCTCTTGCTGAGACCAATATTTGTATCCATGTTTCTTGTATGGTGCTGGCTTTTGGTCGTTGAACGAACCAGGATTTCAGAAACAAAAATGTACGAGAAATGTACGCACTGTGGCGCGGAAGGGGTTAAGTTCACAACTTCTAGATTTTTGAAAACTCTCTCTCTCTCTCTCTCTCTCTCTCTCTCTCTCTCTCTCTCTCTCTCTCTCTCTCTCTCTCTCTCTCTCTCTCTCTCTCTCTCTCTCATAAAACAATTAAATATCGTTCTTTCAAAACATTTAATAACGGCGACTTTCTGCGGGATCTGCGCAATACTCCTTTCAGTGACGTGTATAACCACACTTCTCCTGACAGTGCCCTGTCGTACTGGATGGATCTATTCCTTGGTGTCCTAAATAAGCATGCGCCCATACGAATAAAACGAGTTAAGCACTCTACCCTGCCACCCTGGTTAACAGTAGATGTCAAACAGGCCATGTCATTTAGAGACAAACTTAAGAAAGAAAAACAGTTTGATGAATATAAGAAACAACGAAATCGTGTTAAATACTTAGTGAGAGCGTCAAAAAATTGTTCTTCCAGGAAATGAATAGGGACAAAAAAGACTTATACAGCATCGGTGTGGAAAGCCCTGAACGTTATAACAAAGGGTAAATCAGCCCCTGAAATACCATCCCATTTGTCAGCTGATATATTAAATAACCACTTCCTATCGACAGCTGAAACAGTTGCTCAGTCAGCTGCAAGTAGTAACGCAGAGTACCAAGTTCCTAGTGTACTGGAAAAATACTGTGAGGCCAAAAATATACTGCAGACATTCATCATTCCTGATATTACCGTCGCTGAAGTCGGCAAATTTATCTCTAGCATACCGAACAAAACGTTCACCGGGATGGATGGTATTGACAACAAAATTCTGAAAATGTCACTACCATATACGGTAGAGACACTCACTTATATCTTTAACCTCTGTATAAAACACAGCACGTTTCCAACTATTTTCAAAGAGGCCAAGGTAATCCCAATCCCTAAATCAAAAGATCTTGAAGATGTCAATAACTACCGTCCTATCTCACTTTTGTCGGCCCTGTCAAAGCCCCTTGAAAAACATTGAAAAACACATACAAAAATACCTCCTCGATTTTCTAGAAAAAGGCAATTTCATAAATATTCACCAGTCCGGCTTTACACCGAAACACTCATGTCAGTCAGCACTGGCACACATTGTAGACAGCTGGCTGGAATCAATAAATAAAAACCTGATGTCTGGAGCTGTTTTCTTAGACCTACAAAAAGCATTTGACCTTGTCGACCATGACATTCTCTTAAAGAAGCTAGCAGCATACCATATAAGTGAAACTGCCATAGCATTCTTTAGATCATACCTAAAAGACGTGGGTCAAATGGTTGTTGTGATGCGTCTAGTGTGGTACTGTAGCGTCTGTGCTTGTCGCTCTCGCTTTCAGCTCCCACCGCTGGCTAGCAGTTTTGCGAAAAGGGGAGCAGAACATGTCAGTCTCTCCCTGCCAGTACACAGCCTCTCCAACAACAAGCCTCATGTAGTGCCTCCTCGTGGTGACTCATGGTAACCGAGCACCTTACGGACTCGGGCTGAACTACAGAGGACTCGGAGGAGATCTGGCCCCCAGACATGCGGCATGCAGGCCCATCGATGTGTGGACAAGCCCTGATGCCCATGAACCAGATCCCCAGCTATGGGTAAATAGCCCCACTGCCTTGTGGGTGCCTTGGGAGAGGCAAAGGCTAAGGGAGTAAACCCTATACAAATCCGGGTAGGGATGCTCGATAGCCTTGGTTGGCAGATCTCCTTCGAGAAGGAAAACTCCGAGGAAAAACCTGAGTAGATGGGACCCATAAGCCTTGGTCGGCAATCCATCTAGGAGAAGGATACTCCAAAACTAAACCATCCTGTGCTCCCAGGAAAGGCCTTTTGACCAGGAGCTAAGGGTGAGGTAACCCCGACAGAAACCCCGAGTGCTGAAGACGGAGGTACTGGGCTGCACAGCGCACTCTAATAAACCACAGTACCATGCATATACAGCCATATGACACTTGGAGATGGTTTCAACAGGAATGGTGCTCGCCCTGTGGAGTCTCACCAGGCAGGTGCAGTACCGGGCTCTGTGCCTCTTCGGAGCCCACCCCCAGCGACTGGAGGACCTTCCCGATTGTCTCGAGGAGCCAGGGGACTGGGAAGTAGAGCGACTGGCCAGCGAAAAAACAAGACCAGAGACAAAGAAAAAGCCAATGTGAACATCATGCACTGGAATGCCGAAGGGGTTACCAACAAGAAAACAGAACTAGAGCACTTTCTGCATGAAAACAGCATAAACATCTGCTGTATACAAGAGACACACCTGCAAGAAGGGAAACCCTTTAAGGTCAGAGGATATCAGGTCTTCCGAAGTGATCGCCAAGGGAGGAAGAAAGGGGGGGTTATGACCCTAGTTAGAAACAACCTGAATGCCAGCGAAACCAGGAGATTCATGGAAGAGGCAGAATACATCCAGGTCAAGGTAACCACCAGTGACAGCACCCTTGACCTTGTCAACTACAACTGCCCTAATGATAAGTTGCTGTCCCTCGACACTATCCATGTCCCGGACAGTGGATTCCTCATCACTGGTGACTTCAACAGCCAGTCCCAGAGTTGGGGATATGACACACTGGACAAGAGAGGAGAAGACATTGAGGAGTGGCAAGATGAAAACCACCTGATACTTGCCAATGACCCTGAGGACCAACCTACCTTCTACTCTCGCCGCTGGCACACCACCACTACACCGGACCTGGCGCTTTGCACTGAAGATGTTCATAAGCGCCTCAGCAGAACAGTAGGACCACAGCTAGGAGGAAGTGACCACCGCCCTATCCTCCTAACC
The DNA here is from genome assembly GCA_036245525.1 of Semisulcospira habei. Classification (NCBI taxonomy): domain Eukaryota; kingdom Metazoa; phylum Mollusca; class Gastropoda; family Semisulcospiridae; genus Semisulcospira; species Semisulcospira habei. Next base: position 46,053,492 of record BTPG01000007.1, read on the forward strand.
CTAAAAGGATGCACAGCAGCTAGCTCGCCACACCGGCCAAGATGGAACTACCGAAAGGCAGACTGGCGCTTGTTCAGTATCCGAACAAATGAGCTAAAGCAAGACCTCGCTGTTTCTGGAAGGAACATCAACAATGTGGTCAGAGAGTTTAATGACATTATCAGTAAGGCAGCCAAGGAATCCATACCTCGAGGGGTCCGGAAAAACTACACTCCATACTGGACCGCAGATCTTCAGAAAGCACATGACAACCTCACTAGGGCCAGAGAAAACGCTGAAACCAACCCCAGCCAAGAAAACAACATCAAGCTACAACACAGTAAGGCCCAGTATCTGAAGATGAAGTTGGAGTGCACAAGAAGAAGTTGGAGAGAGAAGACTGCAAGACTAAACATGGACAGGGACACCACGAAGTTGTGGAGACTGACCAAGGCGTTGAACGATGAGGGCACCAGGGAACAGAAGATCACCTTGGAAGAAGAAGGGAAAGCACTGACTGGTAGGAAAGCTGCAAACATGTTTGCACAGATCTATGCAAAAGAAAGTGACATCACTGTCCCACGAATGCTTGCGAAAGAAATCAGACAGGAAGAAAGAGAGAGAACAAGAGATACGAACATCCATGATGCAATGAAGAAGGACATCACCCTTCCAGAACTGAAGATGGCCATCAAACAGCTGAAGAAGAAAAAATCTCCAGGTCCAGACAGCATCTCAAACGAGATGTTACAACACCTTGGCAACACTGCCTTAATGAAGCTACTGGACATCTTTAACCACAGCTGGAGAGGAGGACAGGTACCCCAGTGCTGGAAGGAAGCCAGGATGATCCCAATTTTGAAGAAAGGGAAGAATAAGTCCAAAGCCCTGAGTTATCGCCCCATCAGCCTGACAAGTTGTGTGTGCAAGACCATGGAGCGCATCATCAACAAGCGCCTGCAGTGGTACCTGGACTCCGAGAGCATTATCGTGCCAGAGCAAGCCGGCTTCAGAAGCTACAAGAGTACAGAAGACCAGACAACACACCTTGCACAGGTCATAGAAGATGCCTTTCAAGATCAGAAGGTGACATTAGCTGCCTTCATTGACCTACAGAAGGCTTTCGACAAGGTGTGGAAGGATGGTCTCCTTGTGAAACTCCTTCGCAGTGACATCCAAGGGAATATGTACCGGTGGACCAAGTCATACCTGCACAATCGCAGAGCCCGTGTGACAGTGGATGGGTACTGTGGCCAAAAAGTGCTGTTGCGTCAGGGGGTGCCACAGGGGGGAGTCCTGTCACCGACCCTGTTCATACTTTTCATCAACGACCTTGTGCCAGAGCTACCAAAGGAGTACACGCAGCCCTGTACGCAGACGACCTGGTACTCTGGTGCACAGAAGAGTATGCAAAAACTGCTACATACAGGATGCAGCTAGCCCTGGACAGGCTGACAGACTGGACCAACAACTGGTGTGTGACCATCAACACAGAAAAATCATCAGCCACACTCTTCTCTCTCTCCAACAAGGCAAAGGCTGGCAACCTAACACTGGGCAACACCCTGCTGCGGTATGAAGACCAACAGACATACCTGGGAGTCACCCTTGACAAGAGGCTGACGTGGAAGCCGCACATTTGGAATGCAGAAGCGAAAGCTAGAAGAAAGCTGAACATCATGAGAAAACTGGCTGGAACACAATGGGGAGCCAATGAAAAGATCCTCAAAAATGTATATCAAGGCACAGTGAGACCACACCTTGAGTACGGATCTAATGCATGGTTGACGGCAGCCCAGTCACACCAGCAGACCATTGACAGAGTTCAGAACCAGGCACTGCGTATCATCACCGGCGCAATGAGATCCACACCAATTGAAAAGATGGAAGAGACAACAGGCATCCCACCCCTGCGCATGAGAAGAGATTGCAAAGCCTTGATACAGTCCACAAAGGTCAAGTCTTCCAAAGACCATCCTATGAACGCTAGGATGAAACAACCAACCTCAGGGAGACTGAAAAGATCAAGCTTTGTGAAGGAGACGAGAGCACTGCAGAGAAAACACCAGGCAAAGCTGCCTGCGCAGATAGAGGCTCTGAATCCTGCTAGCGACCTTCCACCTTGGGAAAGTAAGCCAGAAAACATCACCATCTCTTCCACGGTACCCTACATCACCACCAGAGATGAGCACAGCACTGTGAGCAAGAAAGCCCTGACACTGGCCATGCTCGAAGAAAAGTATCCCCAGGAAGCATGGATACGGGCATACACCGATGGATCAGCCACAGATGCAGTTCAGGATGGAGGGGCTGGGGTGTACATTCAGTACCCAAACGGAAAATGGCAGGCAGAGGCAGTACCATAAGGATTTCACTGCACAAATTACAGAGCTGAGGTGGAAGCCCTGGTCCGCGCAGCAAACACCCTTAGTGGCACTGCAGACCCTGATGCCCAGATTGTCTTCCTTACTGATGCCATGTCTGTCCTTGAGGCAGCAACAGCAAGCAAACTGCCACGTCTACAAGAGGCACTGCAAAACGTCAAGTGCACCAGACTGGTGCTGCAGTGGATCCCTTCACACTGTGGCATCTACGGCAATGAAGAAGCTGACAGAATGGCAAAAGTGGGCGCAGAGAAAGAACAAGATGAAAATGGAGTCAGCTTCACAGAGATGAAGACCATCATTAAGTCTGTGTACAGACCACCACAACGGCCCCTAGACAGTTACCATCAGCTGTCCAGACAAGAGCAGGTGACCATCTTTCGTCTGAGGACCGGGCACAACCGACTCAATTTCCACCTGCACAGACGCTTCCACCTCGTGCCATCTCCCCTGTGCCCTTGTGGAGAAGCAGAGCAGACCACAGAGCACATCCTCCAGGACTGTGGGAACCTCCAGCCGCTGAGGGAGGAGATATGGCCGAAGCCCGCCACTCTACAAGAGAAACTGTACGGGCCTGTGGAGGCGCTATAGAAGACCACAGATTTCATTTTGAGAGCCAAACTCCAAGTGTGACGGCGTTCGAGAAGAAGAAGAAGAAGATACCTAAAAGACAGAAAACAAAACCCATGGAAAATACTCTAAACAAGGACAAGTTAACTACGGTGTCCCCCAGGGGTCGATCTTGGGACCTCTTCTATTTATAATATTCATTAATGATTTGCCTTTGCATATTACTAACACTGATGTCAATTGCAACCTGTTTGCGGACGATACGAGCCTCCATGTTTCGGGTAAAAAAAACAGCTGACATTAACCTTAGCTTACAAAGTAGTCTCAGCGAGGTTTCCGACTGGTGTAGAGAGAATCATATGGTTCTTCATCCAGGAAAAACAAAGAGTGTTTTAATCACTATACGACAAAAACACCAACGCCGACCACAGCCGTTACATTTACAAATGAACGCTAAACCGATAGAACAAGTCACAGAGCGTAAATTCTTGGGAATACACGTTGACGAACAATTATGTTGGGAGACGCATATAAATACAGTCTGTAAAACCATTGCTAAAAACACTTTCCTGTTGTCCCAGATTAGACAAGTAACGGATACACATACTCGTAAACTGTTTTTTCATGCCCATATCAAGTCTCACGTTGATTATGTTTCCACAGTGTGGGAAGGTTGTTGTGATGTTCACATGAACAGGTTAAACTCTATATATAAAAGAGCTGTCAAAATGATAGGTACGCGGCCCATTCCTACCACAGACAAATTTAGACATCTAAACATTCTCGGCCTGCGTCAACAACTTAATTTCAACAAATGCATCCTCATGCACAAGATATTAAATAACATGACACCGCAGTATCTAACCCAAAACATTATGCCACAGCAAGAACGCGAACGGATCTCAAGGAACAATACTTTACCCTTACCTCTGCCTAGAATTGACCTCTTTAAAACTAGTTTATCTTTTCTGGACCATTTTTATGGAACACTATTCCTGCACATTTGAAGACCATAGCCTCGCTTGGAATCTTTAAAACGAAACTTTTCGATTACCTGATGAGCCAAACATAACAACACTGGGCATTTAAACAAACCCTGATGGTTAATACTTTCATGTAATATATGTATTTATTTATATTGTTTGTGTGTGCGTGCGTGCGTGCGTGCGTGTCTGTGTGTGCGCGCGCGCGCGCGCGCGTGTGTGTGTGTGTGTGTGTGTGTGTGTGTGTGTGTGTGTGTGTGTGTGTGTGTGTGTGTGTATGGTATACGATGAATGGTGAGTGTTATTATTATTTTGTGTAAATATTTTTTTAAAATTTTATTCTTGCATGAAATAATATGTGTAAATAAAATTCTTTATTATTATTATTATTATTATTTAATCTATTTTATGTTGTAGATGTTAGGAACGGCAAGTTTGTAAAATGACGATTTGTTTCTGTCAAAACTTTTTACCGTTGATATCGCTGTCAAGGGTCTCTACCTTTTGTCTTTGACCTTATTCTGATGTTGAATTATCTCCTATTGAAAAAGGCTCGCATAGCTGCCAATGCTTCAGTGAGTTCTATAAGGGGCGCAGGACATACGCGTCATTGATTTGTCAACGTCTTTTGTCATGACGTAAGTTTTAGTTTTTACGTAATTTTATATTTTACGTGATAAAAGTTTCACTTTCGCTTCATAGGCTTGAGAAAATGGTGAAAAAAAAAAAATAGAAATTCACGATGGAATTTCAGTCTTGCTATAATTTGTGTGAAAGCAGATTGACTTTATCTATCTACATGATATACTAAGTACACGGGTCACCTGCATCCTCTTCTGAAAGCGCGTTGATGTGTGTCTGCGTGTTAGTTAGTGCGTGCGTGCGTGCGCGCGCGCTCCAAACATCTCCAAGAGGCATAGATCTTCATGCGCCTGGAGGACGCATGATGATTGTAACGATTGTGGTTGTGTTGTCCTGTGAGAGCATGCATGTGTTAATCGTAGGAAACGATCCGATATTTATTTGAGCTGTCATGGTTACGTATCACGTACCTTTTCAGTGAGATTCTTTATTGTTCGTCCATGATAGCGGTGTTGGCTTTGTTATGATATGTTAATTTTAGTTCGGAAGCTTCTAGAAAAGTCGTACGGAGAAGAGCGGTCGATTTTTGTTTTGGGTAGATTAGTTGAGATTGAACCAGAACGTTCGAATCAGGGTCGCGTTGTCTAGTGACATCGTTCATGTGACGTCAGAAGAGTAAAAAACATTTCGCTACTTTGTTTTATAAAACGAGTCATAGTTGTTTACTGTTCGCGTGAAGTTGGCAGCCAGTCAGTACGGTTTTTGAAAGATCGTGTAAGTTCTGGAGGATTCCGACTAGGTCGCGAACTACCTGCCATACTTTTGTGAGATGTCATTTTACATTAAGATTTGGAGCTGAATTGAGCAGCCGAATTATTGTAGCCTATTGTAGTTATTCCAGAAAATTCTTTCTTTATTAATATTTATGAGTTTCAGTTACGGGTTCCATTCTGATTGGTGGCGTTGAATGATTTTCTTGGATTATTCTAGAAAGTTCTCTTACTATATAACGTTGGTGCTAGGAAAGCGCGGATGTACATTGTCACGCATTGTCAGTTGTAGGGACACACGGTTTATCGTAGGTACGTGGCCCGTATAGGGTGTACATTGTGAGAGACACAGCGTAACAGTGGTTTACGTCGTGTGAGGAACTTTGTGTCGTCAGTGTGGAGATTTGCAGAAGAGACTTTGTATCAGTGTTGGTGCATTTGGAAATGCATTGTGTGGAGATCGCATCGCTGAATTAAATTATTGTTGGAACTGTTACTCCAGCCGCGGTATTGTCTACATCCTTAAGCCACGTGTGACGGGTTGCAGCTGAATGAAGTTTATTTAACAGAACCTTACGTGCGTGCGTCTGGTGTGTTTATCATACTACGACTACGACTCCACTACGAAACAATGATCTATTCCCCCTTGGAGATGCGCGCATGTGTGTGTGTGTGTGTGAGAGAGAGAGAGAGAGAGGGCCGCGCGCGAGAGAGAGAATGACGTCATATTTAGAGTATTATGTCAGTGTCTGCGTGGTGACGGAGCTCCCTCTTTTACGTCACCGCCACTGTCTGACTTTCGCTAGAAGAAAGGTTTTTTAGTGTTTTTATTCTTTAGAATTACTTTTTACTAAAGAAGTTGAAAGGATACAAAGCTGGCTAACGAACGCATCCAATGTCTTTCTCCAAACTAGCTATACGCAAAAGTTCAAGTAAATATGACAAAAATTACGGACTCTAATTTGGGTCAACCGACTTCCTATAAACGGTTCTTCAAAGAGACATTTAATTACAATAACATTTTATGATCGAAGGCTCTCTTAGCCACCCACTTAAGAAAGTATTTCGCCAAGTTTCAAGCGTGTGTGTACAGAAATATCGGAGATTCTCTTGTTTACATACATGCGCACACACATACATACATACATACGCACACATGCATACATACATACGCACATATGGCGCTTCGCGCCAAATGTACGTTCAGCAGCGAGGTTAGCGTAACTAGACATGACGTAATTTTTTTTATTGTTACTTCAATTGTGAGAGATTTAGCCTGCTCGCCTTTGACATCATGGACATGCTATTATATTGGCCCCACCGCGACCCGTCCTAAAAAGTCCCTTCTATAAATAGAAGGGACTTAAAAAAAAATAATACATGCTATGTAAAAGGAAGTCGCTTTACGTCACCTTGTTAAGTCGCAAAGAGCAAGTCTTAACAAGTTCGGAAACTACCAAAAATACATCACATGTAACGGTTATTTCGGGAAAATCATGTGCATATGACCTCCCTAGAGAGCAAGAGACAATTAACACATTCGAAACGGGTTGCATCGGGTCAGGCGGCATAAAGCCGCGTATCCTTATTTGGCGCATCTCGAACCCTTTACTGCCAGACGCTGATTGTGTTCCTGAAACTTTTTAATCTTGCTCCAGCCGTATAAAAACGCATGGATACAAAGTGGTCATAGCATGAGGCACAGATCCTCATGAGCCCCCGCAACTGCGGGGGCTCGTGAGGATCTATGCCTCTTGCATTTGGGTGGCGTTCACATTTTTTTCGGCAGTGAAAGGGTTAATTGACAAGTCAACCGTTGTGTGGCTTTATTTTTCCAGAGAACACATGCAGCTTTCCTGAACTTAGACACTGCATCATTGGAGACAATAACAAATGTGTGTCATTTTTTTCCAAAGAATTCTTTGTTTTATCTCAGCATTCAAAAGCAAAAGAAAACACTGACCACAGCGTGTGTACTTTTTCTTAATGCAGCTGCCAAAATAGTCTCAGAAAGAAACTAAAACATCAATGATACCCACACGTATAAAGAAAAAAAAATCATCCTCAAAACCAAAACACGGAGCTCAGCTTGATGTTCATTTATCACGATTCTCGGCTAGTTCTTTTTATATACAGTTCTGCGATTTGTATTCGGTTGTCTGGATTAATATTTCTATTTTTCCATGACCGGAGGTTGATTGGAACTGTCAGATTTGAGAAATGTTCTAAACGTAAAAATGTACTTTTTATTTTGGTTCAGAAACTTCTTTTTTAAAGTGGTTATGTGAGTGACAAAAACGATACTGACAAGGACTGAAAAAAAGAATGCTCTCGTTTATAAAAGGGGAAAAAAAAAACACCATACAAGCAAACAAAAACATAAATTTCGCGTTCCTGTGTGATTTACTCTGGGTTCCAAACCTGACAGCTCTTCCAGTGAATTGTCAAAAAGTATTACGCACCATTGTAGTTTTCTGCCCAGGGAGAAAAAAAAAAGTAAGAACAGAAAAAAATACCAGCAGGCTAAAAGAGAAAGGTCCTCGGGCCGACGTAGGCCGCAGTTGGACCCAGCACGGCTGTGCGCGGTACAACTGCGGCCGATGTCGATCCGATCAGCTTTCGCTCCATTGGATACGACTAGCCACGAGAAGCTGATAGCTTTCAAGTCAATCTCTGGCTCTGAGCTAATTCAGCTCGCCCCTCATCAATAGCTGCGGAAGTGTCGTAGAGCGTTGCCGAAGGCAACGCTCAACGACACTTCCGCAGCTACTGATGCAGGCTTCGGCAACGCTGTACGACATTTTCGTAGCTATTGATGCGGGGACATTTGCATGAGTTAAGAAGACAACAACGGCGCGACGTCATATTCTTTAATGACTAAAGGGGTTGACATTTCTACAGACCTGTCTCATTAGAGGGCCAGACTGTATCGATCTGACTAAGCTAGTACTCGACATTAACATTCTTTTTTCTTTTTTTAAGCCATATCATACTGAGGCTAGAAGCTTCACATTTGTACACTGCCATATGCAAGCTACAGTATAGTACTCACAGATAAGGATATAGACCAATGACTTTAGTTCAAGGGTGGTGCCAGAATTGCTTGGCGCCTAGAGACGCCAAGCTATTCTGGCACTACCCTTGAACAATTTTAGTCAAACTTATTTCATACACTGGTGTATTCCGAATGATAAGGGTTAAGCGACAAGAATAACTATTCATTTCAAGAACGTTCGCGCCTCATTAGAGAACTACAACGCATCGGCATTTAAAAAAAAAAATTGTAACGACAACGGAAACTGCTAATTTCAACAAATGTCGTGTCTCATTAGAGGACAAAACTGCCAAGAAAAAGTGAAGGAATACCACTACAACTGTGAAAGAAAATATGAAATTCACAAAAGTATTCAGAACACAAAATGTGCCTCTAGAAGAACATTTCTGTGCGCCAGGAGAGAAAGTGGGAAGCAGAATCAGGCAAAGAAGTACCCAACGGAAAACGAAACACGCTTAGAAAAGACGGGTACAACACAATTTATTTAATCAGGCAAGCCATCGGGCCCTATGAAGACCCATTAGCCATTGTGAAAAAACGCAAACTGAAGTGGTATGGGCATGTCACTCGTTCAGCAGAGCTTGCCAAAACAATCTTGCAAGGCACTGTGCAAGAAGGACGAAGGAGAGGAAGACCGAGGAAAAGATGGGAGGACAATATCTCAGAGTGGACAGGACTGAGGCTGGGTGACACGCTAAGAATGGCAGAGAACAGAGAGGAATGGAGGGAGCTGTTGCCAAGTCATCAGTGGTGCCCCAACGGTCGGCAAGACTACGGGATATAGATAGATAGATAGGAGAGAAGAAAAAAAAACAAACAAACAAAAAACCACTGAGAACACAAAATTGTCAAGGAATAAATGAATCAATCAATCGATGAATCAATGGATAAATCAATCAATCAATCAATCAACGAATCAAGCTGAAAACTTGCTCGTTGTTGTATATACACGTAAGTCAACATATGAAGAAGGAAAAAAATGACTGTACCTATTACTGCATGCCCGCACGACTAAAGCACGACTAAAGCCTCTCTGTCCAGTGCCAATGACAACAATGCGCAGCGAGTACCACTGCTGTCCAAATCGCGACTGCCTCGTCTGGCAACAAGAGCCAGCGAAATGATCCCTTCGGCGGTAAATGTCTCTAGTCTGCCCCGCGCAGTTTGGTCCTATTTACTGTCTCTGGCACCGAAGTGATCACCGCGCAGTCGTACACTTCAACCTTTATTCGCCGAACACCAGTGGACACGATCCACCTGCAAAAGGCATAGATCCTCATGAGCCCCCGCAATTGCGGGGGCTCATGAGGATCTATGCCTTTTGTTGTCATTTTTGTTCATGTATGTACGGGTACATGAGCATCTATGCCTCTTGCTAACATCTCTTTACATCCATCTAATTGCGGCGGCTCATGAGAATCTATGCCTTTTTGCTGACACCTCTGTACCTGTGTTACTTGCACTGCCTTGCGGGGGCTCATGAGGATCTATGCCTCTTGCTGACACCTCTTTGTATCCATCTTGCCTGTACTGTTTTACAGGCGCTTATGAGGATCTATGCCTCTTCCTGATACCCTTTGAATCCATGTTCCTTGCAATGCTTTGCGGGGGCTCATGAGGATCTATGTCTCTTGCTGACACCTCCTTGTGTCTACGTCCCTTGCACTGCTGGCGCTCTTTCGTGCTGAGTTACTTCATTCTGCCCGCGACACACCACAGCAAGATATGACTCGACCATTGATTGATTGATTGATTGATCGATTGATTGATTGATTGATTTATGCATTGATTCATCGATTGATTGATTCATTTATTCCTATAGGCGCCAAGCTATTCTGCCACCACCCTTGAACTATCATGGTCGATCTATCTCCTGAACTGTAATGCAGTCCTCACAGGATAACTACAAAATGTGGGTATTTCGTACCTCGGGCACGATGAGTTAACAGAGTTCTGAAAGACGGTCTGCGTCCAGTGGCAGTGAAGGCGCGCAACCCCCCCCCCCTCCTCCCCCCCCCCCCCGCCCCGCCCCTCCCCTCCCCCCCCCCCCCGCCCCGCCCCGCCCCCCCCCCCCCGCCCTCCCCCCTCAGCCTCCCCCGCCCTCCCCCTCCCACACGACAACCTTATTTAAAGAAGCCGACAGAGCAGATGCCGTTCAGCAACAAGCATCGATTCTCACGAGCCTTAGCAGCCTCTCCAACAGAAATAACAAAAATTGATGTGGTGAAACGAACATCCAACATCAAATGGGTACCGTAGAACGCGGCAATACAAGCCTTCCATTTTAGCCAACGTCACCATGTGAAAACAATTCGGCGACTATAGACTATTTCGTTCCAGCAGAGGCAAAGATTTTCATGGGCCCCGACAGCTGCAGGGGATCATGAGAATCTTTACCTCCTGACCGTTCAGTTCGGTAACTGCGCAGACTCTGTCCTTCCGTCTGCAAGAAGTGTAGATTCTCATGAGCCCGTGTACTACCTGGTGAGGATATATCTGAATCATTCTTCCAATGCCTGTTAGAGGTTCTCAGGAGACTTTGTGAAGGCGGATGTTTTCCGTCTGCAAGAGGCATAGATTCTCATGGGCCCTGCAATTGCAGGGGCTCATGAGAATCTATGCCTCTTGCTATTACATCTTGATTCTCCCAAACAATGCTTGTTTCCCGCAGGAGATTTACTTGCGGCAAAGGCTCTAATGAGAATCAGTCTAAATCTTCTGGCGAAAGAAATCTGCTCCTCGGAGACATCTCTCTCTCTCTCTCTCTCTCTCTCTCTCTCTCTCTCTCTCTCTCTCTCTCTCTCTCAGCGACAATGGTAGTAGATGAACTGGCCATTCGCCGATGATCATTGTAAGCTTGTGTGACTGTCTGGAAAAGGGAACTGGGGGAGAAGGATGTGGGTGAGGACTGCAGATGGGTGGGTGTGTATGTATGTGCCTGCGTGCGTGCGTGCGTGTGTGTGTGTTTTATGTTCAAGAGTCAAAAAGCCTCGCGGCGTTAGACCCTTTTGTGCATCATAATGATGACGATGATGATGGTGGTGGTGATAACGATGATGAAGACAATGTACAAGTGAAATCTTTTGCTGTCGTTCAGCGGTTTTTGTCGCGATGATTCCTGAAGAATCATTACCACAACAGCCGCTAGCGGCAGTCAGAAGGTTAATGGGAAATACCAAACAAATGTAACACATCATGACAGTAGTTTGTGCTCAATAATTTTGAATGATCAGGGGACCCTCAAAGATCCCCAGCCGTGAAAGGACTATGAGTACACGTGGTCTAAACGAGAAGTACAGATCCTCACGAGCCCAAACAAAAATTGTGCATGAGAAAGAGAGAAATGGTGATGAGGAGGAAGAAACGTTTTTTATGATACAGTTGTATTCTTTTGTGTGTGTGTGTGTGTGTGTGTGTGTGTGTGTGTGTGTGTGTGTGTGTGTGTGAGAGAGAGAGAGAGAGAGAGAGAGAGAGAGAGAGAGAGAGAGAGAGAGAGAGAGAGAGTTGAGTTAGTTTGCAAATGATAGAGACCAACTTATATTAGTAAATTTTTGCCTTTTCCCAAATTAGATTATTGCAAACAAGTGAGAGTTTACCGCATCATATTTCCACTCTCTCTAATCTCGTTTCCGAGGTCCCTGCTGCAGCACACACTGCCCAAATGACACTGCCAAACCCAATCCATCCGCAAAAGGCATAGATTCTCATGAGCCCTTGCAATTGCAGGGGCTCGTGAGAATCTACGCCTCTTGTTGAACGAAATCGGCTGCAGGTGTTCCTCAAGTTAAATGTCTTCTAGGTGTAACTCCCTCCCCGTCTGTGCGGTTCACACTTCGGGACAACCTCGTTTGTCTCTGGAACAGTGCGACGAAATAATTTATTACGCAGTCACTTACCAGCCTCTTCCATGTGCAAGAGGCATAGATTCTGAGTGAGCTCCTGGCAGTCGCAGGGGTTCATGACAATTTATACCTAGGGTCAGATGCATTTATATCCTGAAAATTTATAAAGCTTCCAGCGGCAGAATCCTGTTCTGCTGGAAATGGCGTGCTTTTTACGCATTAGATTCTTTTGTTATTGGACTATATACTCAATTGTGGGGTCGCACAATCTGATGCCAGAGTGAACATGGCTTAAAACGGATAGGAATTTCAGAATAAGGTAAGCGGTAGGTAGGAAAAAGCGTTAGCAGGGGGAAGAACTGTGCATCATAGACCAATGATGACAATTTTCATAGTACTAAGCATACAACTGATTGAAAAAAAGGTGGGTGTACTAATTAAGTAAACGGCTGGAAGCATTATTTGCAGAAGGCCCACCCACCCACCCACCAAAAAGGGGAAAGTATATCTATCTAACAAATACTGGATTTTCCTTCCATTCATGCTTTGAAATTTAGATCTAGGTCCCCATACTGTGCGTCCAGATTGTACTGGCCAGTGTGGACAGCTCCTGCGGTCTTGGTGACCCCATCAGCACACGGTCGGCCGCGCTGGGGAAGGCCAGGAAGGGTGTTTGGCATTTGACTTCCTTAACGTCCATCATTAGCACACCACCGTAATGGAACTTAAACACCACTCTAAGGCCGTTTCTGTAAACCTTTTGACTGTCGGTAGCGCTTTTTGTCGCGATGATTCCTGTAGGAATCATCGCGACAAAAAGCGCTACCGACAGCCAAAGGGTTAAAACTACAGACTCGCCTTTTCCTAAACGTTAGCATCCCACCCCTAACAATTTAAAGACGCAGTAAACATTGAAGAGCATGCGAAAATATGCTAAGCGTAACAGTGCTCTTAATTGAGCTTCAGCTCAACGGAAATTATTGTGTGTTTTGATAACACGTCAGACACTAGTAAGCTCGGGACTCTTCCTGGTTATCTTTTGTTGTCATTGTTGTTGTGGTTGGCTGGTTCGTTGATGCTTGCTTGGATGGTTGGTTGGTTGGTTCGTTCGTTAGTTCGTTCGTTCGTCCGTGTTTGTTTATTTGTTTGTTGCTCAACTATAAAAAAAAACATTTATCAAATGCAGTTAACCCCCATAGAACGCCATTGCATACACACACTGGACTGATGGTGATGATGGCTGTTGTCTCGCATATGAGGATCTTGGGAAGAAAGAATTATCTATTGCATGCCCGCTGGTGACTGTAGAGTCCGATTCGCGAGGCGCAGACTCTGCTGTAGCTTGGACTACATTTACCATAACCTCCGACCGATCTTTATGTTTCAGTATGTTACGGGAACAATACACTTTTCCTTGGCCTCAGCACGTGCAAGAGAAAAGCAATTGGTCTGCACCAGATGTAATATCATATAGCGAATCTTTCTCAGCTTCCAGGTTATACCAGTAGGCAAAACTCATCGGGTCGACGTCGGCCGTCGTTTGGAACGAGCAGGGATGTGCGCGGTCCAAACGACGTCCAACTTCGACCCGAGCAATTTTTGCTCTCTGGTATGGCTGATCACCCTCGTGTTCCCAAAGCAGAGTCTGCCATTTGGTGTTAAAACCTACCCCACATTGGCGAGTACTAGACATAATTTATCTATAAAACAACCCTTTACTTCATTTCCCTGGAGACTCATAGTCTCGTTAGACTCACCCAGTAAGCAAAGGTCTTCGGGTCCACGACGGCCGCAGTAGGACCGCGCACGACTGCGCGCGGTCGTACTGCGGCCGTCGCGGGCCCGAAGACGCTTTTGCTACCGGGGCAGTTCCCTTGACAATGACCATGTACAGTCACTCCAAGCTCTGTCGTCTGAGGTGCAAGAGGCGTACAGATCCTAATGAGCTCGTGGGTCTGCAGGGGCCTATGAGAATCTGTGCTCTCTAGCTGGTTGAGATCAAGCTCATTTACATCTCCAGATGACTTACGTTCTCGGGGTTTAGGTCAAAGACGGCATGCCTCCCAAGGAAGTTCCAGACAAGCTGTGCGCTCGGTCAGTAAAGAAATGGGACATGGTCACTCGGCCAACTCCTAAGAACTGCAAGAGGCATAGATTCACATAAGCCCTGGTGTCGCAAGGGCTCATGAGAATCCATGCCTCTTGCAGATCAGAGAACGGCTCCAGCTGTACCTCAGACTGAGGGCGCAACCTGGAGTTGAACGCAAAACTGCTGGGCCGATCCGCAAAGAGTTGTTGATAGCAGAGTTCAAAGACTTTCACCCACCTCTCGTTACCAATCTCATCGGGTTCATTAACACCAGTGGGGTCAGTGCTTTTGAAATGATCAGTGTTCAGATCGTATTCCACAGGTAATAGCTGTCCCTGTCCCCAATAAGGTGCCGCCCATAATCTTCAATTGTGTCGTGGACGTCAAATTTTTGGCTGTCGGTTGCGGTTTTCGTCGCGTTGATTCTTGCAGGAATCATCGCGACAAAACCCGACATCCTACGTTTTAGGTCCAGAACTGCCCAACCTAACCAGTCGGCCCTACCTGGCCCAATGCTTCATTTTTATATATTTTATTTATTTATTATTAAAAAAAATTTAAGTTATTTATTTATTTATTTATTTATTTATTTATTTTATATATATATATATATATATATATCAAGGACACCTACAGGTGTCCTTGATATATATATATATATATATATATATATATATATATATATATATATATATATATATATATATATATATATATATATATATATATATATATATATATATATATATTTTTTTTTTTTTTTTTTTTTTGGGGGGGGGTGGTGTGGTGGTGGTTGTGGTGGTGGTGGGGGGGGGGGGGGGTGTTGCTGGCCCGAGTGTGTTGTGGTCTTATAACACCTACTGAAAAAAAAAAAAGGTTTATTGGGCTTCGATTGCACGCGGGCGCTGCACTTTCTGTTGGGATGGAGGTGCCTGAATATTCTTGAAAACTGCTTCACTGGAGACCATTCTTTACATTTAAAGTGGACATGGAGTCAACCAACACAGACTTATTTTGTAGTTTCTAGCACAGCAGAATCAGCTAACAGTTTTTTTTTTTAATTTTTTTTTTATAAATCGGAGCAGTAGGTATTGAGTATTGAAAAAAGCATTTGTTATGTCATTATTTTTTTTCTCAACACTATGATGTAGTACAGAAAGTAATGATGTCAAAATGTTTCCAATACTCTATTGTGGCCAAATACAATTGTTTTCATCCCTACGTCACACGGCCAACCTACTTACCGCAAATCGTAACACGTGACCTCGCTACAAAAAAAAAAACAAAAAAAAAAAACAACCAACCCTTGTAGCGACTAATGGCGGACTTTTTGTAGCTCTCTTTCTGTCGCGTCTTGAATTCCAGTTTTGTTCTATAAAAGGTCACCAAAACGTTCTAAAGTACAAGTTACTTAGTGTTGTTCGAAACAACAGGTACACTACTGGAGACGAAAACGTCATGAAAGATTTTAAATTACGTCAGCAGTCTATTATGTATACATGTATATTCCTTTGACGTCAGTCAGTCGTGATCCAAGTCGGAAGATTTATTCTCGATCTCTTTTACGAAAATAGTGGAGAAATGAAAATAGATACGTTATTGGTAGCAGGGGCTTGCTGCACGGCACCTTGTGGGCATTTTGGAGGCAAAATGAACCATTGTACCCCTCAGGCCTTCGGTCTTCGGGGTACAATGGTTCTTTGACCTCCCTCAGGCCTACAAGGGTCCGTGTAGCAAACTCCTGCTACCAATAACTTATACGGTTCCATTTTTTAAAAATTTCTGTCTGCTAACTGATCTGATTCTGCTGTGTTAGACTACAAAATAAGTCCACGTTGCGTTGACATTGGGTCCACCTTTGTAACACTTTGTCTGTCGGTAGCGCACTTTGTCGCAATGATTCCTGCAGGAATCATCGCGACACAGTGCACTACCGACAGCCAAAGGGTTAATTTCGACCTTCACTTCAGAGCACTCCTTATGCGCGCTTCATAAAGCAGAATAATTTGGAAACACTTCATCCCGTTTGTTGATCTTTCTGCCAACGCCCCTCAGATTCTCTAAGAACCATCCCAGTAGGCAAAAGGCTAACGGGCGACCTACTCCAGGCAGAAAAGGGTTACTCATTCGAGACGTGCGCCTCCGGATACGCGGCGGAAGCCGCGTATCCGGAGGCGGCACGTCTCGAATGAGTTAATGTTTCGCAAAATCTCATTTATAGATGTTCTTAGTATGTCTTACAATAATGCTGGACAAAATAAATACCTTAAATGTCGAAAAAGAAAGACTTTTCTCCATGCTATGTAGAAGAGTATCTTCCGTTACGCTCAAAAGGCAGTGAAAAACCTCTGGTCGGCGCGCCTAAACTCACAACGATTGTGAAAAGAAGGGTAGACCAGTCTTTAGCTGAATCAAGACAACAATAACTCGTCGTGTCTGCGAATTTTAGCAGTCAAAGCCAGTCATGGAGCAGATCGCTTTAAACAGAAGGCCGGGCAGAACGAAACACGCAGCAGGGTAAAAAGATAATCACGAAACTGAATTCCCCTCCCTTAAATTAAAAAAAAAAGAAAAAGCAATTTGGTAGTGAATTTTTACAGTTGTCCGGTGTGTTCAATATGGACGAATGACGTTAACACTCTCCGCTTTTATGCTATGTCCTACATTGTCGCCGCGCTGTAAACAGTAATTACGGCTACAGAAAAACCTGCTTTGAACAACCACCATTTTGTTTTGCAAGGAACAGCTGATCTAAGACGACAGGTGCTCTCTCAACAGAAACCTTGAAGGACAAAGTGTCACCTGTCATTAAAACTCATCTTGTAGGTTTTAGAGAATAACCCAACGAAGAAAGAAACATGCTTAGAAAAGACAGTTACAACACAATTTCTTTTTCTTTTATTTTCAACTGTCTTTTCTAAGCGTGTTTCTTTCTTCGTTATGTTATTCTCTGCATTTTACACGCTTGGCCTCGGTCACCTTTTGGGTCTGGGTTTCGTCATGTAGGTTGCTACAGCCACTTCAATGACGGTTTTTAATGACGTAACTGGTGATCTCTCAATAGTTTGGTTGCTCAAAACAGGTGCTGCTGCATCTGCGCAGTTTCCTCGTCCTCCGATTTCCATGTGTGCTCTTTAGAATTAAGTTAACCCTTGCAATAAAGAAGACCCAGATTATATGTTTTTGGTCGCAAGCCAATTTCAGCGCCGAGTCTTCTTCTTCTTCTCGAACGCCGTCACACTTGGAGTTTGGCTCTCAAAATGAAATCTGTGGTCTTCTGTAGCGCCTCCACAAGCCAGCGCCGAGTAATCTCAACCTGCCAGTGAGTACCAGATAAGAAATGAAACCAGCAAGAGGCAAAGAACCTCATGAGCCCCCGCGACTGCGGGGGCTCATGAGGTTCTGTGCCTCTTGCAGTGGGTGTCGTTCACTTTCTCCTGCTTTTCTCCGGCAGTGGAAGGGTTAACTGTGGAGAATACTCGATACATGTTCTTTGGAATCCAGCTAAACATGACTTTATGAAGAACGACCGATCCCAGGCTATTCCCTTGCAGCTGAAATAGGAATGTGCAGGTGCTTGTCTTGGGAAAACATGTCAAACTCACTTGTATTTGTCGTGGAGAAGTGTGCGGATTTTTATGTTACATCTCGATGTAAAAAAGGAACACGTTTGCAGGTTATGTCCTATTTCTGCATTGGAAAAGACTTGCTGATCATAAGAATTTGAGTCAAAGCCGCCTCCAGCGGTTTCCGGCAACCGTCACGAAAGCGTCGAAGTGATTGGAGCAACCCGACTCTAATAATTTTATTATGGTCGTGACTCTGTCAAACGCCATCTTAGAAGCGTGCACACGTAAAACAGAATACATGAATCTGACCCCAAAAAACGCGGCTTGAAAATATTGTTTAGTGAGATACCAGTGTGTAGTTTTGTTACAAAATGCTTGTAAACAAAATATCGCTGGCATTTCGTATAAATGAAACAAATGTGACGTTGTAAAGCCCGTTAACCCTTCACTGCCGATAAATAGTTAACGCGATCTAAATGCGACTGTGGGGGCTCATGAGGATCTATGCCCCTTGCCGAGGCCACTTTGTGTCTATGTTCTTTGGACATTTGCGGCCTTTGGTCGTTCAGTAAACACAGATTTCAAAGACAAAACGTGTGTACGTTGGCAGGGAAAGTGTTAAGAAAAGAATACAACGTATCGGATCATGTTATCCGACAGGTGCACTTCTCTTGGTTGGTTGGTTGGTTCGGGTTTAACGTCCACAGCACCGAGGTGATCATTGACGACCCTCACGGGCGGGTTATGGGGCGGGGGGGGGGGGGGAACAGGGAAATCTATTGCCTATGGAGTACGAACTGAACACTAATCAACTCAGGCCCCACTCCAATTGTGCCACTTTAATTTACCAGGACCTTTCAACGGACATGCTACGGAACAAATCCGTTTTTTTCCCCCTGGATTGTGAGTCCAGCTACCGGGGCCGGGACGGGATTCGATCCCACGACCCGGCGATTCCTTTCGCTCTCCTGTTCCGACTTTTAACCGCCTGAGCTATTTCGGACTCTGCTCTTCTCTTATCTTCACCAGGAAGCGTTTTATATACAAACTCAAATGTGGGTGTGGGGTGAGATGGTGCGTTTGTCAGCTGCTTGACCAGAATGCACCTAAAGCAGGCTATCCGATGCCAGATGCTGAAAGTCAATACGCAGTCGACATGTTAGCGCGCTAGGAAAACTATGGGAAGCAATCTTTTCCATATTTTGGTCACCAGAGTTAGCTGCTCCTGTAAATTTGCATAAAACAGAAGAGGGACCGTCTGTGCATACAAAAGGATGCGGTCGGTTTCACAGCGCACGGCGCACAAACTAATTATTCGGGGTCAATGAGCAGTAATCTAAGTGGGGTGTGCTTTGTATCTGAAACGCGCTTACCGGCGACGACCTGTGACCTTCAAAACATTGAGGCTTTTAACCTCCTTGTGCATGTAGACACAATAGATCAGGTGGCTGCTCCTAATTTCTAATTTCTATGTAGAGGCTTTGGTAATCATAAAACACAACCTTCAGTGTCACACAAGACTGACGGAAAAACCGGCTGACGGAAAAACCTGCCGGATCGTATTGCCGTCAGTATGAAGAGACTTACTCCTATTCTCTCAGTCGTCAGAGCTGTCAAGCCACATTGACGCACACCTCTTTCTTGTTATATATAGAAGTGCATTATTTTGACCTGAAATAATTATCAAAATTATTGACATGCTCACCCTGAAAACACAACAGGAGACGGATCGGTCATGATAGTTCAAGGGTGGTGCCAGATTACCTTGGCGCCTTCAGGCGCCAAGCTAATCTGGCACCACCCTTAAACTATCTTACCCTTTTGATTTACACAGTCTGTATAGACGTCTGATATAGAAAGAATGACAGTGTGGTTTTCAGGGCGCGAGGTCACACTGGGAGTTTTCTTCGGCAGGAGTGCAGCGAATTGAGAGACAGAGAGAACCAGAATGGACGAGATGTATGGCCGCTCTAATGCGATTTACAAACAGGGATGCGGAAATCCAAGGGTTATGTGCCCCTGACAGTCCCCGAGCATCAATGAGATAAAATATATTCTACTTATTGACGTTGGACCGGCGCCCTCGTCCGGCAGGGGACATAACTCGGCTTCCTAATCCTGTGATTTACTGCTGAT
>BTPG01000007.1:46078450-46160950 GCA_036245525.1 Semisulcospira habei
AAAAAAAAAAAAAAAAAAAAAAAAAAAAAAAAAAAAGATATCGGTAAACGAGCAAAGGAGAAAGGAGAAAAGGAACTGAAAAAAGGGAAAGAAGCCCTGACGCACTACAGCAGGAGATGGGGCGACCATGATAAATTCAAGGGTAGTGCCAGATTAGCTTGGCGCACTAATCTGGCACTGCCCTTGAATTATCATGGTAGATCCATCTCCTGCAACAGGTGCATAGTCGTTAGATGACGCCTACAAGATATTGGGAAATACGTGCTGAATGAGTTATACGAGCAGAAAGAAATAAACGTGAAACAGAAAAGAAAAGAAATAAACAAACAAAAGAAGAAAACGAAAGAAAAGAAAAAAGAAAAAAGACTTTGTGACTCACCAGCAGGCATAATCCGATTCACCTCGGTCGCCGCAGTTCTGACTGTTCAGTGGAATAACCTTTGTAGAGCGGGCCCATGGGACGTTGTTTATCGGGTTGGCTGTCTAAGGCGCAGCAGGCGTTGAAGCTGAAGCTTTGAAGTGTTACAAAGCGCAGACTTTGACGTTCACCAAGCAGTTCACCTTTCTGCCTAATCTGGGTGCAGCACTTCACCCAGTAAACAAAAGGCCCACTGCGGCCGACGTCGGCCCAAGGACGATTGCTTACTGGTCAATATCTCATGGCTGATGTGCGTCTGCCTGAATTGGTCTAGTGAGGTGGGCAACGACTGGCGAAAAGGGGGCTTCTACCGTCGGCAGATTATGCAGGGTAAGTGTGAATAGATGGTTGTGAATGGGTAGCGGTTGTGAATGTATAAGCGCTGTTTGCTGTGTGAATGGCCTCTCGAAAGTCCGCAGTTTGCAGACTCCCGTCCACTACGGTCATTGTGACAAAAATCTTGTTCTGGAAGCTCATTGCGGACAACTGCACTTCCACGCAGTCGTCTGTCTATAAGTCTGTTGTACCAAAAATCCTACCATTCGCTCCAAGATCATTATCTAGCACATCCGGAGGGCTGGATATTTCTGGTGGTCAGTGAGTGAACTTAAATTCTGCACAAGCCGCTAAGAAGGGTGCTCCGCTATAAGCGGAGCACCTTGCTTAGCGGCTTGCGCAGGACAAAGCTCAGTCGTGCTGACACCAGATGGGGAACTGAAGCTGGCTTAGTTTGAGAGATCAGTTCGCTCCTGTGCCCGTCTCTCCGTGTGGCCACTAGTGACGCCTGCTTCTTGTGTCATGTATTCAGGGCCACTAAATTCAGGCTGGTCAGGTCCGTTCTCGTGCCTTGCCCCGTCAGCTGGATTTCCCTGCTGCACCATTCCAGTCGGGGCAGAATCATTTCTACTGCTAGCTGAAGCATGGTGTCGGTTCTGTTCCCTGTCACCACCGTGTCGCAATGGATAAACAGTCGCTTCAGTGCTAGAAGAGAAACACCAATTTCTTTTACTTTTCAATGCCATGCTTTTCTCCACGATTTCATATGCAATCTTCAAAACCTCCTCCTGTTTCTGCTCGTGATGTGAAGTGTAGTTGTTCTGCAGTTGTATCATGTTTTTATCAGACAGTTTTTCCATATATTTATCATTACGTGTCCTCAAATCTCTTCTCTCCTGCGTGAGTTCTTGCTCCACATTCATCATACTTTTGCATGTCCCGTTTTTAATGTTGATTTCTGATTTCATCACTCCTTCCTCCTCCATGCCAAGTTCCTTCACAAAACGGATCATGGTCTGATTGTCTTTGGCGGTTTGGATTGTCGGTCTGTCTGTGTTGTCGTTACATCGCATAGAGGAGCAACATTTTTCATCCTTTCCTCGCTCGCAGGGTTCTGAATCTACTCGCCCCAGTGACAAATCATCTTCGGGCCCACTGCGACCGTTGACAGGTTTTGTCTCACGGGATATGATATCATCAGCACGGGTTGTGTCCAGTGTCTCCTTGACAGAAGTTGCTTGCTCCGAAGTAGTAACATTTTCAAGATGGTTTTCCTTACACAGCCTTCTGCCTGTCAAAATGTGATCATCCACCATCAGAAACACTGTTTGACTCTTCGCACCTTTTGGTTTCTCTCCTGCTTTCGGTTTCTTCGTCCGTACTATCGGCAATGCCCTCCGGCGGTGTATCTTAATATTCCTTTCACGATCGTGAATAGATGAAGGAGCTCTTTGAGAGGAATCTATCACTTCCTTTTCAATCATGACCCTATGGGGGAAACTTGCAATCTGAGAGATGGGTCCATTTATATCGGTGGATAAGGAAGATGTCTCAAAATGTGTGGCCTGTCCTGCTGGGGCGTCCGCTCCTGCGGCCCTCATTGTTGAGTTTGCTAGTGACATTTCTGATTTTGAAAACATATCTTGATCGTCAAGTGGAAAATAACAGTGTTCAGACGAGTCAACGTGACGTTGTCCAGACACTGACTTTGATTCGAGGCCGCCGTCTGATGGCATAGACTCTTTGCCGACAGTAGATAAAGGAACGGGTGTATCTTCATCTTTATCTTGACGGGGTAACGCGTTGTTAGCCTGAATATCTGTAATTTTAGAGTCATCATTGTCACCTCCAAATTCTTGCATCATGTTGCTTGTCTCAGCGGCAGTACAACCACGCTAATGTTCATTGAGTACACCCCTCCCAAAACCTGCACCTTTCGGCTCTCCTTTAATCGCGACAAGACAGTCTTATCGTTCTTCCAGCACCATTTCCAATGGCGTGTTGGAAAATGCCGTGCAGAACTTTAACCCCTTCGCGGCCATGGTCACGAATTTTGTGTCTGAAACGAATGCACACAGATTGACATTCTCGTGAAGATTGTAGGCGTAAATGTGAAATAAACCTCTATTTTTCCCTCGGCGATTAAAACAATTATCACATATGCCATTTTTCATACTTGCCGTTGCTACTCTACAAACACAAGTCAGTTATAGGAATTGTACCAAATTACACATTAACGCATTGTGCCCGGGTTACGAAATACCCACATTTTGGAGTTATTCTCTGCGGATTGCATTACAATTCAGGAGACAGATAGACCATGATAGTTCAAGGGTGGTGGCAGAATAGGCGCCAAGCAATTCTGCCACCACCCTTGAACTATCATGTTCGAGCCATATCTTACTGTGGTGTGGGCAGAATGAGCTAAAACAATACAAACAAACCAAAAAACAAAAACCCAACAAAACAAACAACAGCCACAGACTCGCAAACACACACACACACACACACACACACACACACTCACACACACACACACACACACACACACACACACACCATCACACACACACACACACTCACACACACAGACACACACACACACACACACACACACACACACACACACAAGATCACCAACATATTAAGCAAATGCTTCGAAGTCACAGCGAGAATTGGCTTAATATGGCATTAATCAATGGGCTGGAGGATGCTGGTGTCTGGCTCAGCCTTGTAGTTATACAAGTCTCGGCAGTACTCAGTCCATCCGTTTAGTACAGCAGTGTTTTCCGTAAGGAGTTGGCCGCTGCTGTCTTCGATGACTGTGGCTGTTCGCTGTTGAGTCTTGGTGAGGGTCCTTAGCGTTTCATAAGCCTTCTTGCTGTTGCCGTTTGCCATGCCCTCTTCCACGCTACAACACTGGTCTTCAATCCAATCTTCTTTGGCTTCTTTCATCCTCTTCCTGATCTTCTTGTTGACAAGTCTGTACTTGTTTGCTGATGTGAGGTCTTGGCCTCTCTTTTTCTTCCAGGCTCTCCTCTCATCACAGAGATCGAGGATGTCATCGGTGACCCAGGGCTGTTTGCGCTTCCTCTGCTTCCCCAGCACTTCTTCTGCTGTAGAAAGTAACACTTCTTTTATATTTCCAGCAAGGGTGTCTACGTCGCAGTCCAAAGTAGCCAAGGCTGCAAATCTGCCTCCCACCTGGGCTTGGAAGACCTCTTCTACTTCCGGGTCTTTTAGCTTCTCGAGGTCGAATCGGATGCGAGGGCTCTTGCTGTCTCGTTTCAATGCCAGCTTCAACTTGAGGCTAGTAAGGACGAGGTTGTGGTCGCTGCCAATATCAGCGCCAGGAAAGGACCTCGTTTGTGCTTTGTTAACGCTGGATTTGAATCGTCGAGGCAGCAGGATGAAGTCAATCTGGTTATGGACCAGGCCTCCTGGCGATTGCCATGTCACTGTTCTTGACTTCTTGTGTGGATGGAGGGTATTAGCAACGGTGAGACGGTGACTCTGTGCGAACTCTAAAAGTCGCAGGCCTCTGTCGTTTGTTTCTCCAAGGCCAAACTTGCCAGCTGTTCCTGCCCATTGTTGGTAAGCGTCAGGGCCGATCTTTGCATTCCAGTCACCGAGGACAGTCTTTCTTAGGTGTTTTCTTGATGATGTTGTCCAGTTGTTCGTAAAATTCTTCTAATTCTTCATCATCATGATCTGCTGTTGGAGCGTATACTTGTATGATAGTGATGTTGTGCGCTCGGGCGGAGATGCGGATGGAGATTAGTCTGCTTGATACGGGGGTGCAGCTGATGACAGTTCCAGCCACCTCTTTCCTTACGATAAAAGCTACGCCATGTTCGTGCTTGGTTTCTTTTCCGCTGAACCAGATTTTATGGCCTTCATCTGTTGTTGTTTCTCCGAAGCCTGTCCATCGAACTTCTGCAAGTCCTACAATGTCCCAGCGATAGCGCTTTAACTCGTGGGTGAGTTCCTTCACTTTGCCGCACTGGTAGAGTGTGCGAACGTTCCAAGTTCCGATAGTTATTCCTTGCGTGGGCAGCTTGATGGTGGGTTTGGTTCCAGTAACACACTTGTCGCCCCCACCCTGGAGACCTCCAATGGGGTGCGCGGTCGTTGGTGATCCGGGCCCCGACCGATCCGGCATGTTATTCTTATTCTGTTGCTTGTCCATCAGTCCTTTCAATGGGCTTAGGCAAACTTGGCGGCGCCCGTCTCCTCTCCAAGTATTTCAACTGACTGAGAGACGCGTCAGCCCCTCACAACGTTTCGCCCGCCAGCAGAAGCGGTTACCGGGGTGTGGCTAGGTAAAGGACCTGGAGCCAGCTGTGAGAGTTGAGTGCCATGTGAAGACCAGTGCTCCCGCCTGCCCCAAGAGGCGCTGCTGGCTGAAAAGTCAAAGGTACTACTTCTCCATGAACACTCCACACCCCCAGTCCAAAACAACCAGGTTGGGGCCAGGAAGGCTGAAGACCTGCCAGTGTTAGCTGAAGATGTGGAAGCAACCGTACGCGGCCTGAAGGGAGGAAAGTCTCCAGGTGTAGACAACGTACCTGCTGAACTGTTGAAACATGGAGGAGAAGTAACAACGAAGGTCCTCACTACACTCTGTCAAAAGATCTGGGAGCAAAAGAAATGGCCAGTAGAATGGACACAGTCTCTAGTGATCCCGCTCCCCAAGAAAGGAAACCTGAAACAGTGCCAGAACTACAGAACTATCAGTCTGATAAGTCACCCTAGCAAAGTAATGCTTAGAATCATTCTCAACCGCCTCAAAACTTTCGCCGAGGAACTGCTGGCAGAAGAACAGGCTGCCTTCAGAATTGGAAGAAGCACTGTAGAGCAGATTTTCAACTGCCGCGTCCTGATCGAGAAACATCTGCAGCATCAGCGCGAACTCTACCACAACTTCATTGATTTCAGAAAAGCATTTGATCGCGTCTGGCACGACGGACTCTGGCAAGTCATGAGATCGTTCAACATAGAGGAGGGACTGATCCAAATGATAGAAGCGCTTTACAAGAACGCCTGCAGCGCGGTTCTACTTAACAATCAGTCAGGCGAGTTCTTCAGGACGACGATCGGTGTCCGTCAAGGATGCCTGCTCTCTCCTGTCCTTTTCAACATATTCCTGGAGAAGATCATGCAGGAAACCCTCCACGACCACCATACTTCAATCTCTATTGGTGGCAGATCCCTGTGCAATCTTCGATTCGCAGACGACATTGACCTCATGGCAGGCAGCAATAGTGAGCTTCAAAACCTGACAGACAAACTTTCAAGTAGCGCAGGGTCTTATGGCATGGAGATCAGTACGGATAAAAGTAAAGTGATGATCAACACCATAAGCGACAGCAGCAGCAACATCCACATGAACGGCCAGAAGCTAGAAGAGGTCAATAGCTTCAAGTACTTGGGAGCCACCCTGTCCAAAGACGGTAGTTGCATAGCAGAGATCCGTATCAGGATAGGTACAGCAACATCCGCAATGGCCAGGCTGGACAGGATATGGCGAAGTAACTCCATCAGCTTCACCATCAAGTACAGGCTTTACAAGTCCCTCGTAGTGTCTATTCTACTCTACGGCTGTGAGACTTGGACACTTCTTGCAGACTCAGAAAAGAAAATCCAGGCCTTTGAGAACAAGTGCCTGAGGAAATTGCTCCGCATCTCGTACCGCGAGCACAAGACCAACGAATATGTACGGAGCATCGTCACTTCCCTGGTGGGCCCACATGAACCCCTTCTGGCAACCGTGAAACGGCGCAAGCTTGCTTGGTTTGGCCACGTGACCCGACACAACACCTTGTCCAAGACTATCCTCCAAGGCACTCTCGAAGGAAGTCGTCGGCGAGGTCGTCAGAGAAAGAGTTGGGTCGCAAACATAAAAGAATTGACCGAACTCGAGATGCCAGACTTGCTTGCCACCGCCCAAAATAGAACTCAGTGGAGAGCACTGTCTGTTGCTGCTGCCTTTCAGTCCCCCAAACGCCCAGTTCGGGCAAGGGACTGATGATGATGATGATGATGAATCAATGGGCTATGAAAAAGTCATGACATAATTATACGATTTCTGATAAGCATGGACACACCATGGATACACGGCAACATATGATCGTTTTCAAAGAATTGTTCTGTCCGATGACAATTACTTGAAGCGGATTTCCTTGGAAGCAGAGGGAGCCAATCTAGGTTATATATACTAGCAGTTTGTTCCAGAAAGATGCACCCGGGAAAGAAAGGCTAGTTTTGAATATATCTATCCTTGGACGCGGTGTAACAATGTTATGCCTTGATGCCGAATACCCTGAACTTACCTTCGTAAATAGTTCAATATGATCAATAAAATATAGGCATAAAGAAAGTAAGACTATCAAGGGATATAAACCCTCAGAAGCCCCCGCGACAGCGGGGGCTTCTGAGGGTTTATGTCCCTTGATCATGAGGGTTTATGCCCCTTGATCATGAGGATTTTTGTCTCTTGCATGGCGTCCGCCTTGCCCTTGCAGTTGACCATGATAATTCAAGGGTAGTGCCAGATTAGCTTGGCGCCTAAAGGCGCCAAGTTAATCTGGCATTACCCTTGAATTATCATGGTCAATCATCTCCTGGGTTAGTCTAAACTGATTAGAGTGTGGCAATTAAAGGTTTGGCGTGACAGGCACAAGTTCAAACTTTTTTCAACACTCAGCAAAGTTGCCGGAATGGCCAGTTTTGTTCTGCCGCCTGGATTTGTTTCGAAACTGCAGCCATTGCACGTCGAAGTACCAAACCTGGCGAGAATTGTCTCACGCTCTTAAACCCTTTTACTGCCGAGAAAAAGTGAACAGATTCCAGCTGCAAGAGATATAGATCCCCGAGTGTCGAGAAAATACCTATGCATTGCACGTTTCAAATTGAAGGTGTATAGATCTTATAGGCAATCAGGGTTCAAACAAATGATCGAAACAAGTCAACTTATTTTTTGGCTGAATCAACGGTGTTTTTTTGTTTGTTTTTTTTTTTTTTTTTTTTTTTTTTTTTAATCTTGAGTTATGCCTCCTTGCTAGTCGCCATTTTGGCGTCTCTAGCACTGCAGGTTGCAAAAACAACTGTCTAATCGTCAACGCAATGAATTGATGACTAGATTCACAAAAATCGGTATGAAACAAAAGAATGGATGTCATCGCAAAACAAAGAGTGGTAACACACCTTGCAGGACCTTTTTGGTTAACCCATCCAGCCCTGACGCGCTAAAACAGGAGATGGGTCGACTATGATAATTCAAGGGCAGTGCCAGATTAGCTTGAAGCTAATCTGGCACTGCCCTTAAATTATCATAGTCGCTCCATCTGTGCATAGTCATTATATGACACCTCCAAAATTTGGGAAATACGGCCGTCGGGCTGAGTGAGTTAAAGCTTGTATCTAATGTTTGTATCTAGCTACATGCATGTGCAATTTGCCGGAGTGTTTTACCTCATTTTATGTCGTTTTGTTGAGACCCATTCTAACATCATAAATTATCTAAAATGCAGAAAAAATGCACTATTTGTATAATTATCTTTTTTATCAACAAACAGTTCTGAAAAACACATTATGAAAGAACTGATAACAAATATAATGCTTAAGTGTCATACGTGTTTGTAGTTGCGTTTCTTTTTAAATGTACTATTTATACTGTAGATGATCAGCACTAGTCATGTTCGTCCATCGCTATTCTGGCATCACCCTTAAACTATCATGGTCGATCCATATCTTGCTGTGGTGTGTCTGGGGTAGAACTGGAGTTAACCCGAATTGTGTACTTGTTTGTATGTCTGTTTTGATAAAGGGTTAACTCTTTTAGTTCACCCCAGACATACACACCATCGAGAGTATACAAAGGGAGTGGCGATTCCAGCCTGGCAGAGTGCGGCGTCGCACGCTCAGCGGTCGCCATCTTGGGAGTGCCGGCGCCAGCGTTTCTGGCACTAGCGGCGGAGACAGTTCACTGACGTTTTCATTCACATGCAGCCGCTTTCAACTCAGTGCAACAATCGCGATGTAAGCATCCGGCCCAAAAGTCAGAAAGCAGCTGACCAAACTTATCTTGTTTAAACATCAATGACAGGGGGTCGGACAGGCTCTTTTAATTGACTTACGCAAGTAGCAAACGCGGAAAACGGACTCTGATGGTTTTTCAAGACCCTCCCCCCCCCCCCCCCCTTCTGTCTTTGAAATGATGAAAAGGATGACTTCTGCCTTTTTCGTACATATGTATAGACAGCTATGTTTAGCTCTAATTTTATCTTTGTCTAAACTGCAGATTCTGGCCAAGTTAGGCTAAGTCTGTTGTGCCAGCACTGATATGATACGTATGACTAGCTTGTACACAGAGTACATTGGTTTGTACTTTGGTTAGTGGCAAAAGTACACGTGACATAAGAATGCGTGGTGGATCCTTATATTGTTTTCTTTTGTTTTGTTTTGTATTGTTTAGACGGTTAAAAATAGGATACTTTCATGGTATAAATTGAAAATGTTCGCGTGTTATACCCGTGTTGTTTTATAAAGATCGGTATGAGTGTGTAATTCTATAAAGATCGGTATGAATGTGTAATTCCTACAGATAAGAGTAAGAGTCACTGAAACACTGACAGTGAATGTCAGATTCTTTTTACATGAGTTGTTAAATAGAGTTGGGCAAGAAATAAAAAGCGTTTGCATAATCAAATAATCAGCTCCATTTTCAGAGCTCATGTTCGTCGGTTTATCTGTCAGTATGTGTGCCTCTTCTGTCTGTCTGTCTGTCTGTCAATCAGTCAGTGTCTCTGCCTCTTCTGTCTGTCTGGTCTGTGTTTCTGTTTCTTCTTCTTCTTCTTCTTCTTCTCTCTCTCTCTCTCTCTCTCTCTCTCTCTCTCTCTCTCTCTCTCTCTCTCTCTCTCTCTCTCTCTCTCTCTCTCTCTCTCTCTCTCTCTCTCTCTCTCTCTCTCTCTCTCTCTCTCTCTCTCTCTTTCTGTGCGTGCGTGTATGTGTGTGTGTGTGTGTGTGTGTATGTGTGTGCACCCGTGTGTGTGTGTGTGTGTGTGTGTGTGTGTGTGTGTGTGTGTGTGTGTGTGTGTGTGTGAGTGTGTGTGTGTGTGTGTGTGAGTGTGTGTGTGTGTGTGTGTGTGTGTGTGTGTGTGTGTGTGTGTGTGTGTGAGTGTGTGTGTGTGTGTGAGTCTGAGGGTTGTGCAGTCGGTGTGCGTGTAAGAAGAAGGAAGTCCTAAGAACTTATGTTTTCGATTTCATCCACAAAGTCATATGCACATAGTGTACATGACATGGGGCAAGGGAGATGGATCAATCACCTAGGGACACCGAGTTGTAAAAACAGGGGGAAAATGTACGACTGATTTCCATAAGTGACTGGCGTTCATTCGGCTAAGCCAAATGGATCGACCAAGGATAGATAGATAGCAGAGCAATACTTTCGCGATTCCTTAGAAATAAGGCACCGAGATAACTCATTCAAAAACTTCTTTATCTTCCGCAAGCAAAGCACAGTCATAGTCCTGTCGAAACTTACGTAAAGTAAGATAACATTCATGTGGTTGTGGGCCATAAGGAAAAAAATTTGCGCTCCAAACAAACGCCTTTAGGCCACTTGGTTATTTTAAAATGTGTGTAAAAAGTTGGAAATGCACAACAAGTACAAGTCCGTACAGTTCACACGCCTAGCATTCCATTATCGTTATCTCCACCAGGTGTTAAAAGGCAGCAGTATATATAGGCTATATCATAAACACAGTGCGGCGGTATCGGTTATTGGCATGCACAGTGTGGCTGGCGGTCTCCACGCTGATAAGCGCCAGATAGCCTCTCTCTATGTATACGCTCTATGATACACACAAGTACAGAATTTGCTACTTAAAAGTAGCAAATTGTGTACTTGTTTGCACGTCTGTTTTGAATATTTGCCAATTGCTTCATCAAAAGATGAGTAGCGAATTGCCAGCGTACTTGTTTGTTTGAATATTTGTCACTTGCCTTAATCAACAGATAAGTAGCAAATTGTGTACTTGTTTGTATGTCTATTTTACATATTTGTCACTTCTATTCGTTAAAAGATAAGTAGCAAATTATGTACCTGTTTGCACGTCTATTTTGAATATTTTCCGCTTGCCCTCTTCAAAAGATAAAGTAGAGAATTGTGTACTTGGTTGTGTGTCTATTTTGAATAATTATTAGCCGCTTGCCTCCTTCAAAAGATAAAGCAACAAATTATGTACTTGTTTGTACGTCTATTTTGGATAGTTGCCGCTTGCTTTCATCACAAGATAAGTAGCAAATAGTGTACTTGTTGTATGTCTATGTTGAAAAACCTTTTACGACACAATTTATTAACATTAACTTGGGGTTAAAACCCGAAATGTTAATAAATTATGTGGTAACTGTCTTTTCTAAGCATGTTTCTTTTTCCGTTGAGACGTTATCTGCATTTCATGCGCTTGCAGTCACCTTTTCAGTCTGGATTTTGATGATGACCATGGCTTTAACTGTCCATTTGTGGTTGGGTAGTATGGGATGTGTATGCAAGCATTGTTCAATAATGTGTCCGGGGGCACAATGCACACTGTATATTGCTAACTGAACAAGGACATGCACATGCTTGCCTGTAACTTTTTTTCGGTACACTGGATGTCTGGCGAAGAAACGCATCGCTTTCATTTGAAGATTTAAATAATTTTGTGTGTGTGTGTGTGTTGTTAAAATATTTTCGTTTTTGTTTCTGGTTGTGTGTGTGTGTGTGTGTGTGTGTGTGTTTGTGTGCGTATGCGTGTGTGTGTGTGTTTGTGAGTGTGTGTGTGTGTCTCTCTCTGTGTGTGTGTGTGTGTGTGTGTGTGTGTGTGTGTGTGTGTGTGTGTGTGCACATGTGTGTGTGTGTGTGTGTGTGTGTGTGTGTGTGTGTGTGTGTGTGTGTGTGTGTGCACATGTGTGTGTTTGGAGGGGGGAGGAGTATAGCCACAAAATCGTGATGTTAGATTAGCGGTTTTTGTTGTTGTTGTTGTTTTTTTCCTTGTTCCTGTGTATAAAATAGGAAAACATTGAAACGGGACGTGGCGGAGTGCGTTCAGTTCAGTAGCATGTATGCCCAGTGCAAATGACGTCAGGGGAAACATGGCCTGTAGCTCGTAGACCAAGCGCATACCAAGGCACTGCGCTTGGGGTCCTTACTATGTTAAAAACGTGTAGAAGTCGTGGCGCGGTGCTAAACGAAGAAATGTTAAAAAAAAGAATGGAAGGAACCAGAGAAGGAATCTACCTGAAGCTCCTATGCCACCATAAACTCCTGTGGAAGGTTTTATTAAATGCAAAAGTAATTGTCAGCTCAGTACTGCGACATGAAAGATTTCAGAACCCCCGCCATTTTGTCCACAAGAAATTGAAGAATTTGGGCGGGTAAATAGATTCCACGTCATTAGCACATAATGATGGTAACAAGAAAACCTTTACGTCACCCGACAGCAAGATGACGTCATATTCTTGTCCATAATTCCTTTGACGACTCATTCTTGCATTACATATGAAAACACCTTGAGAAGGCTCTTTACGGGAAGAAAAAGAAAAATACTAAGTAATTCTGCACCACCAGCTAATACTTTTACCAAGACAAATCCGCGGCGGAGATAAAAGCATCACGTGTTCAAAAATTGAGATTTTTGTTCGGTCTAACGACGAAAACAACCTACCCCATGCAACGGATCCGCTCCAATTCCAGTGTGCGCCATGATATCTGAAGAGAACAGGTGTTTGGAGATCGTTGGGATCCAAAATATTTTATGCGTCACCGTCAAAACATCCGGTAAATTAATGCTAGAGCCCCCCCCCCCCCCCCCCCACCACAAATAACTGAGGCCCCGGCCGGTGTTACGTGGCCTGATGCTTCTTGAAATAGTGAGAAATGACGTCATGACGCAGTACGCCAGCCTATAGAACGTACATTTGGAGCCAAGCGCCGCGTGTGTGTGTGTGTGTGTGTGTGTGTGTGTGTGTGTGTGTGTGTGTGTGTGTGTGTGTGTGTGTGTGTGTGTGTGTGTGTGTGTGTGCGCGCGTGCGCGTGTGTGTGTGTGTGTGTGTGTGTGTGTGTGAGTGTGTGTGCGTGTTTGTGTGTTTGTTCGTTTGCTTTGTTTTTGTTTTGTTTCGTTCCTTAGAGTCTTTTATCTTTTTCTTTCTTTCTTTATTTATTTCTTTTTCTTTTTTTTTCTTTTCTTTTTTTTTTTTTTCTTTTTTTTTTGTGGGGGCGGGGGGGGGGGGGTCATTTTGTTTTGTTAGTGTTGATATTGTAGGTGCAGTTGCTGTCTTTAGGTCCAGCCTTCAATTAGAAGGTTACAGGAAAAACCCCTGTTCAAACCGGATCAACCAGATCACCACACTTCCCGAAATTATGTACGAGTATTTCCCCAGTAGTATCATGTCTAGGGGCCCACGATGGCCGCAGAGGGCCCACGCATGGTCGTGCGCGAGCCCACCGGCTGCGGCCGTCGTGGACCCCATGACCTTCGCTGATGTAACTAACGAGCTAAAAATATAGTACAGCCAAATGAACAGATGAGATCTAGAGATGAGTATGCTATTTTCGGCATTTATCATGCAGTTCCCATGTCAAGTATATTTAATGGCAGTTGACAACTTTCAATGATTCTACACGGCGACTTCGTACTTAAATTACTACATTTTTAGTAATCAAGCCAATTTAATCATCGGACATAGGCTTTTGGGATTAACTCAGTCAGCCCGACGCACGCATTTCCCAAATTTGGGAGGCGTCATCTAACGACTATGCAATAAATCAAGAGTAGTGCCAGATTAGCTTGGCGCCGACAGGCACTACCCTTGAATTATCATGGTGGACCCATCTCCTGCGGTAGTGCGTCAGTGCTGAATGAGTTAACGTCATTACTACCAGTAGATGCAGGTTTTGTTTCTAAAGTTTTGGTTTATTCAGCACCAAACAGCCCAGCAGTACAAAAACCCTGATGTTATCAAGAGACACAGATCACCCCCCCCCCCACCCCCCACCCCCTTCCCCTCAATGAAAACGTAATTGTGGGAGGGGGTGTGAAAAACTAATGATTTTTTTTAATTTTTTTATTTATTTGAAGACCGAAATATTTGTTTAAGATGAAAATATGATAAGATTTTGAATGGTAAGTTTTATTTTCAACATGTTGGGGTGTCCATTGCGACCCCCCTCCCCTCCTCCCCTCGCCCGCCCCCCCCCCCCCCCCCCATCCCCCATCTTCCCTCATGTTTGATTTTGTGAAGGCTGGAAGTAATATGCCCCCACCCCCTTTTCCTGGACCCCCTCTCAAGACCCTCCCTCTTCCCTCTATTCCCCTCCCCCCAACCCCTTCTGAAGAAAATATCTTCATACGATACTGATAGAATATTATTTAAAAAGGGCTGTGAAATTAAGCTAAAACGATCGCCTCGAAGATCTTCTTATCGACAGAGATAATCTCAATTGCTCCCGTACAGTTTTCGGGAGTGCTTCCCAGAAAGATCCACTCGGGGAGTACACCACAAGTACACTTCTATTCAAATGATATGCGTAGCATTTCATTTGAATAGAAGTGTTCTTGTGGCGTATTTTCCCCGAAAGGGTCTTTAAAGGAAAAACTACATTGCGGAATTCAAGCGAAAAAATTTTCAACTCACCCTAGGACACATGCGGCACACCACCCCGCTCCTTCAAAAGAGATGTGGAGACTGTTACACGACTCCCAAAAAAACAATGGCCGATCTGCCTGTGTCAGGCTCGTCTATGTCCTCTCAAGGGAACATGAAGAGCAATGCCCTATTGCGAGTACTGTACAAGGATGCTACTGTCACACAGGAAGCTGAGCTTGAGCAAAACAACACGCTGCCATTATCAAGAGTGGTTTCTGTTTCAATAGAGCGTATTGTATACAACACACCCAAATGGCTCGTTTGTAATCTTTAGTTATATAAATATTTACTTTGATAAGTTAAGTTGTCATATAGTTTTGTATACTTGTTTAGGTTAATTTACCTATTATTCCTGTTGTGTTATAATGTATTCACCTACGTGTGTGTGTGTGTGTGTGTGTGTGTGTGTGTGTGTGTGTGTGTGTGTGTGTATGTGTGTGTGTGTGAGTGTGTGTGTGTGTGTGTGTGTGTGTGTGTGTGTGTGTGTGTGTGTGTAAACAACACACACAAAAACAGCCACAACAACATACTGTATTCCTATTATGTCCCACGACAAATTAGAAATAAAGAAACGTTATTTGCAACTAAAGGAACATTTTCCATTTTCATATGTTGCTTTAAAATGGGCCAGTTTTCAGGAACTCCAAGTGTAGTGCCTGTCGGCTGCTTCAAACATTGTCGTGTTGAGCCGGTATAATGCTATGCTTTTTTTAAAAACAAGAAATGCTGCATTAATCTCTTCTCGGCCGATGAAAATTAAACAACACCCAACTGCAAGAGGTATAGATTCACACGAGCCTCTCCATTTGCGGGGCGCATGAGGATCTATTCCTCTTGCTGAGGCCAATTTGTATCTCGGACGGTGGTGGCTTTTGGTCATCCAGTCAACAAAAACTTCAGAAACAATACACACGTCCAGAGGCAGAGAAGGTGTATGACTGCCCTTAACTCATTCGCGGCCAGCCGTTTAAGCCGCGCATCCGGATGCGGCTGGCCGCGAATGAGTTAACGATTCAGCAAAATGGTGAAAATCGTGTAATGCAATCATTGATTGTACATATATTAGCACACGTGAAGCAAAAAGCCAAATTGCATGTGTGCAAGGCTGCATTCCTGGCTATTCGCCACTGCTGTGCTCGAAATCAATTACCTCCCTGTATTGCCCGCAACTGTAGTCAACTAAAGAAAAGCCATATTCTTGGCTAAAGGGAGGTGCTTGTGTGTCAAACATTAACACAAAATTACAAATTTGCCGTAATGCAATGCAAGCCATAACAGAAGGAGTGATTTCGCCACCTCTTTCAAGCAGCTGAACGTACCCAAGTATGTCTGGGGTCATGCTGGATAAACTAAAAACAATCCTCTAAAAATGTAAGATGGAAACAGCTGCTTGGATAAGAGCTTGAGGAAATCAAACTCAGATTGCAATTCCTGGTCACCATAGACACTACCCGTACCGTTTGCATGGACACTCCCGACATACACCCGCTCGGGGAGTATGTACACCACAAGTACACTTCTATTCAAATGAGGTGTTTACACCTCATTTGAACAGAAGTGTACTTGTGGCGTACTCCCCGTGCAGGTCTATGAAGAAGTGTACGTGTGGCGTTCTCACCGAGCGGTTCTATCAGGGGAATACTTCCTCAAACTTCCTCACTATCCGCACCATGCTGAGCCGCCTACAGGACACACAGCTTCATGCCCTCACGCACAATGATATAAAAATAATAATAATTAATGATCCATAGAATAAATAATACTATAACAAATCACTCGTTTAAAGTGAAATGTCCCTTACAAAAAAGCGCTGCACTGAGAAAACACGCAATACTGACGAGCAAAAGAAATGCGACTTTTTCGGAACCATCGGAAACACTTTATTCTTTCCAATGGTTTCGAAAACGTCTCATTTGTTTTGCTCGTCAGTATTGAATCCACAAAATGGAGAAAACAGCAAAAGTTGCACGAATCACGTGAATTTTGAGATGCCATCTACGGATCCACACGAGTTCATATTCTTTGCAGACCTTAATCAAGATCACTCACACCATCATGAAAGCAGCCATGAAGGTCACATAACCACATTCTGGATGAGGGCAAAAAGCTGATACCTTTGCAGTAAGCGGACAAATCACGACAGACCCAGTGTAAATCAACTTTTTGCATCACTATGGAAAGATACCTACGTGCAGTCCTTTTCCGTCTGTGTGTCTATTTTGAAAAATTGGTTAAACCCTTGTTGTATAATGGTCATACAGAAAGAAGTGCAACACAACCCGGAAACTTGACAGGTTTATTGCCAGTGGACGCAGATTGTGTTGTAAACTGGACGCCAAAATTCCCCAGCCGTCATATGAGGAACGTGGATACAACGTGGCGTCAGCAAGGGGCATAGATCCTCATGAGCCCCCGCATCTGCGGGGGCTCATGAGGATCTATACCTCTTGCAGTTAGTTGGTGTCCACATTTTCTCGGCACTGGACATGTTAATTAAATGTGCTGTGCTCATTCTTTGTAAGCGTGTTTCCTTCCTTGCTGGGAATGTCTGTGCAAATTACACACTTTGTAGTCCCCTCATTGACGCCTTTCTTACCACTACACTGTGCGTGCATCTTTGTTCGTTCGTCACCCAAACAGCCAAAACCTTCCAAGAAACCTAGATAAAAATTGCTGCCAGCAAGAGGCATTGATCCTGCAGAGCTCCCGCAGGCGCGGAGGCTCACGATGATCTATGTCTTTTGCAGTAGGATCGTGTTCACGTTTTCTCGGCAGTGTAGGGTTTAATAATTGGCCCGGAAACAAACAAGTCTACACGGTGCCAGCAAACGGCCAAGGATAAGCATAAACCACCATTATCCGTCGTTACATATCGGGATTCGGTTCGCTAAGAAAAAGTTAATTACAAAGCTCGAGCAGATTCTCCTTGCAGCCTAGGAAAAAAGGTCGGAATATTGCTGTCAAATTCAACTAGGCTTTTCTAATGGACAAAACTACCTAGACACCTGTAAACTCCATACTCTCCCTACCCTCCATCTTGTTTGCTCTGAGGCCCTGCTTTTAATTTTCAACCCCTCAACCCATTCCATCCAATTCCATGCATTCAACTGTTTGGCAAACCCTTTACACGGCAGAACATGCATGTGTGTTATTTAAAATCAACACCATGACGCTGACCCACATATGCATTGATGATCGAATGCACTTGGTTGTTTTCTCTAGTGTCGGAGCCTTGATATCGTAGGGCATATATCTGCATTAATGAAAAAACCAAAGTTGATGACCAGTAACAAATCGCAAAAAGAAGAATAAAAAATGACGCTCACACAAAACAAACTTAAAAAGAAAACCGAAAATGTCAAAAATAAAAATAAAAATAAACGCTGAGCAAATCAACACTCAGACCACAGAAAACACATTTGAAATAAAACAATTTTTAATAACAAATGCTACTTACCGTCAACCTGGGCTTGATCCGCTGATCTTATCATAAGTATGCAGATGACACCGAAATCTCTCAGAGTAGTCCACCTGGGGAATTTCAGTCTGTTGAAATTGGCATCAAGTCTTGTGTTGACGATGTCCCGACATGGATGGACAGTAACAAACTTATGTTAAACCCAGAAAAAACAGAGTTACTACCCGTTGGCTCAGCATCCCGGCTTCAACAAATTCACACTGAGTCTCTACGCATAGATGACACTGATATTCCATTTCAGTCTTCGGTCAAATATCTTGGTGTCAAGCTCGATAAGGCTTTGAGTATGCAGGATCACGTCGGTGAAATCTGTCGTGGTGCTTCATACTCTCTGAGACGCATCGCAACTGTCCGACACAGTCTTTCTGAATCTGCCACTGCAAAGTTAGTGAATGCTTTAGTCACGAGCCGTCTTGACTACTGCAATTCTCTGCTTTTTGGTCTTCCATCTGAGCAGATTAGCCGCCTTCAGCGAGTTCAAAATAATGCCGCAAGGCTTGTGAAGCGCAGGCGAAAACGAGACCACGTAACCCCTATACTGAAAGACCTTCACTGGCTTCCAATCCAATCCCGCATACAGTTTAAGATTGCGACCCTTGCATACCGCCACTTTGATGGCAGTCTTCCGTCGTACCTTTCCTCCAGTCTGATCACTTACCAGCCCTCTCGCTCACTGCGTTCATCGGGAGAGAAACTTCTCAAAGTTCCAAAGTACCATCTCAAATCTGCCGGTGAACGCTCTTTCAGATATACTGCTCCTTTAATTTGGAATTACTTACCGACTGAGCTGAGAAATGCCTCCCCCCTTACGCAGTTCAAAGCAAAGTTAAAAACTCACCTTTTCTTGCAGACTTTCGTGTGATCTCTACGATTTTCTGTACACCCCCCCCCCCTGCAGACTCTCTCTGTGTGTGTGTGTGTGTGTGTGTGTGTGTGTGTGTGTGTGTGTGTGTGTGTGTGTGTGTGTATGGGTGTGTGTGTGTGTGTATGGGTGTGTGTGTGCGTGTGTGCGTCGTTTTCGCCTGCGCATTGAGTTATATTATAAATATGAGAAATGCGCCATATAAATACCATGTATTATTATTATTATTTTATCTCCGTGTGATGTATAGGGCTGTCAAAGCACAACGTAGAAAACCACCCACCCTCTTCAGGTAAAGCCACTTACATCCTGTTGCCTTTCCTCCACCGCCACATTTTTTGCCTGAGTTTCGTATGGTGCAGTATAGTTTCGGCCCTGCCCATGTGAACGTAGTACTTTTTCTTTCAGAAACGATGGAGGCGCGGCAGATTTAAAACTGAGGCTTTATAAGCATGCTGCTGCAAAGCGCTACTTCAGGTAGAAACATCCGCAAGCTAGATATTTGTACTACAGAAGTGTAGATGGAACATTATCAGTTTTTGAATCTTCCAAAAGACGCATATCTTCCCCTCCAATGCTTGCAAATGTCTATAGACGATCACTGGCCGCTACCGTACACAAAACAGCATAGTACAATACACTTTGTTGTTGGTGAAATACTCTTCATACATAGTATTATAGTAAGCTACAGCACACTTCGTAACTGATAAATTTGGAGGTGTTGTGATCGAAGTGGAATACTAGAATCTATTTATTTAAACGCACGCTGTCGTTCCTCAGTCTTGTGCTAGTGCAGCCGTTAGGTGTGTTTCCTATTGTATTCGCACAAGAATGAAATCCCGCACGACTTCTTCACAGACTGGACACACGCGCACATGGACGGCACAGACCTCACATATCACAAGATGTCGGCAGTAAAGCAGTAGAGCTGCCTGCAAATGGTCCAGGAAAAGCTGTTCCCCACAAAATCTGCACACCCATCTGTTTCCGGCTCCAGTTCCGGGATCATGGCCGTTTGCAGTCATACCACCTTAAAGAAAGCAAGACTTATATTCGAAATGGTCAAGACAGACTAACATAAAAACAAAAACAAAAAAGAAAGAAAGAAAAAAGAAATGAACAAATCAACAACAGAAAAGCAATGGAAAAAATGTATTTATAAGTTAAAAAATAAACAGGTCAATAAATGTATAGTGTAGACTAATCCATAATAAAACTCACCCATTGCCTTTTAGAACGATGTGAGAATGTAATCTATAAACAATGAAATACTTGTCTACAGAAGGAAGTTGAGACAGCAGGGTTCTTGTTTGTTTTGTACCGATAAACGTCTTAAAAGAAAATGAAAGCCTGAAATATGCGCGGCTGATTAGCACGCGTGAACCGATGGGAGCCAGTACATATTGTGACTGTACTGTGACTTTAACCCCATCACTGCCAGCGGACACAAACTGTTTTTTCTGAAATCTTTGAGAATTCAACGCCAAGGAACCCACGCCGTCCAAGTAACAATGGATACAAAGTGGTGTCAGTAAGAGGCTCATGTGGATCTATGTCTCTCACAGTTGGATATTGTTGATTTTTTTCTCGGTAGTGAAGGAGTGAATTAACATACCTTCATTCTGCACATGCACGTTGTGTCCGTGAACGTTCTGCACCGGGTCCTCTCCCTGAAACAAAAAGTCGTGTGCCACTTTTAGGCCTCATTACGTTCTTGTTCAGTGCTGGATTAATGGAATCGATAAAAATGACGATGATGACAATTACTATGTTAACAGCGAGAACAACATCAACAACGAGAATAACAGCAACAACAATAACAATAAGATGCGTTTCGCATAAACAGGCTTTAACTCATTCTACCCCAACACCAAAATCCCAAAATTTTGCCGGTGTCCTCTGAAGATTGCACTCTAGTGCAGGACACAGTTCGACCATGATAGTTCAAGGGTGATGCCAGAATAGCTTGGCGCCCATAGGCGCCAAGCTATTCTGGCGTCACCCTTGAACTATCATGGTCGATCCTTATCTTGCTGTGGTGTGTCTGGGGTAGAATGAGTTAAGCATAGCCGTGAAACCGTACTCTTTAATTGTTGCTTTCACTGCGGAAAATAGAACAATTCATATATATATTATAAACATGCTCAAGTTCAGCTGAATTAATAACAAATTACCTGGCAACAAACTGGTGTTGTGGACTGGTGCTGTCTGCTGCGCGCTCGTCCTCTGTCAACTCGGTAGGGCACAGTGTAACACGACTCTTGTCCACTACGTCCTCCAGGACCATCTTGCCCGGGAAGCTCACGGCTGACAACTGCACTCGAGCAGTCATCTGTCTGCAGGTCTGTTGCTTCAAGGGAACTTCCAACGGTTACAATCTCTTCCGCCAGCACGTCAGGCCCAGCAGGATGGTCAAGTCCATTCTGATTCCTCACTCCGCCATCTGGAATTCCCTGCTGCCCCACTGCTCCAAGCTCCTCTCCCGGCACGTCATGCTCGGCAGGGCGGTCAGGTCTATTCTGATTCCGTTGCCTCGCTCCGACAGGTGGAATTCCCTTCCTCTCCATTCTTTTTGGGGCACTTACTGTGTTATCTGAAGGATATCGCGCTAAACTGGATAAACTTTCTCATTAGAGTTGAAAGCGAAGCTTGGACCTATTCTTTTCTGCCAGATCTCATCAAATATCATGAAACCATCCTTTTCTGCCCATAATGTGAATTGTTGTTGGTCTGAAGATGCATAATGTTTTTATTAATTAGTTTTTGTTTAGTCCGACATGTTATTCGATGTCCCGAAGTAGCTTCTCTCCTGTCTGAGTTCTTGTTGCACATTTGTAGGACTCTTACATGTCCCATTTGTAAAGAGTGCCTGTCTCGGCAGGCTGTCTGAATTGACTAACTGTCAGTGATGAGATACGGCAGGTTTTGGCTCCCAGGATCTGAAATCATCAGCATGGAATATATTTCACAGCGGTTACTTATCGACTGATCTACTGTCAGATTTGTCGATCAATAGTGAAAGTAGTAAGCAGCAGATTCACACATAGTTTTGTCTTTTCATTAGCATTTGCAGAATACATGAATCTTGATGAGGTTCTTGATGAGGTTCTTGATGAGGTTCTTTCTGTTTGTGTTTGTTAAG
Source organism: Semisulcospira habei (assembly GCA_036245525.1). Taxonomy (NCBI): domain Eukaryota; kingdom Metazoa; phylum Mollusca; class Gastropoda; family Semisulcospiridae; genus Semisulcospira; species Semisulcospira habei. The sequence goes on from BTPG01000007.1 coordinate 46,100,316, forward strand.
ATGGTGTGGGTATATCTTAACCCATTCTACCCCAACACCGAAATCCCAAAATGTTGCCGTTGTCCTCTAAAGACTGCATTGCAGTGCAGGACACAGATCGACCATGATAGTTCAAGGGTGATGCCAGAATAGCTTGGCGCCCATAGGCGCCAAGCTATTCTGGCATCACCCTTGAACTATCATGGTCGATCCTTATCTTGCTGTGGTGTGTCTGGGGTAGAATGAGTTAACCTATGATGCGGAGAAAATTCCTATAAAGAACAAAATAACACGCTTTAACAGAGTAGGGTAGACATTGTGTCTAGTGAAGGGTTGGCACCTTAGGGAACGTAAAGAGGTTATTCCTAAAGGAATTTAATGGATTTGAAATCACAGTGCATGTGGGTGCTTCGACCTTACTTGAACTACAATGAACCTGGCATATCCAAGTTTACTAACTGCTGTCTGTTTCTGAGAAAGCGCTCCCCGCGTACTAACTGCTTACTGCATTACATTTCCCGAAAATGATCTTTGAGTACGTATACGTATTTCCTCAGAAAGTAGGTCGAACTACTAAAGGCACTAAAATAGATGAGATTTGCGAGTATGTTATTTTGGGTATTTAAAAGGGAATTAGAATGTACAGCATACTGTTTTTAAGGGCGGATCATACCTGTCAAACGTGCTACATTTACTAGTTGACAATACAGTTGTGCTTTGCAGTATGATCATTCCACCCTAGGCCATTGTCATTTGGCAACTTTCTTGTGTATGCCTGAATTCGTACAGATGTGCACAGGTGTCGCAGGTATTTAGAAATAATAAAGAAAAATAATCCTAATTAATAACAAAAAAAACCTGAATAAAAGAATGTCAAATGGCAATTTTCAATTGCTGTATGATTATATGCCATTATTAAAACATGGTACTAAGCTAACCTACAGTCATCGCGGCATTTTCAGTGCTATTGATTCTGGATCAATGGCTTCATTGTTCATGTAACTAGATTTACGATCTCCTCATCAATAAAGAATGCGATGCGTTTGTTTGTTTGTTGTTTGTTTGTTTGTTTGTTTGTTTGTTTGTTTGTTTGTTTGTTTGTTTGTTTGTTAGAAAAGAGGTCAAACTACTTCAGGCAACAGAAGAAATGAGACTTGCATGTATGTTCGGAACATATTCGACATGTAGCTCCTTCACTGCCGACGAAAAGTGAACGCGATCCAACTGCAAGAGGCACAGATCCTCATGAGCCCCCGCGACTGTGGCGGTTGATGAGGATCTATGCCTCTTACCTCTTGCTGAGAACAGTTTGTATCTATGTTCCTTGGATGGTTGTGGCTTTTTGTATCGTTAACTCATTCAGCCCGGCGCAAGAATTTCCCAAATTTTGGAGGCGTCATCTAACAATGCACCTATTGCAGGAGATGGGTCGATCATGACAATTCAAGGGCAGTGCCAGATTAGCTTGGCGCCGACAGGCGCCAAGCTAATCTGGCACTGCCCTTGAATTATCATGGTCGACCCATCTCCTGCTGTAGTGCGTCAGGGCTGAATGAGTTAAATGAACACTAATTTTAGAAACAAAACACGCGTCCAGTAGCAGGGAAAGGGTTAGCATGGAGTTAATCCATTCGGCCCTGACGCACTACAGCAGGAGATGGGTCGACCATGATAATTCAAGGGCAAAGCCAGATTAGCTTGGCGCCTGTCGGCGCCAAGCTAATCTGGCACTGCCCTTGAATTATCATGGTCGATTCATCTCCTGCAACAGGTGCATAGTCGTTAGATGACCTCTCCAAAATTTGGTAAAATTTGGGTAACACGTGCGCCGGGCTGAATGAGTTGGTATTGCTCAACGTACGTGTATGATGACCGAGCACAACTTTAAAACAAGCGTACCATTTACATAATGGCAATACCTAGTAAGCAATGGTCTTCGGGTCGACGTCGGCCGCAGTGGGCCCCGTGCGCAGGCCCATCTGTGGCCGTCGTGGGCCCGAAGACGTTTTGCTACTGGGGTCCAAACAATTCTTAATATCATCACGCCACCCTGGTCGACTGTCGTCACCAACTAACTTCCTGGTCTGCATTTGCACAGGTGTGCAAAGGGGTAGTAGGTATTTAAGAGCCATACAAGAAAAATAAACAAAATAATAAAAGGGAGAACCTGAATAAATATAATATATATATCAATTTTCAATAGATATATATTATTTATTTAGGTTTCGTCTCCACATAATTATTATATATTATGTTCAAACAGGGTAAACAAACAGGCTAAACAAAACTGGTCACGACCCAGCGTATCAATGCTTTTCATTCCGATTAAATGAGGCAATTAATCACGCAACTAGATTCACGATCTCCTGAGTCATATAGATATGGATGCAAAACTCAAACTGAAAAATTTAATACCCACTGTTGGACAGGTGTTCAGGCGAAATATTCCTCATGTTCAAGCGAACTGAATAGTCTTCTCGATTGCCACCAAGATGGCCACGCTTAGGCTAAAGCCTACTTTAATATATGTTTTGACTCACGTGACTGATATTGAATGACATTGAGCAACGACCCTGAAACGACTGCACAGCGACGTTACTGTGTTAGGTAATGACCGTACGAATTAAATAAAATAATGAAGAAGTCGATCATGCACGACGTTGTGATTGTGAGATGAAACCAGTGTGAATCAGAAAGCAAATTGTAAGATGAGGGTAACACACACTGTTTTTCACGCCTCATCAATAAATATGTGTGGACGTCTGTGGTGTTAGACAGCACTGCGTAAAACCGTAATGTCGATTTAATAAATCAACACAGTGATTGATTGGTATACGTAACAATTTAAGATATGAGGATCATTGTTTCTTGCTGAAGGATGGCCTAGGCCATCCTTCAGCAAGAAACATAGATCCTCATACGCCTCAAAACTGAACCTTGTTACTTGATGTCATTATTCAGATCTATGCAAAAGAAATGCCACCAGCCCACAACAAAATACTAGGCACGACTAGTACAATACAATTTCTGCTTCTTTGTTTGACATCATTATTTGCTCTTTATTTTACTTCCTTCCAGCTTCCGCAAAACCAAAATCCACCCGTTCTTGACAACACCAGGCCAATACTAAAGACCCGCTCCTTCACCCATCCCCCTCCTTTTTCTATCATTCTAAACACAGTCCAACCATAGAAGGTCTATGATCATTGATCTGTGATGCATGATATTGTCTCCCTTACTAATGCTTTCCCCTTTATCGACCTCATAACCCTTCCGCTCAAAAAACTTAATGACGTCCATTTTATTGATTTGATGTAATTTAGTTCTGAGAGTGAAAGGGTTTCCTTATACCTATAACTAGCGAGCTATCGCTTACAACGAACAACTTGCAACAACGACCGAAAGCTTGGACAATAAGCATAGACAACACTCCAGACATCTCCACGAGGCATAGATCCTCATGAGCCCTCCGGGCTCATGAGGATTTATGCCTCTTGGAGATGTTCGGAGTGTTGTCTGTGCTAATGGTACAAGCTGGTTATCCGCCGTGAGTTCGCTCTTGTTCGTTTTTGGGAGTAGTTCGTTGAAAACGATACCTCACTATTGCCTGGTAGGGTTGCCTTGTGTGATGAGTAGTAATGGGTGGTCGAAGCGATTTGACCTGGCTAAGCTCATACTGCAGATGTGGTCTGAGACACAAGGTTTTAGCATCCTAAATGCAGCTCCCGTAGCTTCAACTGCCGTCCTGCTCTTTCAGTACCTCAGACAACACCTTCCGTCTGCAAGAGGCATAGATTCTCATGAGCCCGTGCAGCTGCCCGGGCTCATGATAATCTATGCCATTTTTTGTGGGGTGTTTTTGTTTTGCATGTTCACAGTAAAAGTCGATGAAACGAATCACCAAGGGACCCAACATTCCTTGCTGTTATATCCGAAGTTTGTTATGAGCGAAGTAATTTAGAAAAAGTGCTTTCGGGACGTCTGAAAGAGTGTTATAGTCTACCTTGTTATTAGCGGAGAAGACTGTGTCTCTTTACCTCGCCTAAATACTGATCATCCGTACAGTTTGGTTGATTGATCTTGACTCGTTAAAATATTTCCACCGAAATTACAAAGCGCTCGTTAACTCATTCAGCCCGACGGCCGTATTTCCCAAATTTTAGAGGTGTCATCTAATGACTATGCACCAGTTGCAGGAGATGGATCGACCATGATAATTCAAGGGCAGTGCCAAATTAGCTTGGCGCCGACAGGCGCCAAGCTAATCTGGCACTACCCTTGAATTATCATGGTCGACCCATCTCCTGCTGTAGTTTGTCAGGGCTGAATGGGTTAACCTTTTGGTCTAGGATTATGTAATACACACTGTCGGCAGCCTACATCATGTCCCCGCAGTACCCACGTGTGCATCAAACAAAGCAACATCGGCAGCCCACCACTCCGCAACCACGTGTACACCACACAGATTCTCTTCACATTCAGGGTGGGGGGGGGGGGGGGGGGGGGGGGGGGAAACTCATGCTCACTTGCAGACACATATTCATACTCATTCGAGACAAAGCAGTGAAATAAAAAAAAATTAAAAAGGGTGTGATAAAGCCGTGTTGCGTGAACGGCCGAGTGTGCACTTCATTGCCTTGTACGTGCAGAAAGACTGGTCAACAAAAAGGTATGGGCACACGCGATATTGAAACTTGACCTACTTTCAGCCCACGCGCAGTGACATCCTTTCACAGTGACGACTGGCATTCTGGCGTCATATATTGCGCTATCGTGAACATTTGTATGGCATCTAAATGGAATTGCTAAAGGAAAATGTCAGTAATTTATAGAATAGATGAAATGATTGACAACAATCAGATCAAAGAGAACAGTAACATTGATTATCAGAAGATAGTTTAAGATAAGGCTGATTATGAAAATTAGCTGAAAAGTTACCCCTTCTCGTCCCCCCCTACTACGTAGTACGATGAATAGCATCTATGCCACAACCTTGGTTGCTCAGCACACAGTTTCTTCAGCATAGCCGTCAGCGTTCCATTAAACTTTTCAACCAAACCGTTACAATTGAGGTGGTACGGGTTCGTAGTGAGGTGTCGAAAGCTCAACAGCTGATTGACTTCCTCCATGCAGTCGGAAACGAACTGGGTCCCTAAATCACTCAGGATCTCCTCAGGAATCCCCAGACGCTTGAACAAGTCCACGAGCGCCTCTGCCACTGTTGGAGTGTCGATCTTCTTTACTGGTATGGCCTCAGGATATCTTGTAGCATAATCCACCAGTGGCAGAATGTAGCGATGGTCATCTTCACTTAGAGGAGATATTGGCTCCACCAGATCCACAGCTACCCGCTTAAAAGGCATATCGATCAGTGGCATCTTCTCGAGAGGAACCGTGGGCACCTTTCCTTTGGAGACTGTCTTCTGGCATATGTCGCAAGACCTGCAGAATCGGGTGACGTCGCCCCCCCCCCCCCCCCTCCAAACCCCGCATATCAGGCCAGTAGAAGACTGATCGGATCCTGTTGAGGGTCTTACTGATTCCCAGGTGTCCTCCTAAGATGGAATCATGGGCCATTCTCATCACCTGCATCATCAGGGGTTCAGGAACCTCCATTTGACGGACAGGCTTGTCTCCATGACTGGTGTATACCCGATACAGGATGTCTTTTCTGGTCTCGTAGATTACCTCCTTCCCTCTTCGTGTCACGGGCTCGGTCTGACCTCGGAATTTGTCAAGCGTGGGGTCGGCTCTTTGTAGTTCCACCAGCTTGTCCCTGTTAACCACGGCTGCTTCTGTGTTGTCAGTCACTTTTAGAGGGATGGTCTGGTGACTCTTCTTTGTTTGACTTCTCGTGGTGACGGCACTGGTTTAAGGTCTTCGCTCCAGATCTGGATCCTCTGCGTTCCTGGCACCGTCAACGTGTCCAATGGTAAGTCGTAGTCTGGTGTCTTCACACATAACACCTTTACCTCTCCTGTCGGGTACGGGGTGTTGACACTGACCTTGGCAAGGGGGATATTCCTCACAGTTCCGCCTGCCAGGATGAGGGTTGTCCACTCCTGTAGCTTCTGGTGTTCGGCTACTAGGTCCATTCTCACGATGACGCCGCTACAACAGGTGTCTCTGAACACTCTCACTGATGTGTTGTCGACCAATCCTGATACCACCGGGATGTTGGGCTCTTCACTCTCAAGCAGCGCGATGATGGAAACTGGTAACAATTTGCCCCATCGCCAACTGGAATGCGACCACTCCTCTTAAAGGACTCGAGTTGCTTTGGTGTCGCCCGCCTCTCTCCAGACTCAAAGTCACCAGGTGACGTCACATCGTTGGCCAGTACAGCGGCGGCTCTGTGTTTCTGCATAAGGAGGTAGTTTTGGCGCACGGGCTGTTTGGTCTCTGCTGGCAAAGGATGCTGCTTCAGCTGTCCTCTGGCCCTGTACCTCTAGCTCCATCCTCTTTAGCTGATACTCGTGTTGTCGCTGCCTCTGTGCCTCTTCTCGATGTTTCTCTGCATTTGCTGCTTAAATTTCGCTTTTCTTGATAGCACGCTCTTTGGCTCTTACTTCTATCTGCAATCTCTTTTCTGCTCTCTCCCATCTCTCCTTTTCTTCTCTCCAGTCTCTTTTCTTCTCTCTCCAGTCTCTCCTTTTCTCTCTCCTTTACAAACTCCAGAAATTGAGCTCCCTCCAGTCCGCATTCCATCCCAAGTTTCAGGAATGTCTTCATTTCCGATGTCGCCATCTCTGCGTTTCTCTGCTGGCTGTTGTCTCCGGCTACCCTTTCCTCTGAGCCAACTGATGGGGTCCCGTCGGAGGTGCCAATATGTTACGTGGTAGTGGTCGTAGTAGCGTGCAATCACACTAGACACACTCACGTAGGGTTCTTGTAGAAATACTTCACTCAGTTGCAACTCGTCACACGTGGCACACGGTTGTAGACCACACTGGAGTAACAGTATCAACAGTACTTTATTCTCACTATGCACTCTCAGCACAATGCATTCACACTTTGATGCACTATCTTTCACAAGTGCATCCTCACTTTGATACACTGTCTCTTACAATGCATCCCATACTTTCTAACACTCTCTTTTATACTATCACAGATTTCCAAAACAATCCCCTAATTACACAACTCAACCAGTCAGAAAAGAAAACGTAACCAAAATCATTAATATTCATAGAAAAAACACGCTAGATTTTCCTACAATCTTTCACTAAAATCTAGGTGCATTACGTAAAGGTTATGAAATAACAACCATTATGTGTACTACAAAACTTTGACGTCATGTTTGAAGTCACTAGAACAATCAGGTCTTTTTTTCAGAACCATCCAGCTTAATCTAGGTCGGAATTTGCTACAAGTTAGCGAAATGTGCAACATTATAGTCACACACAAAAATAACTCAACTGAACACCGGATCTTTCCTACGATCAAAACACGCATGCCCTAAAAGGAATAACACAACCACAAACGTAACATAGTTCAAGGACGCCAGGCTGTTATGGCACCACCCTTGAACTATCATAGTCGATCTATATCTTGCTGTGCTGTGTCGGGGCAGAATGAGTTAAGACATGACTTTCACGGTTCACGGTCCACCACAGGGGTCATTCACAGCAAGCTACAGCCGCACCGCCCCCGCCCCCCCCCCCCTCCCCCTCCTTCTTCCTAATTAATATTAATGCGGCTAAACTCATACACCTAACCCGAATCCCAGTAGGCTTAAAGCTATCATCGGACCGAAGTCGGTATCAGTGGGCCCGCGCGCACAGTCGTGCTCGGGCCCTCTGTGGCCGACCTCGACCCAATGGTCTTTGCGTACTGGGATATTAATTTTTATTTTGTAAATTAAGTTTGGCGCAGATTAAGTAGAGCATAGCACATTTTAGCCCTGGTCAAAGGTTTCCGCTTCTTTACCACTGTGTGTGAATTTTAGGCGTCCCAGGGGATTATTTGGGCCCTGATCTGTGAGTATACACCTTACGACTCAAAGCCATAAGGTCCAAATTCACAGACCAGCACAATATTTCTTTTAACTAATCGAAACCGTATGTGACTAGCTGTAGGTGAGTAGATGGACCTCTGAAATCAGCATTTGATGAACCGCTTGTAAGCTGCATTGCAAGGATAGGTAAAGGTGCCCTGTGAACCGCCACAACTTCATCCATATGTATATTAGATCCTACTTTCCTTTTCCTTTAAGGGAACTCGCTCGGATGATCTCTCCGGTTCAAGTGCATTGTATGTGCAGCAGTGATTTCTTCTAACGTGATTGCGTTTCTATGATAGCAGTGGCAATGTAACCAGCAGTAAATGATAACAGTAAATATGATAACACTGACTGAACTGGAAATTCGGAAAGCTTATCTCGGTTTTGTGATGGTGGATAATTATAGTGTATTAAACGTTATACATAACGTAAAGTGGGCGGACTCTGCTTGCTAAAATTCATTGATTTTTTCTTTTCACAAATGTGACTTTTCTATCCTTCTTTTTTCAATCCACGTGAGTTGGCGCACGTTTACTGCTGAACCATTGTGCGCATCAAAGGAACTCTCCTACGTGTAAATAAAATGAAGTGTAGAAAAGTCTTTCATTTTACGACATTCAATCTTTACTCGTTAATTTAGCCCTGTTGCCCAGCACTACTGTAAGGCGTACTAAGACATTTACAAAGGAGCTACTATTGCCAACTGCAGCAGACGTCGCTTACAACAAGGTCGGAGTAAATTTGGCTCCCAAAGAGATTTGTATATCCGAAGTTTACAGTATTAACCGTTTCTTATCTGGAGCAGATCGCTTTAATGCACTCGATTTTATATATATATATATATATATATATATATATATATATATATATATATATATATATATATATATATATATATATATATATATATATATATATATAATATATATATATATATATATATATATATATATATATATATATATATATATATATATATTCTTTACTTTTAACAAACGCGTCGCCCAAAGCCAAGAAAAATGCACTCAATCAGAGTAGCTCCAAGGGACGTAATTTTTCATTAAATTCTGAGAATGCTGTACTAATGCCATGGGATTCCAGGCTGGTAAGCTTGCATTGTGTCATCAAGACATCAGCTGCCCTTTTGTGACTGCATCGCTTATTAGATCTTTTGAGCCTTCCACTGAACACTTACTACATAAAGCAATAGGGACTACCCCCAGGCGCTCCACCATCCGCTGGACTAATTTTGAAAAGGCAACACCTAGGCAATTTTGTGGTACAATTATTCTTTACTTTTAACAACATAGCCAAAAAAATGCACTCAATCAGAGTAGCTCCAAGGGACGTAATTTTTCATTAAAAATTATTCATTAATGAAAAATTACGTCCCTTGTACCACAAAATTACCTAGGTGTTGCCTTTTCAAAATTAGTCTGTCTTCTTCCACTGCAACACCTCATAAAGCTTTAGGGATGCAATCCACGCTGTACTAGTGGTGCTACCAGTAAATTCTGGAGGCGGCTTCTAGTACATGCGTCGTGTTTGCAATTTCAGGTTACGCTGTATGCCTACCTGAAGAGCCCCCCTTGGTGCGAAACCGGTCGTGGGCGGCAAAAACTTTAAATCTACTCTGCAGGTTCAATATCTGTTTGAGAATATTTTCTATCTTCCCCCCTCGGGGGGGGGGGGGGGAGGGGGAAGAACGGGATATTCTCCAGCGAATGGCGGGGCGCCTGGGGGTAGTCCCTATTACTTTATGTAGTAGGTGTTCAGTGGAAGGCTCAAAAGATCTAATAAGCGATGCAGTCACAAAAGGGCAGCTGATGTCCTGATGACACAATGCAAGCTTTCCAGCCTGGAATTCCATGGCATTAGCCCAGCATTCTCAGAATTTAATGAAAAATTATATATATATATATATATATATGAAAAATTATATATATATATATATATATATATATATATATATATATATATATATATATATATATATATATATATATATATATACCAGAGGCACAGATTCTCATAAGCCCCTGCGAATGCAGGGGCTAATGAGAAAATGTGCCTCTTGCAGTGATCGGTCAAATTCTTTCGTATTTTCAGAGTGAACTACGGACTCGTTCGAGTTGGCGCCCTGGGCTGATAGCGTGGCCACATTGGTAATGTCAGCACACGTATCTGCAGAATGTAAAGTCTGCACCAGTACAGGACAGCACCCTTTCAAATCGTTTATCGCGCAAACGTGAATTGACAGACCTACACTAACCGCAAAACCAGACATCGATTTATCGCTATCATCATGACAATCACAACAACCCGTTTACGTGTTACGAACTTGATCTGAGGACACTTAAAAAGTTAAGTTAAACGTTTAGGGCATCTCTGCCGAGAGAAAATAATACACCACATCGCAATCAACGTTTAGCCCTGTTAGAGACTTTTTAGCCCTGTTGGAGGTCATTTACAGATATGTGCATGACAAGTTTGTCGTCGCCTCTCGGCTCAAACCTTTCAGCCGTCAGTGGCTTTATGTGCTTTTGAAATCATGCATTCATTCGGCGCTTGTGAACTCCTGCCGTCATAAGAATACGCGTGCAAAAGAGTCTCAGCAAGAGACACAGAGTCCCATAAGTCCTCGCATCTGCTGGAGTTCAGGGTGATCTATGAATCTTGCAGTTGGGTTTGTATTCGCGATATCGCAATTTTGAAGGGGTTGAATTTTGTACGGATTTGTAAACAGGCAAACAACCACGGACAGACCCTGGGAGGTGGACTGGCCATACTCCAAGTCGCAGCTGTGCTTACATACGAGTACAAGGATGTCTCCCTGTTTGCAGATACTAGATTAAAATACAGAAAGCAGAGCCGAGCGTGACAGCTTAGCCTGTATATAGTGCCTGATAACCTTTGAGCTTGGAGGGATGTGCCTACCCGCCCGCAGACGCCAATGTTACCTCGCACCACCTCTGCACTATTTGGGTCGATCTCTCTTGCATACTGCATACAACAAAGTGAAAAAAAAGGTCTGCCAAGTGTTGATGTGTGCAGCGCGTTTGTCCTTAACCCCTTGACTGCTACTGACGATACCGTTCTGCGGAAAAGACGCGTAACTACAGTCAAGTGACACGATCCAACTGCAAGAGACACAGATCCTCATAAGCCCCCGCGACTGCGGGGGCTCATGAGGATCAATGCCTCTTGCTGAGACCAGTTTGTATCCATGTTTCTTGGACGGTGCTGGCTTTTGGTCGTCGAATGAACCAAGATGTCAGAAACAGAAATGTACGTACAGTGGCAGGGAAGGGGTTAAAGGACGTAAATATGACCTGAAGACCTCACACCCCGCCTCCATCCTCGCCTCCCTCCTCCCCAAAACTACGATCTTGGCTGGTGTTCAGGTTTCGGTTTCTGTACACTAGATCAGTTGTACTAGCTTTCATTCTTGATAAAAGCCATTCGATAATTTTTTTTTTTAAACACTCGATAAAAAAGGTCAGTAGCACATGTGAGTATTTTGACAGGTGTATTGTACAAGGAAGATTTCATGCTGTCAGACGTTTGGCAAAATAATATTTACATAATGATAAGGAATTATTTTATGCGCATTCTCTTACTAAAGTTTGAACTCAAAGGAACTTTTAAGCGCCCAAAAGCAAACGTGGAAGTGCACACTGGCGAAACGATTTCTAGAAATACAAACAAAGCTGGGAATTTTTTTTTTTTAAAAAAGGTCTCCATATCATTTTCTGTTCTAAACCCTTACCCTGCGACTGTACCTACATTTTTGTTTCCTTAATATTTCTTCATTCAAAGACCAAAAGCCACAGCCGTCGAAGAAACATGGACAAAAATTGGTCCCAGCAAGAGACATAGATACTCATGAGCCCCCGCATTCGCGGGGGCTCATGAGGATCTATGTCTCTTGCAGTTTGGCTTGTGTCCAGAATTTCTCGGCAGTGAAGGGGTTAACTGGAGACTTGGGATACACAAAACACTGTTCTTCAGAAATGATTTGTTTTTTGCATGCACTTAAAAGGGCCTTTAACCCCCTCACTGCGAAGTGGCCTGTGGTCGCAGATTGTGTTTCTGAAATTTGTGAAAATTCAGCCGCAAAGTGGGGTCAGCAAGAGGCATAGATCCTCATGAGCGGCCGCAACTGCGAAGGCTGATGAGGATCTATGTCTCTTGCAGTTTGATCGGGTTTATCTGTTTCTCGGCAGTAGTTGAAAAAAAGCCTCGCAAATTTGTCAATGCATCAGTGAGCTCATAAGTCTGTTACTGTAAGTGTGCAACGCCTATCGAAAAAGTCGACGCCTAGTGTCGCAGTCGACGCGCGTTTGAACAGGTATTCTCCTTTAGTCTACTTTAGGACAAAGTGTCGACAGCAAGTTGGTAAAAAGTACCACATGAGCCAGATAACATAAATCTTTTTTGAAATGTTTGTTTTTGATGTATTGGCATGTAAACGTCATGTAATGTTCCACGCATGTAATGTTGAAAGAATACTTTAGTTGTACAGTGCAGGATTTTGCGTGTTGTGTGTGTATGCGTGTATAGTGGGAGGAGCAAACCGATGCATTAGGTGACAAAAGAAAAGGGTACAATTTTGTCTTTTTTTCTGCACCTACGAATACGAATACCAATACCATTACTGTCCCAAGATGGGAAACAAGTTTGTTTGCAGCGGAACTGTTTTTTAAAAAAAAACAGATGTAAAAACAAAAAAAAATGTGAACATAAACATTTAAATACATTTGACTGACTAGGACACACCTGCACAGATGTAACAAAGCAAACAAAAAATCCTGCTCAACACCGGTATCATAATTATCAGGCAGACGTCCATGTGCGTTTAACACGTCCATTCCTCTTCGTCTTTGATCTTTTTTCGGATAAAATCAATCAGCATATAATGACGGCATTTGTCTCCATGTTGCATATTTTCTGATTACATCACCTTGCCTAAGACTATGACGTACTGTCGGGGATTCCTACGCAACCTTCCCATCATGGGGGCCTAATTATTGTTCTGTGTAATTGTTTTTTTTTTACGTCACTAAAGAACCTTTAAGCTAAGGCGATCGAACATTACGCGTCGACTAAAGTTACAACATGTTACTAAATGTGCGGCCGACGTGTTGCACACCTACAGTAATAGACTTAAACTGATCTCTGTTAGGGTCAGAGTGCATACGCGTCATTGTTTTGAGAGAGAGAGAGAGAGAGAGAGAGAGAGAGAGAGAGAGAGAGAGAGAGAGAGAGAGAGAGAGAGAGAGAGAGAGAGAGAGAGAGAGAGAGAGAGAGAGAGAGAGAGAGAGAGAGAGAGAGAGAGAGAGATGTCACATCCAGAGTATTGCGTCGATGTCTGTGTGGTGACAAAATTTCTGCTTTTACGTCACCGTCACTTTTGTGAAATGACGGACTTTCTCCAGAAATCGATGTGTTTTACTTTTTTTAAAATTTCTTCATAGAATTAATTTTTACTGAGAAAGTTCAAAAGATACAAAGCTGGCCACAGAACTCATCCAATTTCTTTATCCAATCCGGCTATATCCAAAACCGCAAGTGAATATAATAAAAATAACGAACTCTAATGTTTGTCAGCCGACTCTAATGTGGGTAAACGGTCATTTAACTCTTTAATGAGGCATCCAATTTCAAAATGCTGGGAGGGGCTCATAGGCACCCCATGAATGAAGCAACTCTTCTAACTTAAAGCGTGTACGGATAGTTTGTTGTTTACATACATATGCACATACACACACGCGCGCGCGCACACACACACACACACACACACACACACACATACAATCACGCACATACACACACACACACACACACACACACACACACACACACACACACACACACACACACACACACACTGCCTTTCGCGCCAAAAGTACGTTCTACAGCGAGATTTGCGTAGCTAGACATGACGTAATTTTTATCTTGTTACTTCACTGTCATAGTTTTAGTCTAGTCCGCCTATGATGTCGTGTGTGTTCTTTTGCAATCGTGTCCCGTCCTATAAATAGAAGAGACATAAAAACTGATGCATTGTTTCAACTTCAAAAGCTTTGTACAATAGGCTTTGTTACGTAAATTACGATAACGAAAATTACTGTCACGTTCTTTCCTTATGACACGTGCAAAGAAAGAATGTAACAACTCGTGTTGTCATGTGACGTTAATACATATAAATTCTTATATCGGTGTTTAGATGATGCTGTGAATCTCACTCTCGTGGTTTTAAAACCTTATCCTACTCGTTTTCGCTCGTAGGATAATGTTTTAAGACCACGAGAGTGTGATTGTCAGTATCACCTAAACACCGATGTAAGAACTCATTTCTTACTCACCTTTTCCTTTGCATAAATCCTACGTGAGTTGGTTTTCGGGACACACCTAGTCACAATACAGCCGCCATTGTGTCTTGGCAATGATCTTGACGTAATTTACTTTGTAACAGAATGGCTAAGAAAACATCACATAAAAAGAATGTTTAATTTGATTTGCTTGTGTTCATATGAACGATTTCTAACATAAAGCTTTTTTTCGATTAGGTGCACCGGATTACCTTTCAAAGTACCTGTAAATAATTTGCCTTACATGCTATGAGTCAAAATATTGTAATGTTTGCCAGGTGATTAAGTTATCTTTTGTTGGAAATTTAAATTTCCGGAATAACCTTTCCATTTCTCTCTGTCTCATCTTGTCAAAGGTTTCAAGGGTCTATCACGTAAAACGCAAAACTCAATTTGACCAGGTATCTGCAATGATGGCTCACAGACAGAATATTGAATGCTGATACTTTTTTGTTCAAAATCTGAACCCTAGAAAGGATGTACTTGTAAGAAATTGACGTTTCACTTCTTTACACAAAGTTTCATTTTTGCAGTTTTCAGGTTTCGATTTATACATTCAGTGAGAATGAGTGTTTGCAGGATAAACCCCGTCTTGCATTTAGTTTTTTTTTAAAATAAGCTTTTAATAAACCATAAATTTGTGAGCATAAAAAAGAAAATGCTAAATTAATATCACAAGAACATTTAAATATAATCTTTAGAAAAATAGTTTTCATTCCATACCTGTTTTGTTTTGATTTTTACCAATCAATATTTTTAACATGACAGATTATTTCAGGGAGAAGAAACATTAAGTGATTAAATGGGTATTTTCCAAATGCAAGTCTTTTGGCATGTAAGATCCAACAACAAAACAAAAAGTCTCAATACTTGTGCGGATGGCTAACAGTTTACAAATAACCACTCAAAAACTCTTGGATGGTGTCGATGCAACACCAACACTTTCAATTGAGTAAATAAAATGCTAACAGAAACAACGCCAATCAACTTACTGCATTAATCAAGTCGAATGTTTTCAAATAAATATTTATAACTCTCAAAACACTGCAAGCTTAATTATTCCAAATATATTCAACTAGCAATGATATATGCATTAACCTAATTAAGTACCAAAATTCTATATAATTATATAACTCAAATACTCTGGCAAATCAGACTTTCAAAAAAAAGTTACATAACAGCAATCATGAGACCAAGAGTACATAGCATCAAACTCCTTCACAACCTTCTAACTAAAACTAAAACGTGCATGTATAACCATCAAATTTGTCATCAGGTAACAAAGTATTTTCCTTTCATAAAGAGCAATAGACTATACAAGTTTGTTTTAAGTTCATTACTTAGACACTACTGCAAATGCATTGCAGCAGAAACTCATATTTTAGTGGACCTTTTACTAGCGTCTATGAAATGACCGGAATCAAATTCAGTCATTTCCAAGGTCTGCAGTTGTTGCTGTTTTAAAGAAAATATTTCATGAGTTTTCACAATTAGTAAAAGAATCTACTCAACCAAAACAATTCTGGCCTGATCAGTCAAGCACCAGTACCGACTCAGTTCTGCGCAAATTACTTACTTTGCAGTGGACGTACGCTATTCTGGTTGGTGAAAACGCTGTCCGCAGACACAAACTGTTGCGAACTCCACATTAATTTATTCTCGAAACTCATAATACACACTAACCTCACAACCATAAGTAATTGCACACAACAATAAAACGATAAACAATTGTTCTTACCTATGCGTATCCTAGGAAAAGACAAGAAAACATGAATGCACCACTGCCGAGTTCTTTATCTCATTGTACCCTAAAGCCAAAATCACCAAATTGTGCCGTTGTAGTCTGGGGTGCAATGTATAGAAGGTGCCCAGTAGTGAAGGTACTACCTACGGGCGTAAGTAGTGCCTACAGCAGGTAGGCAGCAATGCATGGAACAAAGCGCCCTGCGAAGGCACTGCCTACGCTGCTGCCTACGGTAGGGCTGCTATTCCGAGGCCTACAGCCACTAGGAAGTACTTACCGCATGTAAAGAAAGATGGCCGCGCCCGTGCTGTATGTAATGCACAACCGGCGGAGAGCCATACGAAGAGAGCGAATATTCCGCGATCGAACCCATCCATTGGAGGTATATGACGACGAAAAAGTCTACAAGAGATTTAGATTCCCGAGAAACTTCATTTTTCAACTTGCTGCTGAAATCGAAGACCAAATCAAGCATGAAGTGCCGAGAAAAGGGTGCCGGCCTCTCCCCAGTGTTGCAAGTTTGTCTTGCACTGCGTTTTTACGCCTCGGGAACCAACCAGACGGTGAATGGTAATGAGAGACAGATTTCGAGAACACCACTTCAGCATCGGGGGGAAAAAAGAAGCTTACACCAAAGTAACCTTCATATTACTTTATTGCTTATACATTGATTGTATTACTTAAGCATACACTATGACTATGAGAGTACCATGCCAGACAGAGATATATGTGACCCATCATGACAAAGTGAGTCTTAACTCGCAAACATTACTTTAGCAGGAGAGGTATCTCTTGCTAAGGAAAACTAGGATAATGACATGACTATCTTTAAACTGACTTTTCTCAAAATGGCTGCCAACCATTTGACCCATTTTAAACCTGTATAACTTCCTCAATTGGCGTACTAGGCTTATGCATAATATATTAAATAAAAGGTCAGAAATTGTAGATTTTGAAAATAATAATAAGTAAAACAAATCCAAATTACCAGTTAAGACTCATATTGTCGTGATGGGTCACATGTAGCCAATTTTATTCCCAGACACAGATAAGTAAGTTTACAACTAATAATGTAAATGCTTATTTATTCTGTTATGAGAACTTGTAAAATAAAATTATTGCCACTAACATAAATTCCAATAATTTTGGAAAACATATTAATGGCCAAGTCTGTGTTGAACCTGTAACCAACTGCAGGATATAGATTCAAAACAGCTGAGCATGAAGTGTACTGTGTTATAAACTAATTGATATACCGTCTTCTTAACTGAAAGAATTATTGTGAGATTTTACATTCATTAACTCTGGTAAGTTACATGTTGACACGCTGCACACACACACACACACACACACACACACACACACACACACACACACACACACACACACACACACACACACAGTAAAACAAAATTATTCATTGAACAATAATAGTTAAATGATGACGGAAAAAATTATACAACAAAAATACTGTTTTTGTTTTCAGTCAATAAAATGTTAAATGATGACGAAATAAAAATAGACAACAAACATACTATACTAATACTGTTATTTTTTCAGTCTATATTATTTCAACATAACCCAAAAAATAAGCATCAATCTCTTGTACATAAAAATTATAATGGTAGTTTTACATCTGTTGCATAACTTTATTAACAACATTTAATTACAAAACATAACACATCACAGGCCGAGTGGTCAGTGTATGTTTAACAAGCATCTTTCCTGTATAGGCGTCCGCCATACGCCATACGCCTACTTCCGCGCCTGCGCATTGCAGGGGCTTCCCCTGCGATAAAATTAACTTGTGGGACAAGGTTGAACCTTCGTAGTCACAAGCTAGTGACTAGCAGGTTGGTTCCATGCATTGCTGCCTGCAGTAGGTGCTTCCTACTCGGTGGTTACTACTTACGAAGGTTGTGCTTAGCGTGTGCAGTAAGTTCCTTCTATACATTGCACCCCAACTGCATTGCCCATAGGCGCCAAGCTATTCTGGCATCACCCTTGAACTGTCATGTTCGATCATTATCTTGCTGTGGTGTGTCAGGGTAGAATGAGTAATAGGCGAAACCCGATAAGTGTCACTGGTACTGTGTTATCTACATTATCCAAATTAGGCAGTCCAGTATTGTCTTAAATGGAGGAAATGTGCGCTATTGCGCCTTATTATAAATCCTATAAATGCAAAGAATAACGTAGCTCCGCCCACCGACCCCCACCCCCCACCTCCACCCCTACCCACACACACACACACACACACACACCCCTCCATCCCCATCCCCCAACCCCCCCCCCCCCAACAACCCCCCCCCCTCCCCCCACTCCTCCCCGCCTCGCACCCACTCACCCCAAGCTCTCAAAAGAGGATAAAATGTCTCAAATTCCGCTAGCTTTACACTAGAAGCACAAGCATAAAACACAGCACGCCTTCTCTGCAGACAGCACAGTGCTGACACACTGCCAGATGGTGGCAGTTGAAGAGTAGAGCTGCTGAACCTCCCTGGAATAACGGGTGGAGACAAATCATGCATTGGTGACGATCGTTTACAGGTACCACACCTGGACAAAAAATAAATACCGCAGCTGGACAGTACTCATGTAACATATGAGCCCCAAGATATAAAATCCCAAATTGTTGGGAGTTCTTCACTGAAGACTGCATTACAGTTCAGGAAGGAGACAGATCGACCAAGATAGCTAAAGTGTGGTGCGAAAAGAACTTGACGCCAAACTATACTGATAGCACGTGCCACGAACTATTATGGTCGATCAATATCTTTTGCTTGTGTTTTAAGGCTGAATGTGTTAAGACTGAATATGCAAAAGCAAGCAAACAGACGCTATGCCGTGCGCGGGCCCACTGCGGCCGTCGTGGGCCCGTGGAATTTTGTTAACTGGGATAGCGGCATATACTCAATACTTCTCCCGCAATAACAAAAAATAAATAAACTGCGTCCAAAAATGTATTACTTTCCCATGTATGTTGCTAACCAATTCGATTATCAATGAACAAGGGGAAGTAAATACATTTGGACTTCGCAGTTGTAATTAACTCCTCCTGCCAGTGATACCGAAATATGCGACCGAAACGACTGCACATGACCGACATTCGCGCGAAAAAAACAAATGTACAAAGAATAAAATTAGATAACTGTAATAGGCAGAAATAAACAGTGTAACTGGTACCAAAAGATAGACATAACGAACTTGACTCTATCTATCTATCTATCTATCTATCTATCTATCTATCTATCTATCTATCTATCTATCTATCTATCTATCTATCTATCTATCTATCTCTATCTATCTATCTATCTATCTATCTATCTATCTATCTATCCATCTATCTATCTATATCCCGTAGTCTTGCCGACCGTTGGGGCACCAATGATGACTTGGCAACTAGCTCCTTCCATTCCTCTCTGTTCTCTGCCATTCTTAGTGTATCACCCAGCCTCAGTCCTGTCCTCTCATCTTTTCCTCTGTCTTCCTCTCCTTCGTCCTCCTTGCACAGTGCCTTGCAGGATTATTTTGGCAAGCCCTGCGGAACGCGTGACATGCCCATACCACTTCAGTTTACGTTTTTTTCACAATGGCTAATAGGTCTTCGTAGGGCCCGATGGCTTGCCTGATTCTGCTTCCCACTTCCTCGTTCGTGATGTGATCTTTGTATGAAATGCCAAGCAGCCTTCGAAAACATCTTATTTCAGTGGCTTGTATCCTCCTTTCAAGGTCTGCTGTGAGGGTCCATGACTCGCAGGCATACAAGAACACTGAGATGACTAAGGAGCGTATCAGTCTGATCTTGGAGCAGAGTGTGATGTTTCTGTCCTTCCATTATGGTCTTCAATCTTGTCAGTGCTGTTGTTGTCTGCGCAATACTGAACAGTATTTCTGGTTTTGCTCCCTCATCTGTCACAATGGCTCCTAAGTAATTGAATTTATTAACTGTTTCTAGTTGTTTGCTTCCAATCATGACGTCAGTGCCAATGCCACTGGTGTTATTTGTCATCAGTTTGATCTTCTCTGCTCTGATTTAAATCCCATACGCAATGGCTGTACTGTCCAGCTTTTTCAACCAGCTGAGCTAGCTCCTTCTCTGTTCCTGCAAGGCCATCAATGTCGTCCGCAAAGCGCAAGTTCGTGATTGTTCTGCCTTCAAAACTGACAGTTACTTAATGATCTTTCAGAGCGTCTGTCGTGATTCTTTCCAGGAAGATGTTGAAAAGAGTAGGTGAGAGCAAGCAGCCTTGTCTGACTCCGACTGTAGTCCTAAACCAGTTTCCTATTTTGCCGTTGAAGCAGACTGCGCTAGTGGCCTTGTTGTAAAGGTTTGCTATGACTTTGATCCGGTTGGCGTTTATGTTGCATTGCTTCATGGTGGACCAAAGGGCTGCATGTCACACCCTGTCAAACGCTTTCTTAAAATCCACAAAGACATGATAGAGGTCTTGCTGGCTCTGGAGGTACCTCTCACATAGAACTCTCAGGTTGAAGATCTGCTCAGTTGTGCTGCGCCCTGGTCTGAAGCCTGCCTGTTCCTCAGCTATGATTTCCTCTGCCTGTGGCTTCAGCCTGTTCAGTAGGATCTTTAACATGACTTTGCTTGGGTGGCATATAAGACTGATAGTGCGATAATTCTGGCATTGATGTAAGTTGCCTTTTTTGAGGAGAGTTATTTTAAGTGATTGGGTCCATGGTGTGGGCCAGTCCCCTGACTGCCAGATCTTATTGCAGACTGTTAGTAAGGCGCTTATCATGTCTTCTCCCCCTTCTTGGACTAGTTCTGCAGGGATGTTGTCTGCTCCTGCTGCCTTCCCCTTTTTTCAGCGACTTCACTGCAGCCTCTACTTCTTCTCGGAGGTTGGGATAGTTGCCATTGTTGGTCACGGGTGGGTTGACAAGTATGCCTGGGTCCCCTGTAGCTCGGTGGTTGTACAAATCTGAGCAGTACTCTGTCCATCTCATCAGTATGTCTTGGTCTTCCGTAAGACAGTTCCCTTCACTATGTTGAATGATCGAGGAACGTCTTTGTTTTACACTGGTCAGGTCTTTCACCAACTGGTATGCTTTTTTGCTATTATTTTTGTTCAGATTTTCTTCTACGTGTTTACACTGATCTTCAATCCACTTATTCTTTGCCTTTTTCGTGCTTTTCTTGATATCCTGGTTAATTCCCCTGTATTGTTTAGCTCCTTCTACCTCTGATTTCTTTTTCTTTAATTCTCGACGCTTGTCACATAGAACAAAGATGTCAGCTGTAACCCAAGGTTTCTTTGCTTGTCGGTGTTTGCCAAGGATCTCACTGGCTGTTTGGGTTACAACAGTGTTAAATGTGTCGATCAGTGTGTCCGCATCCGTGTCTTCTGCACCTAGAAGTAGCAGTGGCGCGAATTTTCCTCCTATCTTTGCCTGGAAGGCTTCCGCTACCTCTGGGTCTTTCAGCTTCTCGAGGTCAAACTTGATTCTGATGGGACCCTGCTTGTTGACCTTCTTTAGGCGGAGTCGGAAGGTCATCACCACAAAGTCATGGTCGCTTCCAATGTCTGCTCCTGGAAAACATCTTGTCTTAGCAATGTTCACACTAGTTTGGAAGCGTCTCTTCACCATGATGTAGTCAATTTGGTTATGGTGCTCTCCGTTCGGGCTGTGCCATGTCCACCTTCTGGATGCTTTGTGTGGGCCAAACGTGTTCATCAGCTTTAGATCATTTGAGCTGGCAAATTCTAGGAGCCTTAAGCCTCTGTCGTTGGTCTCTGCATTGCAGTAGCGTCCGCATGCGCTTTTCCAGTTCCTAGCAGCATGGTCTCCTATTTTGGCATTCCAGTCTCCCTGCACCACAAGAATGTCTTTCTTGGGGGTATGGTCCAAGACTTCTTGCAGTTGGTCATAGAAGTCTTCTATTTCCTCATCGTCATAGTCTGTTGTTGGGCGTAAACTTGTACAAGGTTGATATTGAATGGGGTTGCCCTCAAACGTATGGTGATAAGCCTACTGGAGACTGGCCGACAACTCATGACAGTGTTCACGATGTCTTTGTGGACGAAAAATCCTAAACCCTGTTCGTGTTTGTCCTCTCTGCCACTGTAATACAGTTTGTGGTTTTGCTGGGTTGATGTTTCCCCAAGGTTCTTCCATCGTACTTCGCACACTCCTAGGATGGTCCAGTGGTATCTGTTTATTTCGTGTGTCAGTTCCTCTACTTTTCCAGGCGTTTTTTATGTTCTGACGTTCCAGGTGCCAATGCTGATGTTGTTTCTGGCACGGAGTTTTGGTGGTGCACCAGTAACACACTTAACACCTCTGCCCTGGCGCAAGACAGAAGGCGCGGTCCTTGTTCCGGGCGACGACCGATCCGGTATGGATTGAGGTAAGGTTGTCATTGCATGTGGTGTGTCTTGGGTAAAAGAACCTGGCGGAGCCCAACCCTCTCCAGGCTCCTAACTCTACATAACTTGTGGCTCGCCTTGGTCCTGGACACGTGGCCGATGAGACCCTCATGGGACTTTTTCGCCCTGGGTGGTGACTTCATCAAGGAAGTTCATACACCCAATCAGGTACCGTGTCAGCACCCTAGCCTTTGGTTATACAAAACCTAACCTGCAAAGCAGCAGGGGACTCGTGGAGAGCGGGGTCGTCTATGTCCCGTGCAGATGTGAATATCTGCCCACTGCCCTAAACTTGACTCTACGCTTCCATAATCACGAATTTGATACGCATTCGACCGAATCCGAAACGGGTCCGAAACAGAAAAGTTCGTGCAAGTCCTTTTCATGTTTGTGTGTTTCCACATGCCCGATGCGGGAACGAATTCGCATTCGGCTTCGAAAGAAAATGACGTAATTTTTTAAAGGAAAATTGCATCACCGTATCGGGTTCGGATCGTATTCGTATCGGGTTCGTGCTTTTGGAACCGTAGCTCTTTACATGAGTCATAAATCCTCATAAACCCCGGCAGATACGCTGGCATATGAGGGTTTATGTCTCTTTCAGCTCTTGTAGATCTGCTAGTTCGCCTTGTCCCGGCAGTTAAGGGGTTAACTATACCTGCATTCTACAACTGTATCAGATGTCCATGGGTGGTTTGCACATTCTCCTCAACCTAAAACAAAACATATAATTACTGTAATATGCATCAATAGGATGAGGGAGGACAGCAACAACATCAGTAACAACAGCACCTCTTGTATTACAAAATTCATGAATCGAAAGCTCTCCTCTAAATGTTAAGACTTAAAACACTTTTCTTTTCTGACTCCCATCACCATCAACATCATCACGACATTAATAATGATACTGTCAAGCACCATAAAATGATTTTCATCAATGCCATCAAAACAGTCTTTGTTACTTAAACAAAGAAAATAAACCCATGCAGTACCTGTCACTGAATTGCTGTGACGTGGATGAACAGGCGATGCGCCTCGTCAATGGTGATATCTGAGCGAAAAGCACAGAATTATTTATCAGTTCTACATGTATCAACAAAGTCTATTCGTGTTTAACGATACATACATACATGCATGTATGCGTACATACATTATATATATATATATATATATATATATATATATATATATATATATATATATATATATATATATATATATATATATATATATATATATATATATATATATATATATATATATATATATATATATATATATATATATATATATATATATATATATATATATATATATATATAAGTTATTGGTCGGAGGGGTATGCTACACGGACCCTTGTAAGCCTAAGGGAGGTCAAAGGAACCATTGTACCCCGAAGGCCGAAGGCCTGAGGAGTACAATGGTTCCTTTGACCTCCCGAAGGCCTACAAGGGTCCGTGCAGCGAACCCCTCCGACCAATAACGTATTTGTTTTCATTCCTCCACTATTTTCGTAAAAGAAATCAAAAAGACATCTTGCGACCTGGATCAAGCCAGACATGACTGACGTCAAAGGAATATACCATTATACATAATAGACTTATGACGTAATTACTAAATATGTCATGACGTTGCCGCCTCCAGTACTGAGTGTGCTTGTTGTTTCGAACAACACTAAGTAACTTTGTACTTTAGAACGTTTGGCAATCTTTTATAGAACAAAACTGACATCCAAGTTGCGTCATCGAGAGGGCCATTTTTCGCTACAGGGGTTTTTATATCACGGTCACATGGTACGGTTTGCGCTAAAGTGCCTGGTCGTGTGACGTAGGGAGGAAAAGAAATATATGCATTTATGTATGTACGCATACATGCATGTATGTATGTATCTTTAAATACGAATAGACTTTGTTGATACATGTAGAATCCGTGTGCTCTGCTGCACTAATGCCATGGTATTCCAGGAATATATATATAATTTTTCATTAAATTCTGAGAATGCTGTGCTAATGCCATGGAATTCCAGGCTAGTAAGCTTGCATTGTGTCATCAGGACATCAGCTGCCCTTTTGTGACTGCATCGCATTATTAGATCTTTTGAGCCTTCCACTGAACACCTATCACATAAATATAATAATATAATAAATATAATAATATGTTTCTCCTGCCTACTTCCTAAGTTCCGGAGAATGACATGGATTATATAAGAGACCTGATCAATTCTTTTTGAGGATGGAAATGATCGTCTTGTTCTATACCTGCGTATTTCTGTGGGCTGGCGATTGGGTGCCTGATAGGCGGGGGCAGGAGATCTAACTGTTTGTATGTCCAGCGCTGTGATTCCCTTGGTTTGCATACAATTCTGCCAGCGCTAGCCTCACCTATCTGGTTTGTGAATACATACATACATACATACATACATACATACATACATACATACATATATACATACATACATACATACATTCATACATACATACATACATACATACATACATACATACATACATACATACATACATACATACATACATACGTACGTACGTATCTATGTTCCTGGAATTCCATGGCATTAGTGCAGCAGAGCACTCTCAAAACTGAAATATAAAATTACGTCACTTGTAGCCACTCTGATCGATTGCACCTTTGGCTTTGGGCGACGCCTTTGTTTGAAAATGAATGTTATTATATTATAGTGAGCAGCATTTTGCTTGATATAGTGCGGAAAACAGACAGATATGATTACGTGAACCGAATTAAAATGTCCGAGTCGGTACGACGAGGACATTTTGATCGGGTCAAGTAATCACAAATCTCTGTTTATGGGCACAACATCAAGTTAATTATTGGGGTTTAACGCCGAGCAGGCGACTAAGGCCATCTTACGGCGGGGCACTATATGAAGAAACATGTTGCTCAATATAATGTATGTACCCAGTCCAAAACAAAATTTTACCAGAGTCCTTCCGATTACCGCTATCTGTGCTGAAGTGGTCAATTTCGCTATATTTGGACATAAAACTTCCCAGCTTGACACTACTAACGAAAATGTACTCTGCGCAAATCCACCCAGGCGTACATCAAATGTGTTCCTCTGATTTTCCATTATTTTTAGAACTAAATAAACTCAGCGTGAATCTTCACAGCATGATTCCACCAAACTTAAATCGACAAAGGCTTGAATTTAATCAAATAAAAAATATCTCAATGGAATAGCGACAGCACACATTCACACTGGGTAGATTTTCGCCCAAGTACATTCAGACTGTGTAGACTTTCGATGGATATTAATTCACGTTTTTTTAGTCATTTCTATTTATAGAAGGAACTTTTTAGGACGGGTCGCGGTGGGGCGAATTTAATAGCATGTCCATGATGTCAAAGGCGGACAGGCTAAACCTCTAACAATTAAAGTAACAAGAAAAAAAATACGTCATGACTAGCTAGGCTAACCTTGCTGCTGAACGTGCATTTCGCGCGAAGCGCCGTATGTGCGTATGTATATATGTGCGTATGTGTGTGCGTATGTATGTAAACAAGAGAATCTCTGAGATTAATTTTCTGTACACACACGTTTGAAACTTGGCGAAATACTTTCCTAAGTGGGTGGCTAAGAGAGCCTCCGAGCATATTGTAATTGAATGTCTCATTGAAGACATAAACGACCGTTTATAGGAAGTCGGTTGACCCAGCTTAGAGTCCGTAAGTCTTGTCATATTTACTTGAACTTTTGCATATAGCTAGTTTGGAGAAAGGCGTTGGATGAGTTTGTTAGCCAGCTTTGTATCCTTTCAACTTCTTTAGCAAAAATTAATTCTAATCAGAAAAGAATTAAAACATTTTTTTTAACTTTACTTCTAGAGAAAGTCAGACATTGGCGGTGATGTAAAAGAGGCAACTCCGTCAACACGCAGACACTGACATAATACTCTTATAAGACGTCAATCTCTCTCGCGCGCACGGCTCTCTCTCTATCTCTCTCTCTCTCTCTCTCTCTCTCTCTCTCTCTCTCTCTCTCTCTCTCTCTCTCTCTCTCTCTCTCTCACCAACATGCGCGCTTCTCCCGGAGGAATAGATCCGCACGCGCCCAGTAGGCGCATGAGGATCTATGCCTCTTGGAGATGTTTGGAGCGCGGGCGCGCGCACGCACGCACTAACATGCACACACACATCGACTCGCTTTCAAAAGAGCATGCAGGTGACCCGTGTACTTAGTATATCATGTAGTTAGGTAAAGTCAACCTGAAACAGCATGACTGAAATTGTACCGTGAAGTTCTAGTTTTGTCACCATTTTCTCAAGTCTATGAAGCGAAATTGAAACTCATAACACGTAAAATATCTATCTATCTATCTATCTATCTATCTATCTATCTATCTATCTATCTATCTATCTATCTATCTATCTATCTATCTATCTATCTCTATCTATCTATCTATCTATCTATCTATCTATCTATCTATCTATATCCCGTAGTCTTGCCGACCGTTGGGTCACCACTGATGACTTGGCAACCAGCTCCCTCCATTCCTCTCTGTTCTCTGCCATTCTCAGCGTATCGCCCAGCTTCAGTCCTGTCCGCTCTGAGATATTGTCCTCCCATCTTTTCCTCTGTCTTCCTCTCCTTCGTCCTCCTTGCACAGTGCCTTGCAGGATTGTTTTGGCAAGCCCTGCTGAACGCGTGACATGCCCATACCACTTCAGTTTGCGTTTTCTCACAATGGCAAATAAGTCTTCATAGGGCCCGATGGCTTGCCTGATTCTGCTTCCCACTTCCTCGTTTGTGATGTGATCTCTGTATGAGATGCCAAGCAGCCTTCGAAAACATCTCATTTCAGTGGCTTGTATCCTCCTTTCAAGGTCTGCTGTGAGGGTCCAATACTCGCAGGCATACAAGAACACTGAGATGACTAAGGAGCGCATCAGTCTGATCTTGGAGCAGAGTGTGATGTTTCTGTCCTTCCATATGGTCTTCAATCTTGTCAGTGTTGTTGTTGTCTGCGCAATCCTGGACAGTATTTCTGGTTTTGATCCCTCATCTGTCACAATGGCTCCTAAGTATTTGAATTTATTAACTGTTTCCAGTTTTTGGCCTCCAACTATGATTTCAGTGCAAATGCCACTGGCGTTATTGGTCATCAGTTTGGTCTTCTCTGCACTGATTTCCATCCCATATACAATGGCTGTACTATCCAGCTTTTCCACCAGCTGAGCTAGCTCCTTCTCTGTTCCTGCAAGGCCATCAATGTCGTCCGCAAAGCGCAAGTTCGTGATTGTTCTGCCTCCAATACTGACAGTTCCTTCATGATCTTTCAGAGCGTCCGTCGTGAGTCTTTCCAGGAAGATGTTGAAAAGAGTAGGTGAGAGCAAGCAGCCTTGTCTGACTCCGACTGTAGTCCTAAACCAGTTTCCTATTTTGCCGTTGAAGCAGACTGCGCTAGTGGCCTTGTTGTAAAGGTTTGCTATGACTTTGATTAGGTTGGCATTGATGTTATATAGCTTCATGGTGGACCAAAGGGCTGCATGCCACACCCTGTTAAACACTTTCTTAAAATCCACAAAGACATGATAAAGGTCCTGCTGATGCTGGAGGTATCTCTCACATAGAACTCTCAGGTTGCAGATCTGCTCAGTTGTGCTGCGCCCTGGTCTGAAGCCTGCCTGTTCCTCAGCTATGATTTCCTCTGCCTGTGGCTTCAGCCTGTTCAGTAGGATCTTTAACATGACTTTGCTTGGGTGGGATATAAGACTGATCGTGCGATAGTTCTGGCATTGATATAAGTTGCCTTTTTTGGGGAGAGTTATTATAAGTGATTGGGTCCATGGTGTGGGCCAATCCCCTGACTGCCAGATCTTATTGCAGATTGTTAGTAAGGCGCTTATCGTGTCTTCTCCCCCTTCTTGGACTAGCTCTGCAGGGATGTTGTCTGCTCCTGCTGCCTTCCCTTTTTTCAGCGACTTCACTGCAGCCTCTACTTCTTCTCGGAGGTTGGGATAGTTGCCATTGTTGGTCACGGTTGGGTTGACAAGTATGCCTGGGTCCCCTGCAGCTCGGTGGTTGTACAAATCTGAGCAGTACTCTGTCCATCTCTTCAGTATGTCTTGGTCTTCCGTAAGACAGTTCCCTTCACTATCTTGAATGATCGAGGAACGTCTTTGTTTTACACTGGTCAGGTCTTTCACCAGCTGGTATGCTTTTTTGCTATTATTTTTGTTCAGATTTTCTTCTACGTGTTTACACTGATCTTCAATCCACTTATTCTTTGCCTTTTTCGTGCTTTTCTTGATATCCTGGTTAATTTCCCTGTATTGTTTAGCTCCTTCTACCTCTGATTTCTTTTTCTTTAATTCTCGACGCTTGTCACATAGAACAAAGATGTCAGCTGTAACCCAAGGTTTCTTTGCTTGTCGGTGTTTGCCAAGGATCTCACTGGCTGTTTGGGTTACAACAGTGTTAAATGTGTCAATCAGTGTGTCCACGTCCGTGTCTTCTGCACCTAGAAGTAGCAGTGGTGCGAATTTTCCTCCTATCTTTGCCTGAAAGGCTTCCGCTACCTCTGGGTCTTTCATTACGTAATAACTAAAACTTACGTCATGACAAATGACGTTTGACAAATCAATGACCCGTATGTCCTGCGCCTCTTATAGACCTCACTGACGCAGTGGCAGATCTGCGAGACTTTTTAAATAGGAGATAATTCAACGTCAGAGTCAGGTCAAAGACAAAAGGTTGAGACCATTGGCAGCGAAGACAGCTCTCATATAGAAAGGACTTTGTGGGTTATGGTTTATCCCATCTTGTTTAGATTTGCACTAAAACATACCGAAACTTACCCCTTGAGCGCCACTGATACTGGCACTGTGTGTACTACACGTACTAGAACATCACGTCTCCACAAAACGCTTTAACGTCACAATCTAGGGCCGGCATAGTCTGGAGTTCACGTCAGATTTTTCTGAAATGTTGCAAAGGAGGTGACATGACGTAACGTTTACATGCACATAGGTTGAAGGGAACTTTACCGTCTAACGCCAAATGTATGCTTCAAACATACAGAACAGCAAATCTGACACTGCTGAACATGTTTCATCGCGCAAATTCCATCTCGCGCGCTACCGATGTTGGAGAAAACAAGCGGTTAAGCTGCCTTAGGTGCGACCACAGACATTAATAACTGTCTATTTATGAACCTGGGTGTGATACTTCTGATGTGTGTTTGTCTCTGTCCAAATGGTGACCTGTTGTGTGCCGGACTGTCGACTGACTCAGCGCGGAGATTTCGTTTGACTGTGTAGACATCAGTGCTTTCTATAATCGTGCGTGTTGTTGAGTGAAGTCTACTTGTAATTAGAAAACGGATAATGGCGGAAAATGCCAACAGGTTTGTTTATTTAGTCCTTTTCTAAGGTTGTCAATATCACTAGCGGACATCAGTGTCGTCAAGCTCAATAGTATGTCGATTCTCCGTTTATGTGTGTGTATGGGAAAGAAATTTCGAGCGTGTGTACACACTAAGAAGTATTTCATTACTAGTGAGCATAATTATGGAGTTTGCTAATGTGACAGCATGCGCATATTTAGCGTTTTTGCATTGAGTACAGGCAAGCGTCAAGAATGAGTCTTTCTGGTCTGCAAGGGATTATGGGAAGGGGCGTCAATGTCAACAATAAGACCTTGAAATATTCTCCTATTCATGTGGACGTTAAACCCGAACTAACCAACCAACCAACCTACTCATGCTAACCCGGAAATCACGGCAAAGCTTCGTTATTTTCAAATGTAAAGTGTGAAGAAAGATCGGGGTTCCCTCGATCGCTTCTCACTCATTAAGAAGGAAAGTGACCTATCGTGGACTTGCGTGAAATAAAGACTTAAAGAACTAATTTGGCCAGTCACTCAAAACTAGAACAGCTGTTTATCTAACCAGTCGCTTGTATAATCGTGGTTGGCAGGGGGAGCTTGGTGGCCCAGGTGGTGGAGCGTTCGACTCTCGCCCGAAACTTCGCGTGTTTGAATCCAGCCGGGTCAAAAGTTGTTTAGACCATCTTTTAGGTGCCCCGTCTTTGAAATCACCTTCGCGGTGGAAAAAAAAACACGAGAGCAAAGTGACGGCGGATAATCAGCTTGTACTACAATGTATTAGCATAGACAACACTCAAAACATGTCCAAGAGGTATAGATCCTCATGAGCCCGGAGGGTTCATGAGGATCTATGCCTTTTGGAAATGGTGGTGGTGGTGTTTATGCTTATGCCGTGGTAAAAGCTGGTTATCCGCCGTGAGTTCGCTCTTGTTCGTTGTTGGGAGTCGTTCGATGCAAACGAAACCTCTCTAGTGACTGGTTGGGTTGCCTAGTTGTTGGTCGAAGCGATATGACCTGGCTAAGCTTATAATGGAAATATGGCCCGACACAAAAGGTATCAGTGTCATAAGTGCACCATCCGTACTTACAACTTCCTTCTTCGGGCATCACATTCCGTCTAATAGAGGCATATATTCTCATCGGCCCCTGTAGCTGCAGGGTTCATGAGAATCTATACCTCTTGCAGGATCAAAGCGGTGTTGTTGTTGTTTGTTTGCTTGTTTGTTTATGTTTTCAGGGTTTGGGTTTTTTTGTGTTTTGTTTTGTCGTGTTGGTGTTTGTTTTGTTTTGTTTTCGTTTTTATTTGGCATGAACACAGTAAAAGTCGATGTAACGAATCACCAGGGAACCCAACATTGCTTGTTGTTTTATCCGAAGTTTGTTATATGCGAAGTAATTTACATAGAAAGGAAGCTGTCGGGGCGTGTAAAAGCGTTGTTATATCCGACCTTTTGTTACATCCAAGCTTGTTATTAGCGACGTAGACTGTGCTACTTTACATAGTCTGAATACTTATCATCTGTTCTTCTTCTTCTTCTTGTCGTTCGCAGTGGGCTATACGGTCAGTCCAGCACCGGCGATGAATGACGTCGTTTTCTCCAGGTCTTCTCGACTGCCGTAGAGTTTGGTCTGCAGTAGAGTTGGCGACGGCCACACTTCTTGTCTTTCATCGTCCAGTAGGGGGCATCTCTGGAGAATATGTTCCGCTGTTTGGTCTTCCTGACGACAGGCGCAGGTTGGTGATGGCGCCAGCTTGAGCTTTCTGTTCATGTGAGCGTTCAGTCTGTTGTGGCCGGTACGCAGTCTGATCAGGACGACTTGCTGCTCTCTGGTCATTGTGTGGTAGTCGTCTCTTATTGACCTCGGCCTCATCAATGCTTTGATGATTGTCTTTTGTTCACTATAGCTGACGCTGCTTTCTTGTTGATCTTTTGTGGCTCCTTCTTTCGCCAGCTCGTCTGCCCTTTCATTTCCTGGTACCCCACAGTGGACTGGTATCCACTGGAGAACAACTCTTCTGGTTTGTCTGACCTTCTGTAAAGCTCTGGTCAGCTGGGGGAGCTTGTCGTTCTCGAGGGCCTGAAGGACTGAAAGGGCATCGGAGAAGAAGACAACTTGGTAGCATGGGTCTGTGGAATTCTGAACCATGGAGGCGGCCTGCATAAGTGCTTCGGTTTCTGCTTTGTAGTTTGTGCAGTGTTTGCCGGTGGCTACACTGGATGTGGCTGTATGTCCCCCAGGGAACTGGATCAGGATGCCAGCACCTCCATTGGAAACGGCATTTGTTGCTGATCCATCAGTGTAGATGTGGATCCATGCCTCCTTTGGGTACTTTTCGTCGATCAGGGCTAGGGTGAGTACCCGTCGAACGGTGTCATCCTGACTGTCTCCTGAGGCAGCATGTGGGACACTGGTGCAGATCTGGATGTCTGGTTTGTCAACTGCCCAAGGGTTTTCCTCTAAATCTGTGATCAGAGGTAGAATGCTGCGTGGAAAGACTTCCCTGTAATGTCGAGAAAGTCGCATGCTCTCATGGACAAAGCTCCTTCTTTTGAGCCGGTTCTTGGTCAGGTTGCTCAGTCTGTGCTTCATGGGGTGGTCGGGCAAGCACTTGAGCTTCTCAGCCTGTTTCATGGTTTTGGCTTCTTTCCTCTGGCTGTGAGGTTGGATTGTGGTCAGCTTCTCCATTTCACTGATTGGAGTGGATTTCATTGCACCAGTGATGAGTCGAAGAGCCTGGTTTTGCACTCGGTCGAGGGTATGCAGGTTCATTTTGGCTGAGGTTGACCACTCTGTGGAGCCGTACTCGAGGTGGGGCCTGACTGTTCCCTGGTATACTGTCTTCAGTATCTTCTCGTTCGCTCCCCAGGTGGTGCCTGCCAGTTTCCTGAGTATGGCCAGCTTGCGCCGGGCCTTCACCTCTGCCTGTACAATGTGTGGTTTCCAGGTCTGACGTCTGTCGAAGGTGACACCAAGGTAGGTAGCTTCTTCATCCTCTCTCAGAGGGGTTCCACCAAGCTTGATGGTTCCGGCTTTCTGCTTTGGGGACAATGTGAAGAGGGTTGAAGGAGATGCACCAGTCTTCTGCCCATGCATTCAGCTTATCTGCCGCTAGCTGCATTCTGTAGGTGGCAGTACTTGCATGCTTCTCCTTGCACCAGATCACACGGTCGTCTGTGTATAGGGCAGCTTTGATTCCTTTGGGCATCTCAGACACCAGATCGTCGATGAATAGAAGGAAGAGGGTAGGGGAGAGGACTCCGCCTTGCGGGACGCCATGACGAAGGAGGAATTTGGTCTGGTCGACGCTGACTCTTGCCCTGCGGTTGAAGAGGTAGGAGCGTATCCACTGGAACATGTTACTGAACACGCCTTTTCTCAGCAGTTTGACAAGCAGCCCATCTTTCCAGAACTTGTCAAAAGCCTTCTGAAGATCAATCCAGGTTACAAAGACCAGCTTCTGCTCCTGGAAGGCATCTTCAACTTCCTGCGCCAAGTACGTGACCTGGTCTTCGGTGCTGCGGAACTGTCGGAAGCCAGCTTGTTCAGGGGCAAGGAGGTTCCTGGATTCCAGGTAACACCTGAGGCGCTCGTTCACAATTCTCTCGTAAAACTTCGCAACACAGCTGGTGAGGCTGATTGGGCGATAGCTGGTGGCCTTCTTTGGATCCTTCCCTTTCTTTAGAATGGGGATCATGACCGCTTTTCGCCAGAGTTGTGGTAGCGATTCTTCTTGCCAGCTGCTGTTGAGGACCTCAAGTAGCTTGTTTTCTGCTGCACTACCAAGGTGGGTTAGCATCTCGTTGGTGATGCCATCTGGACCAGGAGACATTTTCGCCTTCAACTTTTTGAGAGCTATATGAAGCTCTTTGTGTGTAAGTGGTTGATTCATGGCGTCCGCTGTTGCTTGTTTGGCAGGTCTCTCTCTTTGCTCTCTTCTTGCTTCTCTCTGCTTTTTGGGGCTAACATGGAGATTGCTCTCAGCTGCACAGCTTTCAGCAAATTGGTTGGCAGCATGCTTTCCTGGTAGTATCTTTCCATTTTCTTCTAAAGTGATGTTTCCTTTGCTCGTGTTCTCATCGTTCAACTGCTTGGTCAGTTTCCAGAGCTTTCTGCCGTCCTTCTCAAGGTTCAAGGAGCTTGTTTTCTCTTGCCAGCTCCTGCGTCTTGCCTGTAGCTTCTTCTTGAGAAATTTGGCTTTGGCTTCCTGGAGGCGGATGTTGTTTGCCTGCGATGGGTTAACTTCTGCTTCCCTTCTGGCATCTGCTAGATCATCATCCAGTTCACGCAGTTCATTGCTCCAGTAGGGCTTATAGTCTTTTCTAGCACCTCTGGGTATGGACTCACGCGCTGCTGTGAGGATGCTCATGTTGAGGTCCTTCACCGCCATGCTGATGTCTCAACCTTCGATTCGAATGTCTTTGGTGAGTTCACTGGAGCGGTGTCTAAAGAGGAACCAGTTCGCTCTTTTGTAGTTCCACCGTGGGAAGGTTGCTTCAGCGCAGGACTCCGTGCCCAAGGTCAAAAAGACTGGCCGATGGTCACTTCCACCTACCTGTTCTCCGACCTCTCTGCTGGCTTGCTTGTGCATGTCTTCTGTGCAGAAGGCTAGGTCAGGAGTCGATGTAGTGTGCCATCTTCTGGAGTAGAACGTGGGGCAGTCAATGGGACAGTTCAACAGAATGAGATCGTTGTCGTCCTGCCAGTTCTCCACGTCTTCTCATCCCCGATCCAAGTGCTCGTATCCCCAACTTTGTGAATAACTGATGAAGTCGCCCACCACAATGAAGTTGGAGGCCTTAGTGGGAATCGTGTCAAGGGTGAGTGGTCTGTCGTTGGGGCAGTAGAAGTTGACCAGCTGGAAATCTTCTGTCTTCGTCTGGATCCGAATCACTTGGTACTCAAAGTTCTCCATGTGCGTATCAATCAAACAGGCATTGATGTTGTTCCTGATCAGGGTCAGGATTCCTCCCTTGCTTCGATCTGTTCTGTCGGACCTGAAGCACTGGTAGCCTCTCACTTTGAAGAACTTTTGGGGTGTCAAGTGCGTCTCCTGAATACAGCAGATGTTGATGTTCTTCTCATGCAGGATATGCTCCAACTCGGTCTTCTTGTTCAGAATACTTTCTGCGTTCCAGTGCATGACCTGAAAAGGTCGCTGCTGACTGGGATTCTTCCTGGTTGTGGTGGTGCCAGTAGCTCTCCTCCCGCGTCCCCTGGCGCGACAAAACGGACGGGAGGGACCTTCAGTAGCTGAGGCTGGGTCCCTTAGAGGCATGGGACCCGACGCTGCTCCACCCTGGAGGGTCCTCAGTGGGCGAGCGCCATTATCGTCAATGTTAGTTGGCCGTATAGTCATGATTGCGGGTTTGCGTGGATCCATGGTTATCAGAATGCGCCGTGCGGCCTGGGTCCTCCGTCTTCAGCATTCGAGGTTTCTGTCGGGGTTACCTCACCCTTAGCTTTCCTGGGAACACAGGGTGGCTAGAGCTCTATGCGGCTCTTGATCGCATGATAAACCCGTCATTGGACACATGGGGAATTTCAGTGGAGATAGCAGTGCCACCTGCTACCCCGCCCCGTCCTGGTAAGCTAATCGCCATTTGGTCCGCGACTGCTTGCGCAGCTAACCTCCATATCTGAAGGCCGTTCCCCTATCCGCCACCCGGGGACGCGCTAGGTTGGGGATGGTCGCCCCACTGAAAATCCCACACTGGGTTAAGGAAGTTCGGCATGTCCTAGTTATCATCTGTTAAATTTGATTGATTGATCTTGACGCGTTAAAATAAATTATTGCCACCGAAATTGCAAAGTGGTCCTTAACATTTTAGTCTTAGTTTATGTAATACAGGCTGTTCGCAGCCAACATCATGTCCCCTCAGTGCCCACGTGTGCACAAAACAAACATACGGGCAGTCCACCACTCCGCAACCACCTGTATTTTTCCGATCTCTTAGAGCAGATTTAGACGGGAATGGTCAACTTAGCTGAAATTGTCTTCTCCTGCTGCAGTGTGGTGTCGCTGCTCTTATAAAGGGACAAGGCACGATTCTCGGTGTCTTAGGTGATACCTGTTCGTGTGCATAGGCTTTAGTACTCGCGCTACACTACAGGCCGCAGGCATATCGCTCCTAAACTCGGTGCCCGATTGGATGACATAGAATCCGGACACGCTAAGCGCAATAAACCACATTAACTAATCCTACTGTGCGATAAATCAGATGAAAACGAAAGCCTGTGAACAGAAAAAACGACATACCCGTGGCATGCAGTATGTCGCGAGGACCAAAGATAACGTGCACGGACAGGGATCAACTAAAACACTGAGAATGTCGAGTTTAGCCCCTACTGTGTTTACGCCACCTAGCGGCAGCAGCAGTGCTAAGTCGCTCATTGTGCATTTTGAAGTTGTCTTTCTGACATTTTGCACTGTTGTAGCCCTCCATCCGATTAGCATTTTTGACACCTGGGGCATCGCGGTTTGGTTTCCATGGTAACCGCACTTCAATATAGTCGCATAAACCCTGCGAGATTTAGTTTTCTGACCGTACTGCACAAACAACTGAAAATATTTTATAATAAATGTACAGAATTTGGTGTTTACGTGTTCAGGCAGAACCTGTTATTTGCATAACTTGCGTTTGTTTGTTCATGCACATGTATATTTGCATATTTTCCCTTTTAATGTGTAATAGTCAGAATATTTAGAGATACTTTGAGCTACAGTGTTTGCAAGATACCATTTTTGGCTCACGTGCGAAGCAAAAGTGAGTCTATGTTCTGGGCCACTGGTCCTCCGTCCGTCGTTCGTCCGTTGTCGTCGGCCCGATGGCCTTTGCGCATTGGGACGCTGTTCTGTGCGTGTTGTAGCGCCTTCGTAACAACCTACCTATTGTTACCTATTGTTACGTACAAAGCTCGTGAACGCCGCCTTCAAATTCATTGACAGTGTGCTTTTTATCAACTTTTTGGTTTGTTAACTCATTCGTGGTAGGCCGAATCCCGATACGCGACATAAAGCCGCGTATCCGGATTCGGTTTTCCGAGAATACGTTAATCACAAAGCTCAAGCAGATTCTCCTTGCAGCTTTGGAGGGGAAAAAATGGTCGGAATATTGATGTCAATTTCAGCTAGGCTTTCCTTATGGACAAAACTACTAGACACATGTAAACTCTCTACTCTCCCCCTAGACTACTCTCATGCCCTGCTTGGAATTTTCACCCCCTCAACCCATTCCATATTCAGGAAAAATCGATCATGTACAGACCAGATCGCCACTCTCCGCATCATCGTGGAACAGTCTCTGGAGTGGAGCTCCCCGCTGTACGTCAACTTTGTGGATTACGAGAAAGCATTTGACAGCGTGGACCGAGAGACTGTGGAAACTCCTACGACACTACGGTGTACCCACAAAGTCAGTCTGTTCAAGAGCAGCTACGATGGCATGACATGTCGCGTGATCCACGAAGGGCAGTTCAACAGGGAGCTCCAGGTCAGAACCGGTGTCAGGCAGGGGTGTTTGCTGTCTCCGTTCCTCTTCCTACTGGCTATAGACTGGGTCATGAAGAGGACCACAGAGCACAGACGAAGTGGAATACAGTGGACACAGCTTGACGACCTCGATTTTGCAGACGACTTGGCTTTACTGTCCCACACTCATCAACAAATGCAGGACAAGACCACGAGGCTTGCTGACATCTCGTCCCGAGTGGGCCTCACCATCCACAAACAGAAAACAAAGACAATGAGGCTGAACGCAACCAGGGAAGAACCAATCTTGCTTGCTGGCACCGCGTTGGAGGAGGTGGAGTCCTTCACCTATCTCGGGAGCATCATAGACAAAAAAGGCGGCACTGATGCAGATGTCAGAGCACGAATCGGTAAAGCCAGAGCAGCCTTTCTCCAGTTGAAAAAAGTGTGGAGTTCCAGAGAGCTGTCACAACACACCAACGTCCGGATTTTCAACTCCAACATTAAAGCAGTTCTCCTATATGGAGCAGAGACTTGGAGATTGACAAAAACCACAGTCAACAGAGTACAGATCCTCATAAACAGTTGCCTTAGAAGAATTTTGAAAATCCACTGGCCAGAGAAGATCAGCAACGTCAGACTCTGGAAGAGAAAAGAGCAGATAACAGCAGAGAATGAAATTGGGCGAAGAAGATGGGGATGGATTGGTCACAGTCTGAGAAAGCCAGCTTCCAGTATCACTAGGCAGGCATTGTCATGGAACCCCCAGGGAAAGAGGAAAAGAGGCAGGCCGAGAAACACCTGGCGTCGATACCTCCAAGCAGACATCAAGAGACTGGGAACCACCTGGAGTAAAATCGAAGGAGAATCACAGGACAGGAGTCGCTGGAGGTCTCTCGTCGACGGCCTATACCCGGGGAGGGGTTACAGGCGTAAGTAACCCATTCCATCCAAATCCATGCATTCACCTGTGCGACAGGCCCTCTATGCGGCAGGACACATACATTTTATTTAAAATCAACTTCTTGTCGCTGAACCATATATGGGAAAATGATCGAATGCGCTTGCACGTTTGCTCTCGTGTCGGAGTCTTAATATGGTAGGAAATATTCTACGATGATGAGAACACAAAGTTGACGAACAGCAACACCAATATTGCAAGAAGAAGAAAAAATATGACGCCCACATAAAACAAACAAAAAAAAAGAAAATGAAAAAAAGACAAACAGGAAAGTAACCCTTGCGAAATCAACGTACAGAACTGAACACACAGGGGGAAAAAAACTTGTAAAAAACAAACAAAAGACAACAACAACAAACACACATAACAAAGCTTTGTTACTCACCATCAATCCGCCAGTCTCTGTGTGATGTACAGGGCTAGCTATCACTGCACATCGCAGAAGTCCACCCGTCCTCATCCGGAAAACCACGTTCATAATGTCGTCTTTGTTTCGATCGTCGCCACATTTATTTTGCCTAGTATCAGTATGGTGCGGCGCTGCCCATGTGAACGTAGTACTTCTTGTCCTGGCTTTTAATCCGCCTAAAGAAATACAATTGTAACCTCCGAGTGAGCAAAGGTCCTCGGACCCATGAAGGCAGCAGTGAGTCCGCGCAGTTAGCCCGAAGACATTTCGCTACTGAGGCTACTTCTGATTTCTGGAAATCGTCTGTTCTCTCTTCTTCTGCCTCAGGGTTCAATGCTTCAGTATCTCCTAGCTGAGTTTGGTTTGAGTCTTCTCGGAGTCTTAAGGCGCCAAGCTATTCTGCCAACACCCTTGAACTATCATGGTCGATCTGTCTCCTGAATTTTAATGCAGGCCTCAGAGGATAACTTCAAAATGTGGGTATTCCGTACTTCGGGCACAATGAGTTAATCCTCAGGGAGTGAATAGCCTCCCATGGCCTCTTTCGCCGGGGCGTAACGCTGGCCACTACGGCACACAACATATTATATAGTAAAACACACGTTGTTACTGACGAAGCTACCATACAATTCATTACTGTTATGTGTGTTGCAATCAAGCTGGATTACTTGAATTAATTCATTTACACGCATACTGTCTTAGCTCTAGTGTTATTACAGGCGCACACGTACGAAATGTCGTACGACCTCTTCACAGACTGGGCACACTCGCACATGGACGACACAGGCCTCACACACTACAAGATGTTGGCAGTAAGAGAGTAGAGCTGCTTGTGAACCGCCCCGGAACAACTGTTCTCCACAAATTCTGCACAGCCATCGGTTAGCTGCTCCAGCCCCGGGATCATGACCGTCAACAGCCACATCACCTTAAAGAAAAGAAGAATAAGTAACATTCGAAATGGTCAAGACAGACGAAACAATATATAAAAGAAAAAAAGAAAGAATAAAAAGAACAAGCCCACAAACAAATAAGCAAGGAAACAGAGGAATAACAGATTATAAATAAATCAAAAGAAAAGGGGAGACTACCAGTGCTGATATTTTAGGAAGATTACAAAGTAAAGTAGATAAAAGCACTGTCAGGGTAGAGAAGTGTGCATGATCGACCAGTGATCATAGATCTACTTTGGTCAAAGCACAACAACAAAAATAGGAAAGAGGGGGTGCGCTAAGAAAGTGACTGGAAGCAATGCATATGGAAGCCGCCCGAATTGGGGCGTATCACATATCTCACTGTTCCAGCCCCTTGGTGCATGGAAATTTAAATATAGATGGGGGGGGGGGGGGTCCAGATAATTTGCCCGTGTGGACAGCTGTTTCGGTCATGGCGACCTTGTCAGCACACCATTCGGCATACTGGTGGAAGGCAGAAACTTTTGCCAACCTGCAAAGACAGCCACAATTTACTGTGGTGTCTGCAGGGGCATACATTCCATGCCTCCACCTAGAGCTAAATTTCCATGCACCCTAAGAAAGAACCTACTAAAAGGGGGTAAGGTGTTGCAGTCGATATTGTAGTAATAAATAAAAACAAGAAAAGTGGAGACTGCCAGTGCTAATATTTTAGGAAGATTACAAAGTAAAGTAGGTAAAAGCACTGTCAGGGGAGAGAAGTGTGCATGATCTCTTAGGGTGCATGGAAATTTAGCTCTAGGTGGAGGCATGGAATACACAGTAAAATGTGGGTGTCTTTGCAGGTAGGCAAAAGTTCCTGCCTTCTACCAGTATGCCGAATGGTGTGCTGACGAGGTCGCCAAGACCGAAACAGCTGTCCACACCGGCTAAATATCTCGAGTACCCTTTGGGGGACCTAGATTTAAATTTCCATGCACCAAGGGGCTGGAACAGTGGGATATGTGATACGCCCCCCCCCCCCCTTTCGGGGTGGGGGGGGGGGCTTCCATATGCATTGCTTCTAGTCACTTTCTTAGCGCACCCCTCCTATCTTTTTTTGTGTGCTTTGACCAAAGTAGATCTATGATCACTGGTCGATCATGCACACTTCTCTCCCCTGACAGTGCTTTTACCTACTTTACTTTGTAATCTTCCTAAAAGATTATAAATAAATTATAAATAACAGAGTAGATCAATCAATAATAATACCGTCCCACTGTTTTTACTACATTCTGAGGTTGATTTTTTTTTCAGATTTGCGAGTTGTCCTATGAAGGCTACTACATTACAGTTCAGGCGATAGACTGACCATGATAGCTCAATGGTGGTGCCAGGACAGCTTGGCGCCCATGGGGGCCAAGCTGTTCTGGCACCACCCTTGAACCATCATGGTCAAATTTATATCATGTTGGAGCGTATCAGGACTTAAAGGGTTAAGGACGATGTGAGGAGGTAGGAAATGCACAATGCAATAAATTTGCGAGTTGTCCTATGAAGGATACATTACAGTTCAGGCGATATAATAAACTGACCATGATAATTCAAGGGTGGTGACAAGACAGCTTGGGCGTTCTGGCACCATCCTTGAACCATCATGGTCAAATTTATCTCATATTGAAGCGTATCATTATTTAATGGTTTATGGACGATGTGAAGAGGTGCGAAATACACAATGCAATAAATGTCTGCAGAATGGAAAGGGTAACTTCAGGGTTGTTGGTCGCTTTATACAGGTGGACAAGACAAGACGACAGATCTGAGAGAACGAAATAGGGGCATGATTAGCACGCGTGAACCGATGGCAGCCAGTACATATTGTGACTGTATCGTGACTTTAACCCCATCACTGCCAGTGGACACAGTCTGTGTTTCTGAAATCTTTGTGGAAACGCCGATAGGTCCCAGCCGTCCAAGTAACAATGGGTACAAAGTGATGTCAGCATGAGGCATAGATCCTCATGAGCCCCCGCAGTTGCGGGGGCTCATGAGGATCTATGTCTCTTGCAGCTGGATCATGTTGGCGGAGTTAAGTAACATACCGTCATACTGCATCTGCACGTTGTGTCCGTGAGCGATCTGCACCTGGTCCTCTCCCTGTAACAAAAGAGAAATCGTGTGTTACTTTTAGGCTTGATTATGTCTTTTGTTACTGCTGTACCAATGAAATCAATAATGAAGATGATGGTGATCATGATAATTATGATGATGATGAGTAGATGGTGATGATGATGAGTAGATGATGATGAAAACGCTAATACTGATTATGATAACAGCGAGAAAAAAACAACGACAAAAGTGGCAACAACAACAACAATAAAAACAAGGTGTATGACCCCTTTGGCTGTCCCTAGCGCATTTGGTCGAGGTGATTCCTGTAGGATCAAAAAGCGCTAGGACAGCAAAAGGGTTAAGCATAGCAACGAAACCATACTCTTTGTTGTTGTCATTGAGGGACATTTAACAATTATATAAATCATAACTCAGGTTCCTACGAAGTAATTAACCCCCGCACAGCCAGTGGACGAAGGTTTAACTCTTTCAAGACGTGCCGCATCCGGATTTGCTTTAAGCCGCGAATCCGGATGCGGCGCGTCTCGAAAGAGTTAAAATTTATTGTAAATTTAGCGTCAAAAATTCCAAGCCATCAAAACAACCTGG
The DNA here is from genome assembly GCA_036245525.1 of Semisulcospira habei. Lineage (NCBI taxonomy): Eukaryota > Metazoa > Mollusca > Gastropoda > Semisulcospiridae > Semisulcospira > Semisulcospira habei. Next base: position 46,142,619 of record BTPG01000007.1, read on the forward strand.
ACACAATGTGGAGTTAGCAAGAGGAATAACGACAATAAAGCCACCGCAAACGCGGGGGCACATGAGGCTCTATGCTTCGTGCTGTGTTTCTCGGCAATGAAAGGTTAAAAAGTACCTGACAAGGAACTGGTGTATCGGTGTGGAGCGAATCAGGCAGCTCTTCAACGCTGGTGTCTGAATGAAGAACGTCTAACTTTAGACATACAATTTGTCAAGCATATTTGTGTCTAGTCTGCCATCACATGGCAAAGCCAACAAGTCTATTTTTATAATGTACAAAGAAAGTTAAGCTTTCCTCATAAACGGACATACCGGCTTTTTCCATATGACGACATAGCAGCATTTTAATCTAATGTAGTATACATATAGATCTATATGGTCAAACCCGAAATGAGAGACACAACGAACAAAAACACCTGTTCTGGTGCGAGGTAACATGGCCAATTTTTTTTTCTGATAGAAATTTAAGTCGTGGCGATACGTGTATATGCATATAACTCATTCCCGGCGAGACGCATCCGGATACGCGCCAAACGCAAAGACTTTTTTCAAGAGGAACACTGGTATGACGGAAACTGAACATGACAGTATTTGTTATAGGCCCTCCCTGCAGCTACGCTAATCTAGCTCAACCATTGAACTATTTAGCCAATTCATCACCCGCTGTGGTGTATTATGGCTGAATGTGCGCTACATCTTTGTGCATGCAGCCAACGGTACTAACTATTATTTACAGTAATGGTGGCTGCATGCACAAAGGGCCAGTCGCACGAGTGAGTTTATAGTCCTGTGCCCGCCACTAAGCAACGTGCTTCGCTATGGCGGAACACCTTAGTTGATGGTGCAGGACTAAGTTCACTAAAGCAACTGACCCAAGGAAGTTAAGCCCTTCCCTGCCGAGGTATGTACATTTCGATTCTCAAATCTGTGTTCACTGAACGACCAAAGGCCACTACTGTCCAAAGAGCTTAGACACAAAAGGGTATCAGCAAGAGGCATAGATCCTCATGAGCCCCCGCAAAAGCGGGGGCTCATGATGATCTATGCCTCTTGCATTTAGACAATTAGACGTTCAGGTTTTCTCGGCAGTGGAGGTGTTAATACACTCAACAACTGTTTACTCCACTTACTTTGCCCACGCATGTGAGTCCCACAGTTTGCAAGAGAAGCGGACTGAGGCAGGGCAGCGGTCGCCTCAACAGGCAGCACGTCATCGGGTCTTGGAGGTACACTTCGAGATCCGGGGCACGGTCTGCCCAGATCATGCCCAGCGCTCCTCTCTTGTCGGCAGCAAGTTTGCCTAGCTCTTGTGCTGTGCGTCGCAAGGTCTTGTGGAGTGCGCTGGCTAGACGCCGCCGAAAAGAGGGCTTGTGCCGCTCGCAGATTACGCTCGGTTGTTGCGTACTGGTGCTGTCTGCGGCGCGCTTCTCCTCTGTCATCTCGGCATGGCACCGTGTGACGTGACTCTCGTTCTCTACTTACTCTACGGTTTTCGTCAATAAAATCTTGTTGAAGTAGTTCACTGCTGACAACTGCACTCGCGTCATCTGTCACCAGGTCTGTTGTATCTGGATGACCACCAACCGCTCCAAGCTCTTCTTCCAGCGTGTCATCCCCCGTGTCACCTGTGGGATTTTGTTTCCCGTCACCTTCGCCTCGCAAGTGATAAACAGCCAAATCAATGTTGTTAATGAAACCCTGATTTATTATACTTTTTATTATCTTGCTGTTTTCTCCGATCACACTCCATTTCTCCAAACCCTTCTCTTCTTTCTGCTCATCGTTTGAGGCGAGGTTGTTTTGCAGCTGTATACTGTTTTTACAAGTCGTTTTTTTTATAGCGATATTCTTCTTCTTCTTCTTCTCGAACGCTGTCACACTTGGAGTTTGGCTCTCAAAATGAAATCTGTGGTCTTCTGTAGCGCCTCCACATTCCCGTACAGTTTCTCTTGTAGAGTGGCGGGCTCCGGCCATATCTCCTCCCTCAGCAGCTGGTGGTTCCAACAGTCCTGGAACATGTGCTCTGTGGTCTGCTCTGCTTCTCCACAAGGTCATAGGGGAGATGGCACGAGGTGGAAGTGTCTGTGGAGGTGGAAATTGAGTCGGTTGTGCCCGGTCCTCAGACGGAAGATGGTCACCTGCTCTTGTCTGGACAGCTGATGGTAACTGTCTAGGGGCCGAGATAGAGATCTTATGCGATGTCTTCGGGTCTCTTCTTTCCTGTGTGAGTTCCTGTTCCACATTTGTCAAGACCTTACGTGTCCCGCTTTTATCGATGTTTAACTCCGATTTCAATGTATTGACATCCTCAAGATGGCTTTCCTCTTGACCAGAAATTTGACCGTGACCTATTTTGTTCTCACCCAAACTTTCATCTGGTCTATATAAATCTAATGTCAGAATTAGACACTCTTTCTTATATGAACCACTCTTTGCAGGTTGTTTACGTTTTTTTCTTTTCGTCTGTGTCTTGGATTGTGTTATCGTATGTGTGTTTTGATGGTGACGGGATCGCCTATCTCTTGAATTTCGACTGCGAAACCGGTGAGTCGTTGTATCATCTAAAAGAGCTTTCCGGAGGGACTCTGTTACATCCCTCATTCTCCTCTCAGTTCTGTGCTTGGGGAAGCTTGAAATCTGACGGCGAAATTCATTTTCGTCGATACGTGAGGGCGTCTGAGAAGAAGCCATTTGATCACCTCGTGGTGGGATCTGATCTTGATCCATTGTTTCTTAGAAAATGACCAAATGTCAGGTTTTCAGCAAGACAACTTCATATCATACTTATCTCAGGTTTACTTTTGTAGTTTATTACTATTGAGGTGGACATCTTTGCTGACTTTGCTATGTCAATGTTTCAACTGTCAGCTGTTAAGCCCAAGAAACACGTTAACTGATCATAAACTTATGTTGTCAGATTTATAAAATAGCATTGAACGTACAACAGGAACGTTGCAAAGACACACATATTTCTTCATTATTTTAGCAATATTTGCTGACTATATGAATCCTGATGAAGCTGTTCTAAAGATGGCACTAGTTTAGTGCAGTTCAGTTTGGTCAAGAATGGCCCAAACGCGCTTCCCCCCACCCATCAAAAGTCTTCCCAGAGTTCTTTCGATATCGTACCAATACTTGTCTGGTTTACTATGGATCTCTCATGTCCTTTGAAGTCTGCCCAACGCCAGCGGCCTTTCTCCACACCTGTTCAGGAGGCGTTCGACTGTGTGGTGCCCTCGGCACATTTTTCTGAAAATAGATTCTCATATCTGAAATTGTTTCGTGTACTAATATCGTTACCAATGGTCGGGAAGAAATTTCTATAAGAAACCAATAAACAATCGCACGCTTTGGATGTGTATAAACATAAAAGAGAAACATGCACATTCATTATAAAGATGTACACACACACACACACACACACACACACACACACACACACACACACACACACACACACACACACACACTTACCAGTTAGCAAAGGTCATCGGGCCCTGGACGGCCACAATAGGCTCGCGTACGGCTGTGTGCGGACTTACTGTGGCCGTCGTGGCCCCGAAGACGTTTTGCCACTAGGGTTACCCACTCCAAACCACACAATGACGCTATATATCTCAAATTTTACTGCACGCCTCATTTCTGAGAATGTTAGCAGCTAGTACAAGTACTAGGATAAGAATGTTTCTGGGAAATTAGGTCACCGCACTACCCGCTTGCTGCACTAACGATGACGGAAACGACACACGATCATGCACTTATGTTTGTTTCTTTCTTTCTTGCTTTCTTCTTTCTTTCTTTCTTTCTTTCTTTCTTTCTTTTTTTCTTTCTTTGTTAGAAAAGAGGTCAAACTACTTCAGGCAACAGAACAAACGAAACTTGCATGTATGTTCGGAACATGCGAAAATGTTCGACATATAACCCCTTCACTGCCGAGGAAAAGTGAACGCGATCCAACTGCAAAAGGCACAGATCCTCATGAGCCCCCGAGACTGCGGCGGATGATGAGGATCTATGCCTCTTACCTCTTGCTGAGAGCAGTTTGTATCTATGTTCCTTGGATGGTTGTGGCTTTTTGTATCGTTAACTCATTCAGCCCGGCGCAAGTATTTCCCAAATTTTGGAGGCGTCATCTAACGACTATGCTCCTATTGCAGGAGATGATCGACCATGACAATTCAAGGGCAGTGTCAGATTAGCTTGGCGCCGACAGGCGCCAAGCTAATCTGGCACTGCCCTTGAATTATCATGGTCGACCCATCTCCTGCTGTAGTGCGACAGGGCTGAATGAGTTAAATGAACACTAATTTTAGAAACAAAACACGCGTCCAGTAGCAGAGAAAGGGTTAGCATGGGGTTAACCCATTCAGCCCTGACGCACTACAGCAGGAGATGAGTCGAACATGATAATTCAAGGGCAGTGCCAGATTAGCTTGGCGCCTGTCGGCGCCAAGCTAATCTGGCACTGCCCTTGAATTATCATGGTCGATCCATCTCCTGAAACATGTGCATAGTCGTTAGATGACGCCTCCACAATTTGGGAAATACGTGCGTCGGGCTGAATAAGTTGGTATTTCTCAACGTACGTGTTTGATGACCGAGCACAAATTTAAAATAAGCGTACCATTTACATAACCTAGCAAACAATGGTCTTCGGGTCAACGTCGGCCGCAGTGGGCCCCGTGCGCGGGCCCATCTGTGACCGTTGTGGGTCCGAGTACGTTTTGCTACTGGGGTACAAGCAATTTTTAGTATGATCACCCCAACCTGATAGATTGTCGTCGCCAGCAAACTTTTTTGTTAACATTCGCAAAGGTGTGCACAGGAGTCGTAGGTTTTTAAGAGCCATACAAGAAAATTAATTAATCAAAATAATAAATGGAAGAACCTGAATAAATATCATATATAGTAATTTTCAATTGCTATATGATATTTGTTCAGTTTTCTTCTCCGCATAATGATTATATATTGTATTCAAACAGGGTAAACAAACAGGGTAAAATTGATCACGATACGCGCGGTGTATCAATGCTTTTGATTCCGGTTATATGAGGCAATTAATCACGCAACTTGATTCACTATCTCCTGAGTCATATAGATATGGATGCAAAGCTCAAGCTGGAAGATTTTATACTTACTATTGGACAGGTGTTCAGGCTAAATATTCCTCATTCTCAAGTGATCTGAATATAGTATTTTCGAGCAGTCAAAATGGCCACTTATCAGCACGCTCAGGCTTAAGCCTACTTTGAGATTAATTTTGACTCACGTGACTGACACTGAGTGACATTGAACAAGGACCGTGAAACGACTGTATTTTTAGCCCGTTCTTAATTGTACGAACCTTTGATCGGCAAACCTAGATCGGAGAAGATCGGCGATCTTTTGGTTTGTTTCTTGAGGTTGAACGAACCTAGGCGAATTTGAGCAAACTAGATTCGCCATGGTTCTCTTTCGTAACTGAAATGCTTGTTTCGGCGGAAGTAGGTCTGCGAAGGTGTTCAAACTTGAATGGCTGCCGCAATGCCGCTTCGCGATTTGGAAGATTTTTGTTTTTGTGCAAATCATTAAAATAGGTCTTGTTCTTTGGACGAAAGTGAAATATCGCCGTCCGCCATGGTTGTTAGATCGGTGACTGTCTTCTTATCTCCAACGCAGAAGAAGGTAAACGTTTTGACCAGTCAAAGAAAAGGATCAACTTGGATTGCTCAAGATGTCATGCGATCTTTTTTCCAACAGCGAACTATGGTTTGCCGAGGTTCGCGAACTACTTCGAACTAGTTCGCCGTATCTTTGGATCGTCCAAATAAGAACCAACCTGGTTCGCCCGAGATCACGAACTCTAGATCGTCAAAGTTGGCAAACAAATGTACGGGTAGGGTCGTCCAAATAAGAACGGCCTATAGGTATCAATGTTGGAAAGAATGTTCATTATTATCTTTCTTTTATTTATTTTGTTTCTTTCTTTCTTTTAAAGGAAAATTTTACAAGAAACTTCACATTTTGCTGAAGTTGGAAGGAAGTGAAATAAAGAACCAATAATGTTATCAAACAAAGAAACAGAAATTGTGTTGTACTGGTCCTGTCTAGGCGACCTTTTTTGGTTGTTGTTGTTTTTTTTTGGGGGGGCGGTTCTTTTTTTTTTACTGGGCTGGTGGCCGCTTTTCTTTTTAAATATTTTACACGCTTGGCAGTTACCTACTAGGTAATGACATCAAATAACAGGGTTCAGTTTAGAGGCTTATGAGGATCTATGTTTCTTGCTGAAGGATGGCGTTCGCCATCCTTCAGCAAGAAACATGGATCCGAATATCTTAATATGTTCCGCATACCAATTAATCTCTGTGTCGGTCTGTGAACTCGATATTACGGTATTAAGCAATAGCAACTGTCTGAACCACAATCAGCTACACATATCTACTTGACAAGTCGTGAAAAACAATACAAGTTATTGGTAGCAGGGGTTTGATACACGGACCCTTGTAGGTCTGAGGGAGGTCAGAGTAACCACTGTACACTGACCCCACTTTGTATCCGTGTTTCTTAGTTACCTAAGGTTTCTTTGGCGTTGAAAAGGAGAAAGATTTCAATCTGCGAGAAGAGGCAGGGAAATGGTTAATGAACAGGTCGGCAGGAATGAATCAATTTCGTGTCGAGCATAGAAGCGGCGGGGAGGGAGAGGAGAGGGAAAGTGGGTCATTTTTTTCTAACTTCTGAAAGACTAGGGATACGCGGATTTTTTTTTATGGAGCAAGTAAACACAAATCGAAGCAGTTTTTTTATAATCTGAGTGTTCCTCTCTTTCCTTTGTGTTCCTGGAACCTCCGTAAACCAAAATCCATCCGTTCTTGACAACACCAGGCTAATGCTGAACACCCTTCCTCCACCGTACCCATCCCCCTCTTTTTTTTCTATCGTTGTATACACAGGCCACCCATAGAAGATATATGATCATTGATCAGTGATGCATGATACTAATGCTTTTCCCTATATCTACCTCTTAACCCTTTCACTTACAAAACTTAACGACTTTCATTCTATTGATTTGATGTAATTTAGTTTTGGGAGTGAAAGGTTTCCTTACACCTCTTAATAGTGAGGTATCGTTTGCAACGAACGACTCCCAACAACGAACGAGAACTCGGACCATAAGCATATACAACACTCCAAACATCTCCAAGAGGCATAGATCCTCATGAGCCCGGAGGTGTTACGGGAGATGTTCGGAGCGTTGTTTGTGCTTATTAAGCTGGTTATCCGCCATGAGTTCGTTCTCGTTCGTTGTTGGGAATCGTTCGTTGAAAACGATACCTCATTATTGACTGGTAGGGTTGCATAGGGATGTATACGCAGAGGCAAAAGAAACGCGAAAACAGTAGAAAAGTCTCCTTACGATTTAATTTTTACAATAAAATTCATAATTACCGTGTACAGTAAATTAATACAACAATCAAGCATTACAGACGTGTGCATCTTAACGTGTTTCTGATACGAAATGGCGTCATTCTACCAACATGCAGAAGACACACACTGTCAGTAACGTGTTTGACCACCCAGGGCGTTGATCACAGCTCTGCATCTCCCCCACATGGACCTCACAAGAGTGCTATTTGTGGTTGCGGGATCATGTGCCAGACGCGGCCAGTGGCGGAATTTAGCTGAGCAGCAGTTTGAGGTCTTGGCGCCAACTTGTTGAGCCTCCTCTGCAGAGCATCCAAAAAATGTTCAGTTGGGTTAAGGTCAGGTAAGCGAGCTGGATGGGGCAGCAGATTGATGTTGTTATGTTGAAGGAGGGCTTGTGTGACACGTGCCGTGTGTGTACATTATCTTGCAGGTGGTTTAGGTGACGCTGGAAGAACGGCACCACATGAGGTCTGAGCACTTGGTTGGTGTACCGGTCAACATTGACGCCATTTATTCGTCCTCGGCCGACATGTTGGAAGACCACAGGTCATATTTGCTGGTTAACCCCGATTGCAGCCCAAATCATCACGCTTTCACCTCCTCATCTGCTCCGCTGCAGGATGTTAGCAGCTCGAAACCGCTGTCCATGTCTTCGCCAGATCCTGATTCGGCCATCAGACGGATCAATGCAGAACCTGCTTTCGTCAGTGAAGAGAACCCTGTGCCAGTCACGATGACGCCGAAGGATGTGGTTTTGCACCCACCGAAGACGGTTCCGGCGGTGCCAAGCAGTCGAGATGGGTCGTCAAGCTGGACGCCTACAATGGAACTCCCCTGAAAGCAGCCTTCGACGTACGGTGCGGACACTAATCGATCTCCCGTGCCTGCCAAGGGTGTTTTTGGCCGTGTCGACAGCGGTCTCAAAGGGATCCCTCATATGCTGACGGCGGATAATAAGGTCTTGTGCTGCTGTCGTTGCCTTCGGCCTGCTGCTCCTCGGACGATCATTAGTGGTGCTCGTTGTCTAGAAACGGGTCTGCAGACGATAAATAGTGGAGACATGCACGCCCAGAGTGATAGCGACCTGCTGTGGCGACTGTACAGCGTCCAGACGTCCCAGTGCTCTTTCACGATCTTGGGCTGAGAGGCTTGGCATCATGATTTAGCTGCAGATTTGGAATGTTTTAACCATTTCCTAGGCGGAGTATTTATAGCCTGGGTTCACTGAGCAGCGTGAGCTGATGTTCACATTTCTGCACGTGGTGCAAATGGGTCACATGGCGCATACTGACCCCGTGCAGAGAAGGCGCAGTGCGGTGGGGTAATAAACGGCTAGTACTGCAAGAACTAAGCTTGCTGCATGTGCTGACAACATTCATTCCGATCTGTCATGACATTATTAACGTTTTAATGGTTCCTTTCATTTTCGCGTTTTTTAGGCCTCATAGTTCATTAGTGGTTGGTCGAAGCGATTTTACCAAGTTATGCTTATAATGGAGATGTGGCCTGAGACACAAGGTATTAGCATCATAAATGCACCATCCGTAGCTTCAACTGCCGTCCTGCTCTTTCAGTACCTCAGACAACACCTTCCGTCTGCAAGAGGCATACATTCTCATGAGCCCGTATAGCTGCCCGGGCTCATGAAAATGTATACCTCTTATAGGATCAAAAACTGTTTCTTTTTTGTTGGGCATTACTTTGCGGGCTTTTTGTTGTTGGTAGTTTGTGGTTTTGTTGAGGGTATTGTTTTAGTTTTTATTTTAACTAATTAATAATGTATTATATATTTATTTATTTATTATTATTTATTTATTATTATTATTTATTTTTTTATTTTTATTTTTTTTTTTTGGGGGGGGAGGGGGGTGGGGGTGGGGGCGGGTGGGTGGGTGGTTGTTGTTTTGTATTTTTTTGTTTGTTTGTTTGTTATTGTGGGGTGTGTTTTTGTCGTGCATGTTCACAGTAAAAGTCGATGTAACGAATCGCCAGGGGACCCAACATTTCTTGATGTTATAAGCGAAGTAATTTAGAAAGAGTGCTTTCGGGACTCCTGAATGAGTGTTATTATATCCGACTTTTGTTATAGTCGACCTTTTATAAGCGAAGTAGACTGTGTTACTGTGAAAGAGCCTGAATACTCTTAATCATCTGTTAAATTTGGTTGATTGATCTTGATGCGTTAAAATATTGCCACTGAAATTACAAATGCTCGTTAAGTCATTCAGCCAGACGGCCGTATTTCCCAAATTTTAGAGGTGTCATCTAATGACCAATATGGACGCTGGTTCCCACAGAGTTTACTGCGCTTTTGTTGAAATTGTTCCGTGCTTTCTTCCAGCACCTGAAGCGTTCAGAAAAGTCCTCTATCGGATATTCCCACGATGTGCGCAAAGTCGAAGAGGGTGAGAGGGACCCTTTTCACCGGTAACTATTGCAGGTGATGGCTTGAAATGCAAGGTCTGTCCTAATGTGACGGGCGCTGTTGTGAAGCCAGATTACTGGCATATTGTCGAATGTGAGGGACGGTAATCCGACAAGAAAGGCTGACACCTTGTGAAGAAATCTTCTTTATCCAAAGTACAAGCGAGAACAGATGCATATTCATTTTTCTCATTGTTGGACAATGCACCGGGCCCGGACGCTTCAGGCTTGGAATTTGTATGAAGGAAATTTGAGTGAGCACTGTCACATCCGACTGTCTGCTTCTCGCAACTTGCCTGTGCAGCTAAATCACCACGTGAATGTTCATCAATGTTACTGTTGACACATTCATTTTCATTCTCGTCAATCAAGTCCTGTTCCGCATGGTGTAACTCTTCATACGTGACGTCGGTCAAATCATCGTTAACGCGAGACAAAATATCCGTTTTGTCCATTTCAGAATTATTTCCACTTGCTCCGTCCCGATTCATTTTGAGGAGTAGTCATTTGCCCAGCTTGATTTGGGACTCTCTTCTCTGCTGTCTCATCTTGTAGACATCTTAATTCCTGAATGGCTGATTAGTAATTAACATTGAATGTACATCGGAAAAGGTTTCCGATGCAGGCACTCAATGTTTTTCAACAACTGAAAAACAATATTTGTCGAAGTTCTGCATCAATCACGTTCAGTTTCCCTCTAATTATTAGGTTTTTAAAAATATGCAGGTTGTATCTACTTGCACGCCGTCCAAGACTAGTTTCTTTAAAGAGAGAAAAGATAAAGCACACAGTAAAACACACAAAAGCAAATGTAAACGTGCGTACACACACACACACACACACACACACACACACACACACACACACACACACACACACACACACACACTTACATATTTACTCTAAGATATTCTGTTTTCATTTGAAACAATAAACCTTTAATTAATTTAGACTTCCTAGACTAATAGGCGTGTGTGTTGTGTGTGAGTGGGAGATGAGCGTGGGTGTGTGAGTGGGTACGTATCGGTTTGTGAGATTTGTTGTTTAGTTTTAACGTTTTTACAGTGTGTGTAGGGCATTGGATTTGTGTGATTGAGTATTAATTATTGTTTATTGTTGACTGTGATGTTTGTAATTGTAACGACACCAACATACATTTATATGCTTTATGTTTATGTTCTTAAAGCAAATGGCAATAAACAGTATCTAGAATAGCTATGCTACGCCAGACACAATGACAAACACAGAGAGAGAGAGAGATGATGATGATGATGATGAATCTTTATATATTCAGGATAAAGCTATTAGGCAACATGCTGTCCTGTAAACAAACAACATAACAGGAAAATAAACAGAGCATGCAAATAATAACAATAAGAAGAAGAAGAGTAAAAAGAAGAGGAAGAAAAACTACGGGGAAAAAAACACAATAGGTGAATTAATGAAAGGAAAAAATTGGTATTGGAGAATTAGTAACTGCCACCAACACAAAAAGCAAGGGAAATAAATGAGTGCATAGCATTAATATTATACTCAGCTAAGACAGTGTCAAAAAATCAGCAGCATCAAGAGCGTATAGCGACACCGACAAGAAGATGGATTATCAGTTTACAAATGTAAGGAGAAAGAGAAAATACCTGACGTTCACGTGCTATCAGCAATAATGCTCTGATATGGCAAACTGTGAAGTCAGGCTGAATGGAAGTGCGTGTGCAAAGCACGTGTAAAATGGGTTTTACCTGAACATGATTTAATGTTCAAAGGTAATGAGTTCCAGACAAAACTACCCGAAAATAGAAGGCTTGACTTGTAGAGATTTATCCTGGGTCGGGGTAAATGAAGCAAGCCATGTCTCGTGTGTAGCTGATGCCTAGGGCTGAAGTTAAATAGCGTGCACAGATATTCGGGGACTTGATAATTAAATATTTTGTGCATGAGGACGCATTTGTTAAATTTGAGTTGTTCCTTCAGTGGAAGCTGGCCAAGAGCTTTTATTTTTTTCGTCTGTGAAAGTAGGGTTTGCAATAATTATTTTAACTGAACGACGATATAGCGAGTTAATTTTTTTAATATGACGTTCGCTGCATTCGTCCCACAACGAGGACGCATAGTCACAGTGGCTCTTAATGTGTGCGTGAAAGAACACTGCACAGCACTTTGTACTAAAAATATGTCTAACTTTAGAGAGCTGAAATACATTCCTGGACAAGGTTTTGCACAAACTGTCAATATGCGACGACCAATTGAGCTGGTCGTCAATTATAACTCCCAGTAGGCGGTGCTTGGAAACCTGTTGGATAGGTTTATCGCCAAGTGAAAGTATCAAAGGGGCAGGATGTAGCTGATGCTTTTGGCGGGTTGTTATCAACATGCTTTTGGTTTTAGAAGTACTGAGTAGCATGCGATTATGCGTACACCAAGAGAGAGAATCAATGAATCAATGAATCTTTATTTTACAACAGTCAGTGGCTATGTCATTTTTCGTACCTGCCGTTGCTACAACTACGACTAACTAAGTACAAAATATACATAAAACAGGGACATCAAAGCACAGTGGTACAAAATATATAGTCCACTAAATACAAACACGCGCATACGCCGCGCACAAACGCACTCACGCGTCCACACACACACACACACACACACACACACACACACACACACACACACACACGCACACGCACACGCACACGCACACGCACACGCACACACACACATACACATACACATGATTGTTAGAATATACACGTACATTCGTGTGTCTACGAATAACTAGATATTATTATTTGAGTAATGTCAGATACCTATAAAGACTTGCCTTGAAACGAGATAATGTCGAAGTGGCTTTAACGTGATGTGGGAGTGAGTTCCACAGTGTGGAACCCGCAAATGACAAAGTAGATTTAAATATATCTATTCGGGGTTTTGGAACAATATAAAGACCCCTCATGCTCCCATAGCAGGAATCTGATTTTTTAAACAACTCTGTTAGATATTCTGGAGCGCTATGGTTCCACACTTTAAACATCAGTACCCCTTTGTTATATTTAAAATGATTTTGAAGGGGCAGGAATCCAGCTTTACTGTGGTTTTCCTCGGTCGTCAAGTGCGGGTCGGGAAGAATTAATTTTGCCATTCTCCTATGTAAAGAATTTAGTCTTTTTAAGTGAACATCACTGCAACAATCCCACACCGTCGATGCGTAGTTTATATGTGACATGAAGTGTGCATTACTGAACAATTTTCTGGTTTCACTATCTGTGTAATACTTTAATTTCGATAACATAAAGACATTTCTCGAGACTGTTTTACAGACATTGTCAATGTGCATCTGCCACCTCAGCTGATTATCAATTGTGACCCCCAATAGACGATGTTCGGCTACCTGTTCTATGATGTCGTCGCCGAGTGATAGATTAAGCTTTAAAGGTTTTAACTGGTGCTTTTGGCGTGTTGCAATAATCATAGATTTTGTTTTAGTAGGATGCAGAATCATTGAGTTGACTTTACACCATGCTGATATATCGTCGAGACTTTTTTTAAGGCCGTTTTCAACTTCACGTATGTCTTTGTTAGCTGTGTGGATTGAGGTATCATCGGCGAACATATCACACTCTGTTGCTTCGTAGGTGAGACTTAGAGGCAGGTAATTGATGTAAATACAAAATAAAAGAGGACCTAAGATTGACCCATGCGGAATCCCGAGTTTAACATCTTTAGTAGAAGAGTAGGCTCCATTAGCAATTACTTTCTGTTTTCTGTTTTCGAGGTATGACATAAAAAGGAAACAGCCATGTCGTTTCGAAGATAATGCTTAAGTTTGGAAATCAATATTGTATGGTTCACTAAGTCGAAAGCCTTTTTAAAGTCAAGATAAATTACACCTGTCAGCTGCAAATTATTCATATTTGAAAGCCATGTGTCTGTTATTCTGCTCAGAGCCGTATGACATGAGTGCCGAGGGCGAAATCCTGACTGAGACGAATGTAGCAACTTTCGCGATCCTAAGTAGTCAGACAGGTGTTTATGTATATGCCTTTCGAGGGGTTTAGATATTACTGACAGCAGAGAAATGGGTCTATAGTTGTTAGGGTCAGTACGATCTTTTGATTTTGGCAGTGCAACGACTTTTGCAACTTTGAGGTCTGTATGGAATACATTCTTTTGAATACATAAGTTGTAAATATAAGTAAGGGCCTCTATGATGTATGGTACAGACAACTTTAATATTTGTGGGTTGATATCATCATGGCCGGAGGACTTCTTATTAGCTAGGTCACTAATTAGTTTGCCCACTTCGTGCACAGCAAGTATGGGGATATTAAATGGTAGTGTGCCAGTTGTTTTTGTTGTTGTTGTTGTTGTTGTGGTTGCAGAAATTAACTAAGTAATCGGGGCATATGTCAGCCTCTGTATCACGACTAGGAGTAGTTATCAAATCCGCAACAGACAAAAAATGTTCGTTGAATGTGTCGGCGGAGAGATTACTGGGGATGGTTGTTGACCTACTGCTATTGCCTCGAGTGATCGAATTCAGGACCCGCCACACTGCTGACACATCTTTGTTGTCCTTGACAGTGTTGCGGATAAAGTCTTTCCTCGCGGCTCGCACCATTGACCTCACACGGTTTTGCTGCTTTTTAAATTCATCAAAGTTCTTTTCTCTTTTTAGGTCATTTCGCACCGACATGGCATGCATTACTTCTTTTGTCAGCCAAGGGGGAAGTATCTCACTCTTTACTCTTTTTGTTCTAATCGGCGCATGTCTGTCTAATACTCTAAGGAATAATCTGTACCAAGTGGACAGCGCAATATTTGGATCATCTGTGAGAAGGACATCGTCAAAAGGAGTGTTATTAAGGTCGTGTAGAAACTCATTACGACTGAAATGCTTAACTCATTCTACCCCAACACCGAAATCCCCAGATTTTGCCGTTGTCCTCTGAAGACTGCATTGCAGTGCAGGACACAGATCGACCATGATAGTTCAAGGGTGATGCCAGAATAGCTTGGCGCCCATAGGCGCCAAGCTATTCTGGCATCACCCTTGAACTATCATGGTCGATCCTTATCTTGCTGTGGTGTGTCTGGGGTAGAATGAGTTAAACGACCTGTAGGTTGTTGTGGTATGACGATGTTTCTTTAATTTGGGGAGTTTTATAGACCAGCAACAAATCACTGGGCAGTGGTCACTAACACTAAGATCTGAGACACTAACATCGGACACCGCCTGCGGTTTGTTTGTATAGACGTGGTCAATGAGCGTAGAGCTCGCGGCGGTAATTCTGGTGGGGGATTTAACTAGCTGTACTAGGCCAACTGGAATGACTGGAATGCAAAGATCGGCCCTGACGCCTACCAACAATGGGCAGGAACAGCTGGCAAGTTTGGCCTTGGAGAAACAAATGACAGAGGCCTGCGACTTTTAGAGTTCGCAGAGAGTCACCGTCTCACCGTTGCTAATACCCTCCATCCACACAAGAAGTCAAGAACAGTGACATGGCAATCGCCAGGAGGCCTAGTCCATAACCAGATTGACTTCATCTTGCTACCTCGACGATTCAAATCCAGCGTTAACAAAGCACAAACGAGGTCCTTTCCTGGCGCTGATATTGGCAGCGACCACAACCTCGTCCTTACTAGCCTCAAGTTGAAGCTGGCATTGAAACGAGATAGCAAGAACCCTCGCATCAGATTCGACCTCCAGAAGCTAAAAGACCCGGAAGTAGAAGAGCTCTTCCAAGCCCAGGTGGGAGGCAGATTTGCAGCCTTGGCTACTTTGGACTGCGACGTAGACACCCTTGCTGGAAATATAAAAGAGGTGTTACTTTCTACAGCAGAAGAAGTGCTGGGGAAGCAGAGGAAGCGCAAACAGCCCTGGGTCACCGATGACATCCTCGATCTCTGTGATGAGAGGAGAGCCTGGAAGAAAAAGAGAGGCCAAGACCTCACATCAGCAAACAAGTACAGACTTGTCAACAAGAAGATCAGGAAGAGGATGAAAGAAGCCAAAGAAGATTGGATTGAAGACCAGTGTTGTAGCGTGGAAGAGGGCATGGCAAATGGCAACAGCAAGAAGGCTTATGAAACGCTAAGGACCCTCACCAAGACTCAACAGCGAACAGCCACAGTCATCGAAGACAGCAGCGGCCAACTCCTTACGGAAAACACTGCTGTACTAAACAGATGGACTGAGTACTGCCGAGACTTGTATAACTACAAGGCTGAGCCAGACACCAGCATCCTCCAAAACAACCAGGCTGGGGCCAGGAAGGCTGAAGACCTGCCAGTGTTAGCTGAAGAGGTGGAAGCAGCCGTACGTGGCCTGAAGGGAGGAAAGTCTCCAGGTGTAGACAACGTACCTGCTGAACTGTTGAAACATGGAGGAGAAGTAACAACGAAGGTCCTCACTACACTCTGTCAAAAGATCTGGGAGCAAAAGAAATGGCCAGTAGAATGGACACAGTCTCTAGTGATCCCGCTCCCCAAGAAAGGAAACCTGAAACAGTGCCAGAACTACAGAACTATCAGTCTGATAAGTCACCCTAGCAAAGTAATGCTTAGAATCATTCTCAACCGCCTCAAAACTTTCGCCGAGGAACTGCTGGCAGAAGAACAGGCTGGCTTCAGAGTTGGAAGAAGCACTGTAGAGCAGATTTTCAACTGCCGCGTCCTGATCGAGAAACATCTGCAGCATCAGCGCGAACTCTACCACAACTTCATTGATTTCAGGAAAGCATTTGATCGCGTCTGGCACGACGGACTCTGGCAAGTCATGAGATCGTTCAACATAGAGGAGGGACTGATCCAAATGATAGAAGCGCTTTACAAGAACGCCTGCAGCGCGGTTCTACTTAACAATCAGTCAGGCGAGTTCTTCAGGACGACGATCGGTGTCCGTCAAGGATGCCTGCTCTCTCCTGTCCTTTTCAACATATTCCTGGAGAAGATCATGCAGGAAACCCTCCACGACCACCATACTTCAATCTCTATTGGTGGCAGATCCCTGTGCAATCTTCGATTCGCAGACGACATTGACCTCATGGCAGGCAGCAATAGTGAGCTCCAAAACCTGACAGACAAACTTTCAAGTAGCGCAGGGTCTTATGGCATGGAGATCAGTACGGATAAAAGCAAAGTGATGATCAACACCACAAGCGACAGCAGCAGCAACATTCACATGAATGGCCAAAAGCTAGAAGAGGTCAATAGCTTCAAGTACTTGGGAGCCACCCTGTCCAAAGACGGTAGTTGCATAGCAGAGATCCGTATCAGGATAGGTACAGCAACATCCGCAATGGCCAGGCTGGACAGGATATGGCGAAGTAACTCCATCAGCTTCACCATCAAGTACAGGCTTTACAAGTCCCTCATAGTGTCTATTCTACTCTACGGCTGTGAGACTTGGACACTGCTTGCAGACTCAGAAAAGAAAATCCAGGCCTTTGAGAACAAGTGCCTGAGGAAGTTGCTCCGCATCTCGTACCGCGAGCACAAGACCAACGAATATGTACGGAGCATCGTCACTTCCCTGGTGGGCCCACATGAACCCCTTCTGGCAACCGTGAAACGGCGCAAGCTTGCTTGGTTTGGCCACGTGACCCGACACAACACCTTGTCCAAGACTATCCTCCAAGGCACTCTCGAAGGAAGTCGTCGGCGAGGTCGTCAGAGAAAGAGTTGGGTCGCAAACATAAAAGAATGGACCGAACTCGAGATGTCAGACTTGCTTGCCACCGCCCAAAATAGAACTCAGTGGAGAGCACTGTCTGTTGCTGCTGCCTTTCAGTCCCCCCAACGCCCAGTTCGGGCAAGGGACTGATGATGATGATGATGATGACTAGGCCAAATAAAGAAAATGTAGTGTCCCATGCGGGATGGGGTTTAAGCATATCTATATTAAAGTCGCCAAGAAGAGTGACGTCATTTTGCCTTTTATACACTTTGTCTAGGTTAGTAGTAAAATTATCATACCACTCGAAGTTAGACGCCGGATTGCGGTAAAGAAAACCAACAAATGACGGTGAGCAGTACGGGCTTATGACCTCAATCCACACACACTCTACTTCAGCCGTTTCTAAGTCTTTACGCCTACGGACTAAGTGTTCGATAGAGTGATGAACGTATACAGCAATGCCTGTTTGACCGTGACAGGAGGAATCTCTTCTCATGATACTAAAATTAGGAATTTTCACGGCATCAGCACTGATATTTGAATTTAGGCGTGACTCGGTAAGGCCGAAAATGTCGAACGGCGTGGGACTGTTAAGAAACGCCGACAGGTCAGATACCTTATTATAAAGATGGAAAACGTTGAGGTGACCCACTCGTAATTTATGTTCTTTTTGTTTGCCTCTAGCCATGAGTATTTCGCTAACAGCTGTATTTTGTTTCACAATAAAATAGCAACTGCAATAGCGGTGGTTGAGCAAACGTCAATCAAAGATGGAAAGCCAATGTAAAGAGAAAAAAAAACAATCAAAGAAAACAATAACGTATGAAGA
>BTPG01000007.1:46163450-46220164 GCA_036245525.1 Semisulcospira habei
CGCAGTGCGGGAGCTTGTGACAAACTTTGCCCCATATTGACACCACGTTGTGCTTTGAGGATTGGGGCACATTGGCGATAAATTCACAAAACGTACAGAAGAAAACAAAAACAATCTGCAGCACTATCAGTTAAAGGTTTAACATGGAGTTAGTTAGTTATTGGGGTTTAACGCCGTGCAGGCGACTAAGGCCATCTCACGGCGAGAGTTTAACGTGTCCTTGGTACGTATAGTGTACTTGATGATGGACCACGACTTTCAAACATGCGTACCATGGCTTTACACAAATTAAATGGCCGAAAGTAATTTGTTATTTTGACCAATTACGCCATCTGTAGAACCATTAAAATTATATGTATTCGTACAGATGTGCATTCAACAAAATATAATGCAGAGACTACTGGGGCGGATCAGTTGACTCGGGAGGGGGTCAAATTTTATGTTTGGGACTTTCAAACTGACACAAAAGGTGTCCCCGACGCTAGACCTTCGAGTGGCGAAAATCAAAACAACGGAAGGGGGAGGGCAGTAGGGTGGGGGGGGGGAGGAAATCACCAAAAATATAAAATGGGGGGGGGGGGGTCAAAACACCCCGAAACACCCCGAAAAGCGACTTTGTTATAGCATTTTAAACAATTTGGGTCCGGGGGAGGGGGGGTGTCCGGAACCCTGAGGATCTCCCCCCCCCCCCCCCCCTCTCGATCTACCCCTGGACTATTTAATATGGTGTGAGTGTGTACCTACAGCGGGGCAGTGTCGGGCACAGAGTCATGCTTCATGTGAGTTTGATGACGAAACCGCACCTGGCCATTTATCACATATGCAGCCTAACAATTTCCTAATTAATGCAGAGGAATTATAAAATGAACCAAATGATTCAAAGCTCACCTTTTGACAAGACAGCCAGCAGAGTAGAGGAAGAGGCCAATTTACGATCGCACGTCCGCTCAGCTAGACATGTCTGCTCGTCAATGTCAACCATACAACCTTGAAATATTCTCTTTGTTCATGGTAGCCCGGAAGTCACGGCAAAGCTTTGTTATTTTCAAATGTAACTTGTGAAGAAAGATTGGGGTTCCTTCGATCGCTTCTCACTCATTAAGAAGGAAAGTGACCTATAGACTTGCGTGAAATAAGGACTTAAGAGCTAATTTAGCCAGTCGATCAAACCTAGAACAGCCGTATATCTAACCAATCGCATGAGGTATGACATAATTCGTCCATGTACAATTGTGATTGGCAGAGGGAGCTTGGTGGCCCAGATGTTGGAGCGTTCGTCTCTCGTCCGAAGCTTCGCGTGTTTGAACCCAGCCGGAGTCAAAATTTGTTTAGACCAACTTTTAGGTGCCCCGTCTTTGAAATCGCCTTCGCGGTGGAAAAAACACGAGAGCGAAGTGACGGCAGTTAATCAGTTTGTACTACAAAGTATAAGCATAGACAACACTCAAAACATGTCCAAGAGGCATAGATCCTCATGAGCCCGGAGGGCTCATGAGGATCTATGCCTTTTGGAAATGTTGGTGGTGTTGTTTATGCTTATGCCGTGGTAGAAGCTGGTTATCCGCCGTGAGTTCGCTCTTGTTCGTTGTTGGGAGTCGTTCGATGCAAACGAAACCTCTCTAGTGACTGGTAGGGTTGCCTAGCGTGATGTATTAGTTGTTGGTCGAAGCGATTTGACCTGGCTAAGCTTAAAATGGAGATATGGCCGGACACAAAAGGTATTAGTGTCATAAGTGCACCATTCGTACTTACAACGTCCGTCTTCGGGCATCACATTCCGTCTAATAGAGGCATACATTCTCATGAGCCCTTGCAGCTGCATGGTCTAATGAGAATCTATACTTCGTGCAAGATCAAAGCGGTGTTGTTGTTTGTTTGTTTGTGTTTTGGGGGTTTGGGGTGTTTTTTTAAGTCCCTCCTAGACTTTTTAGGACGGGTCGCGGTGGGGCGAATTTAATAGCATGTCCATGATGTCAAAGGCGGGCAGGCCTAAACCTGTCATAATTGAAGTAACAAGATAAAAATTACGTCATGTCTAGTTATGCTCACCTCGCTGCTGAACGTACATTTGGCGGAAAGCGCCGTATGTTCGTATGTATGTATGTATGTATGTATGTATATGTGTGTGTATGTGTGTGTGCATGTGTGTGTGTGTGTGTGTGTGTGTGTGTGTGTATGTATGTAAGTATGTATGTTGTATGTATGTTGATAAACAAGAAAATCTCCGATATTTCTGTACACACAAGCTTGAAACTTGGCAAAATACTTTCTTAAAAGAGGGGCAAAGAGAGCCTCCGAGCCACAAACACACACACACACACACACACACACACACACACACACACACACACACACACTCACACACACACACACACACACACACACACACACACACACACACACGCACACACACACACACACACACATCGTCGCCGTTTCAGAAGAGCATGCAGGTGACCGGATATAGCTTGTTTTGAGAAAGACATTGGATGAGTTCGTAAGCAAGCCTTGTACCCTTTCAATTTCTTCACCAAAAATTAATTCGTTTCCGAAAAACAATTAAAACAGTAAAATCCTTCTCATATGGAGAAAGTCAGACAGTGAGGGTGACGTAAAACAAGCAATTCCGTCACCACGCAGACATACTCAAAATATGATGTAATTATCTCTCGCGCTAGCTTTCTCTCTCTCTCTCTCTCTTTCTCTCTCACACACACACATACGCGCGCATCTCCAAGAGGTATAGATCCTCATGTGCCCAGAGGGCGCATGAACATCTATGCCTCTTTAGGATGCTTTAAGCGCGTGCATGCAGGCACGCACACGCACACGCATACACGCACATCGACGTGCTTTCAGAAGAGCATGCAGGTGTACTTAGTATAGTATATAACTAGGTAAGGTCAACCTGATTTCTCACAAATTATAGCAAGACTAGAATTGTACCGTGAAATTCTCGTTTTGTCACCATTTACGTATAAAAAAATTATTAAAAAAAAAACCTGATGACAAATAACGTTTGACAAACCAATGATCCGTATGCACTGCGCGCGCCCCTTATAGAGTTCACTATGACTTATTGGCACATATGCGAGGCTTTTTCAAAAGGAGATATTTCAACACCAGAATGAAGCCAAAGGCAGAAGGCAGAGACCCCTGACAGCGAAGACAGCTCTCATATAGAAGGGACTTTGTGGGTTATGGTTCATCCCATCTTGTTGTGTTTGTTTTTTTTATATTTATTTGTTGTTCTCGTTGTTATGTTGGGGTTTTTTGTTTTGTTTTTTGGTTTTGGTTTTGCATGAACACAGTAAAAGTCGATGTAACGAATCACCAGGGGATCCAACATTTCTTGTTGTTATATCCGAAGTTTGTTATAAGCGAAGTAATTCTAACAGGCGTGGGGAGGGATTTTATTTTAATATGTGTTTAATTGCTTGTTCATGTTTGTGAGCCGAAGACAATTTTCAAATTTATACAAATATATTTAATGGACAATAAAGATTTTTGAATTTGAATTTGAATTATTTTACAAAGAAAGGGAGCTATCGGGACGTCTAAAGCGTTGTTAATATCCGACTTTTGTTATATCCAACCTTGTTATTAGCAAAGTAGACTGTGCTACCTTTTACATAGCTTGAATACTGATCATCTGTTCAATTTGGTTGATTGATCTTGACGTGTTAAAATATTGTCACCGAAATTGCAATTTTAAAGTTTATTCCATAATCAAACAGCAATAACGTATTCTCTGTCAATGGTGAGTAAGTGCCCACCAGTAATTTTGATTTTGTTTTCTATTTAAATTATGGACAACCTGAAATCCGTGGTAAATATTGGAAAATATTATTTCTGTCATTCAAAACATCGGTATACATTTGTTGACCGTGTAGCGCCTTCGCGGTGGTGCTGATCTTAGGTCTTCCTTCTATTGACTTTGTAGCACCATCATGGTGGTTTTGATCTTAGGTCCTCCTTTTGCTGACCGTTTAGCACCATCATGGTGGCCTTGATCTAAGATCTTCCCTTTGTTGACCGTGTAGCACCATCGTGTCGTGGTGGCGCATCAGCAGCATCCAAGTGCGTTTATCTTGGGAATAGTTTTGTTTTGTTATGTGTGTTTCAGTTGTATGTGTGTGCGTAGATTAATTTTTTTAAGGTAGTGAGATTCTGCATACATACATTTTTTTGGTAATGGGCTTAGAGCCCACTGCTCCTGGGGATTCAGCGCGATATATTAATGCTTTTTATTATTATTATTATTATTATTATTATTATTATTATTATTATTATTATTATTATTATTATTATTATTATGGTAACGGTCATTTTTAATATTGGTTGCCATGGTAACATTAAACAAAATCATCGATGCGTCAGGTGCGAAATTTTTATCTATCACGATTTTCTACCGCCGTGAAAAGTTTCAGAGCAGTCGGCCCGCAATGCATGATTCTGCCATAAGAGATCGGACTATATACCACACAGATTCTATTGACATTCGGGGGAAAACAACTCGAATGCTCACTTTGCAGACAAGTATTCACATTTAATTCGAGACGAAACAGCGTGATTAAACAAAACAACATATATTCATCACGGTCATTCAAACTAAATCCGTACATTCATAACAAAATCACATCATGTTATACATCAGTTATTTAAACAAGATGGGATGAACCATAACCCACAAAGTCCCTTCTATATGAGAGCTCTCCTCGCTGTTAATGGTCTCTACCTATTGTCTTTGATCTGATTCTGATGTTGAATTATCTCCTATTGAAAAAGTCTCGCAGATCTGCCAATGCGTCAGTGAGTTCTATAAGGGGCGCATGACATTCGCGTCATTGATTTGTCAAACGTAACGTCATTTGTCATTATGTAAGTTTTAGTTTTAACGTAATTTTATATTTTACGTGATATGAGTTTCACTTTCGCTGCATAGGCTTGAGAAAATGGTGACAAAACTAGAACTTCACTATACAATTTCAGTCTTGCTATAATTTGTGTGAAAGCAGGTTGACTTTACCTGTCTACATGATATACTAAGTACACGGGTCACCTGCATGCTCTTCTGAAAGCGCGTCGATGTGTGTGTGCGTGTTAGCGCATGCGTGCGTGCGCGCTCCAAACATCTCCAAGAGGCATAGATCCTCATAAGCCTGGAGAGCGCATGAGGATCTATTCCTCCTTGAGATGCGTGCATGTTTGTGTGTGTGTGTATGTGTGTGTGTGTGAGAGAGAGAAAGAGAGAGAGAGAGAGAGAGAGAGAGAGAGAGAGAGAGAGAGAGAGAGAGAGAGAGAGAGAGAGAGAGAAATGAAATGCAATGAAACTTTATTTCTCAATGATAAACGATTAGGTATATAGACCTGTTTTCAATCATGTCCTTGCACACACACACACACACACACACACACACACACACACACACACACACACACACACACACAAACATACACACGCACGCACGAAAACACTACCAGAGACACACGCACACACACGCGCGCGCACAAAATGCCTGGCGAAAAAAGAAAAAGTAGTTAACCCCAACCAAGTCTCCAGGGCAGACCTGGATGTGAAAAAGTACAAAGTAATAATACATGTACAAGAAAAAAAATGTAAAACGAAATCAGTCTTTTCATGTAAACATATGTGCATCTGGTATTTACAAGAAATTACATGGTTAAAAAAGATGGTAAAAAGATAATACACTGATATAGCTTAGCTGTGTGTGTGTGTGTGTGAGGGGGGGGGGGGCGGAAACTAGGCATTGCCACATTCTTTCTGCGAATGAAGATAAGTAGCGGCTAATCTCTCTGTTTGTTTGTTTGTCTATTTTGTCAAAGGGTATTTACCCGAAATATTAATAAATTGTGTTGTACCCGACTTTTCTAAGCGTGTTTCTTTCTCCGTTGGGTACTTTGCATTTTACACGCTTGGCAGTCACCTTTTTGGTCTGGATTGCTTTTTTCTACGCTATGTATGTATTGAAGGTTTACTACACCAACTTCAGAGAGAGAGAAAAAAAAATGAAATGAAACTTTATTTTCCAAGGATAAAAGAATAGGTGCGCAGACCTTTTTTCATTCTTGTCCTTACTCTTGGCTTGACTTCGCGAACGAAGATTCTATAGGGCTTGCCCACGTCGTCTGCAGGCATTTTCGTGGCTGCGGAGGTCAATCCGGGACAGGCAGGTTCGACCGCAGTGGCTGCAGGGGAAGGTCTGGTCAGGGTTCTAAGTTACGACAACTCTGTTTTTTCTTCTGAGCCGCTTGTCCTTAAGGTTAGCTCTGCGAGAGTCCTCAAAGGAGACGGCTGCCTTGTGAATGGTGGAGCGCCAGGTGTCACGGTCCGCAGCAAGCGAAGACCACTGGCGGTGGTCGATTTAACAGGCACCCAACCTCACCAAACCCCCGATAATACTATCCACACACAAGATGACCTACAAGAGCGAAACCCAGAGCGAGCGAAGAGAGGAGGCGCACACTACTCGCTCTTGGTCTACCACGCGAACACCCGACACGTCCAACCGACCCACTAACCTCACACCACTCCCTACACGTCCAGCCACATTCAACATTTCTCTATATCTCTCTACTACTCTATCATCAATATCTCAACTGCTCGAGTGCGAGAAGCGTGTGAGAGGCACATTCAACCGACCCACTCCATGCAGAGAGCGTAACAACTCTCCGCCACACCAAGTATCAGAGCCGTCGATAGCCACATATTAAGATCATAAGCAACATACACTGCGTGACTGCACGAACACTAGCCCCACCACTCGCACACACCCATCTCTGCTCTCGATAGCCTCTATCTCTTGTTGCCGTGCGCCTCAGCTCCTATCTGTTCTCTATCTCTCTGCCTACACTGCAGTAGAGCGAGCGTCAGTTGCACACACTACGCACTCACCACTGCGCATCACACACAAACCTCATTCACCACCATCACATAGAAAACCAGGTCTCTCTATGAGAGGCGCGTCCCCGATGAAGAGAAGAGCTTCATAGGTCTGCACACACAGTGGCAAGACACAATGCGCGAGCAGCTGCGCAGATGCACGGCGATGGCGTAGGTACAGCTCTCTTCGCGCGAGAGAAGGTGAGAAGAGACACCAGGTAGAGCGAGGGAGCGTCTTCCCGCCATATACTATCTCACTCAGGACTGACACACATCGAAAGCCCTTCTATTATACACACTCATCACAGGTATTGGCGACACAACGCCAACACTATACCAACCCAACAGAGAATCCTATATACGAGTCCATCCGCAGCGCGATTCACAGGGGAGACTTTTGATAAGACAATACAGTGTCTACATACTATGAGCACAAGGTAGGACACAAGTAGTCGCGATGACAGACTCTATCATCTGCTTCACTATCAGCATGAGATGGTACGACTCTCACAAGGAGAGTAGTGAAAGTTTGATCAAGCTAATTTCAACACAGAGAACACAAAAACGACAACCACATAAACACACACACACACACACAAAACAGGAACACATCAAATTTAAACAGAATAACTCCCTCACACGGATTACGGTTAATATACACAAAGTGAGAGAAGAATGATGCGAGTGAGCACAGAGAAGTCATGGTACAAATCATATCATCTATAGTATACGATCTATTATTAGTCACCACTCTGATGAACATCGCGATCAAACAGGATAACCTTCCATTTCCTAATATTGAGACATCATATATACTATACTTGATCGATAATAGATATTATAGGATAAAGGGGAGGAGGATGTTAGATAGGTAGAGGTATCATATCAAGATTAAGGATACATATTACAAATGCGATTAGAGATAAAAAAGAAAGCGAATAGCCTAACAAAATCTCTCTAAATCATAAAAGAATCACTCTATAACTAATAGATAATGCAATAAAGGCTGTTGCACAAATCCGGTTGTGAAGTACACGATCGGGCGATATGAGGCTATGATGGGTTTAGGTATTAAGTGAAGATGTGAGAATATGTAAGGAAGAGATATGGGATTTAAGGGGGGGTGGATATTTAGGTAGGTATAAAGGGGGAGAGAGGAATAGGAGAAGGTTAGGAGATATATTTGTAATGGAGGGGTAGAAGGGGAGAGGTTAATATAGAAAGAGTGGGGAGGATAGTGGGATGGTAATAAGTGGATGTATTAAGGAGTTTGGGGAAAGATTGGTATATGGTTGGAATATGTTGGTTGATATGTAGGAGAGAAGGGGGAGGGGTATGGTGTGGTAGATGATAGTTGAAGGGGGTGGGGAAGGGGGAAATATATTGTTTTGGAGGGTAGGGGGGGATGAGGAAGAATGGGGAATTGAGAGGAGGTGGAAGATTGAAGAGAGGGGAATAGAGGTAGGGGTGGAGGGTGGGAGAGGAGGGAGGGAGGAATTGGATTAAGGGTGTTGGGGGGTGGGTGTGTAGGGGAGGGTTATGGAGAGATAAAGTTTGGAAGTTTGTGGAAGTAATAGGGATTGTGGTGTGGTGAGGGTGTGGAAGGAATGATAGAGGAGATGGTAGGGGTAATGGGAAGTGGAATGTATAGGAGGGATGGAGGAGTGTTGAAAAGGTGATAAGGGGATGAGATGTAGGGAAGAGGGATGAGGTAATAATAGAGGGAGGTGAGAGAGTTGAGGTGAGGGTGTAGGAGGATGTGGTGAGTTGATGTAGGAGGATATGGATGTTGAGGAGTGGGGAAGGGGAGAGAGGGGGGGTGAGTTTGTGAAGGTGAGAGTAGTAGGGGAGGATTTAATGATGGGGGAAGAGGGAGTGATTTGAAATTTAGGAATATTGTGGGTATTGTATGGGATGGGGAAATTGTGGATGTGTGGAGAGGGTGATTAGGGTGGATCAACTGTGTCTTTGAGCATGCACTGTAAATCGGCCTGAAGGGCAGCTTTCTTGTCGTCACGCTGAAGGCTGGCAACATCAAGCTTTTTCTTGGGGGGGGGGGGGGAGGGGCCCTTTCTTGGGTTTCAGCTTGAGGCGGAGCCTGAGTTTGCAGCGAACAAGGCGGTGGTCAGTGTGGCACTCTGCGCTGGGCATCACTCTGGTGAGGAGGACGTCACTGCGGTCCCTCTGACGCACTAGGACATAGTCGATAAGGTGCCAGTGCTTGGAGCGAGGATGCATCCAGGTGGTCTTTCGGCTGTCCTTTTGCTGGAAAGTAGTGTTGGTGATGACAAGTTGCTGCTCTGCACAGAGCTCCAACAGTAGGCGACCATTGTCATTGCAGTTCCCAACGCCATGCTTGCCGAGGACTCCTTTCCAGGCTTCAGAGTCCTGGCCCACTCTGGCGTTGAAGTCGCCAAGGATGATGACTTTGTCGTCTGCTGGGGTGCTCTGCAGGAGGCTGCGCAGGTCAGAGTAGAACTTGTCTTTTTCTGCAGGCTCTGCCAGGAGGGTTGGGGAGCACACACTGAGAAGGGTGACGTATTGCTGGTGTCTCAGTGGGAGGCGCATGGACATGATGCGGTCGGAGTGACCCGTTGGTAGGTTTTCCAACTTAGTCGCAATGAGGGTCTTCACCATGAAGCCCACGCTTGAGAGCCGTCTTTCTGATGCAGGCCTGCCTGACCAGTAGAGGGTGTAGCCAGCGCCAAGTTCTTGGAGGCTGCCTTCCTCCGGAAGGCGTACTTCGCTGAGCGCGGCGATGTCGATGTTTAACCTCCGCAATTCATGGGCAATGAGGGCGGAGCGACGTTCAGGGCGTCCGCTGTCTGCTGTGTCGAGCATGGTTCGGATGTTCCAGCATGCTACGTTGAGTCCGGTCGTGGTCGTCATGAGAGTGGATCCATTGTTTTTTCTTGTTTTCTGACCGCATGAGAAGATGCCCGTTGACCGCGGCTAGCCAACTGGGGTTACGAGGGGATGAGCTTTGGTTAGGCCACCTTTTCTAGGCCCCTCTCCGTGTGGAGCAAGCAGTGCTGTCCCTAGAGAAGGCTGCTTGGTCGTTCAGGGTGTGCCGAGTGACGTTGTCATCCCCAGGCGACCAATATCCTGAACCGCCTGCATGCAGGTTTGAGACTGCGGCTTCCAGTGACATCTTTCACCTGCCGTTTTGCCCCTTGCCCATCGCTACAGGACTACAGGAAAGTTCAGTGTCATAGTCCGTGGGCGTTTCCTAAAGCCTGCGCGGTGGAGCTTTTTGGTGGAGTGCAGTGTGCGCAGTACTGGCCCCACCCTTTAAACCCAATGCTTCCATTGCCATAGGTGCGAGGTTCGATACCGGGTTCCGGCGTTGGATTTTTCTCCTCTGGTAAGTGTCACCGTCTGGGCAGTGGGCAGATGTTCACATCTGCACGGGACATAGACGACCCCGGCCCCCACGAGTCCCCTGCTGCCTTGCAGGCCTGGCCGCTTGGCTGCGGAAAGGCTAAGGGAGGAAACCCCTGACATCAAAGCCCCCGTGTCTCCGGGGAAGGCTTTTGAGCCAGAGACTAAGACAAGGACAGTCTGATATAAAACCTACGACCCGAGGACCTCGATGCCACCGTCCCAGCTTGCTAGGCCATGGCAAACAAACCAAGGGTTTAAAGGGTGGGGTGTCCTTACTACAAACTACATGAAAACACACACACACGCGCGCGCGCGCACATACACACATACACACGCGCGCGGGCGCGCGCCCGCCGGCACGCACACGTACTTGCACACACACACACACACATACACACACGCACGCACGCACGCACGCACAGACGCACACACACGTAAGTAAGTAAATCAGAGGTAGGTCAGACCCCGCTACGGCTCAAACATTGGAATAAAGGCCCGGACAAACGTGGAATCGTGATGTATGTCCGGAGCCTTCAACCAACGCCCGGGTCAGACAAAGCACAGTTCCGACCTACGTCTGGCTAATATGCATTACACACGGTACATGAAAAACAACTACATAATAAACACATACATATACATCGCACGTTATTAAGACTACATCTAGTACATTGAACGCAAAACTGTAAGCATAAACGTCAAGATTATCTACACGTTTTACTTCCTCCTGACTAACCAAACACACACACACACGCACGCAATAATTCACGCGCACGCACACACACACACACACACACACACACACACACACCAGCATAGGCAAACATAATAGAGACAGAGAGAGAGAGAGAGAGAGAGAGAGAGAGAGAGAGAGAGAGAGAGAGAGAGAGAGAGAGAGAGAGAGAGAGAGAGAGAGAGAGAGATGATGATGATGAAACGTTTTTATTCAGGATAAAAAGTTTTAGGCATAGCAATGCCTATCTTCCAAACTGTCCTGCTACTCTACACATATAAAAATACATAAGACGATACAGCAAAAGATAAAATATATATAAGTACCCATACCCCCCACCCCCCCTCCCCCCCCCCCCCCACCATCAGAAAGAAAAAAAAAATAAAAAATAAAATACAAAAAGAATTAAAACAATATATGTACGTGTATGAGCCTGACATGTTAATACAGTCAAACTATTACATAATCTGCAGCAATCTGCTGTGCTGGAGCAACATACTAAACAGAAAAATAGGACATTCACATCGACAGCAAATATTTATGGACGCGAGCTCTGAAGATAGATAACTTTGAAATAGACTTTAAATGCGAGGGCAAGTTATCCCATGACTTAGCACCGGAAAATGATATGCTAGATTTGAAGATGTCGATTCTCGGTTTTGGGAGATGGAGTAAGCTGTTCCTCGTGTTCTCTCTATTCGTGTGGGAAAACAGCTCACGGAGATAGGGAGGGGCGGCATTGTTTAGAATTTTTTGCACAAGCAAGCATCTATTAAGTTCTAATTGTTTACTGAGTGGTAGAATATTAAGGGCCTTCAGTCTTTCATCAGTAGGGGACGAACCAGGAAGAATAAGCTTAATACCTCGCCGGTAAAGGGAATTAATTTTTTCAAATGAATGTCTCCACAGCCGTCCCAGATATTGGAAGCATAATTACAATGTGTCTTGATATGTGCGTTAAAGAATAGTTTTCGAGCATCAATGTCAACTATACGACTTAATTTGGATAATAAAAATAGATTCTTTGAAATAGTTTTACAGGCAGTTTCTATGTGCGGCTCCCAGCTGAGCTGTTCGTCGACTGTCACTCCTAACAAACGATGTTTTGACACTTGCTCTATGGGCTGAGAGTGAAGGGACAGCTCAAGGGGTTGCAAACCACGTTGATGCTTTTGGCGTGTTGTCACCAACATACTTTTCGTTTTAGGAATACTAATAATCATATGAGAGAGAGAGAGAGAGAGAGAGAGAGAGAGAGAGAGAGAGAGAGAGAGAGAGAGAGAGAGAGAGAGAGAGAGAGAGAGAGAGAGAGAGAGAGAGAGAGAGAGAGAGAGAGAGAATGACAATGACAATGACGATGAATCTTTATTTTCCAAGGATAAAAAGATTTAGGTCTGAAGACCTTTCTTCCATCTTGTCCTTGCTAAACTACTTACACACCCACTCACGGGGCCGCACGCACTGACACACCATAAGCGCCCAACAAGACGAGTCATACTGGCTGCCCCCCTCGATCAGCTGCCGCTCGAAGGTGACAGCAGGGATACAGCCAGTGTGTACATATGGCGATCATATACAAAAACATCATAAACACATTTAATACACATAATGAGATATACATGCGCTACCATCTAACAAGTGTACCATAAGATTACCAAAAAAAAAAAAAATCAGATAGACAAATTCAAATACCACGTCATTCTAAAAGAAAAGCAGTTTACGATTGCATTTGTAGCAAATGCTGATGAAGCCGTGTCTTGAAAGCATTTATGGTCGTGATAGATTTTATTTCTTTTGGAAGTAAATTCCATTCTTTGGCTGCTGAATATGACAAGGCCGATTTAAAAATGTCAAGGCGGGGCCTAGGCACTACCAGGTCGTTCCTCAGTGTCGGGTACGGAGTGTGAGGAGCCTTAAAGAGAGCAGCGAGATATCCAGGTGATTTTGAAAGTGTGATCTTACGCATAAATACACATTTATTGAATAAAAAGTGCTTACGAAGGGGCAACATATTTAATTTTGTTAGTTTATCGTCGGTAGTCAAAGGGGTGTGGGAATCTTTTAGGATAAGCTTTGCCGCACGTCTATGGAGTGAATTTATTTTTTTTAAAGAAATATCGCTGCATCTATCCCATACTGTCGATGCGTAATCTAGATGGGATTTTATGTGTGCATTATAAAACAACTGCCTGGTTGAAACGTCGGTGAACAGAACTAATCTAGATAACAAATATAGATTTTTTGACAAAACCTTACAAATAGAATTAGTATGCGAGTGCCAACTGAGCTGGTCGTCTACAGTGACACCAAGCAAACGATGTTCTCTAACTTGCGCTATTGGTTGCTGTTCAAGGTAAAGTTTGAGTGGCGGCGGGCTCAGCTGATGCTTTTGCCTTGTTGTCACAAGCATACATTCCGTCTTTGATGGATTTGGAATCATGGAATTAGTCTGGCACCAATCAAAGACTTCATTTATTGTTTGCTGGAGTGAACTAGTGATTGTGGGCACGTCTGGCGCAGACACATCCAAAGTTGCATCATCTGCAAATGAACTACAGGTAAGGTCGGGCTGTGAGATATGTAAAGGTAAGTCATTTATGTAAAGTGTGAACAATAAAGGCCCGAGAATAGATCCCTGGGGCACGCCATGCATAATCAGCCCCTCAGAGGATGATTTGCCATTTACGCTGACATACTGTCGTCGGCCTTCAAGGTAGGATTTAAAAAAGGATACAGCTCGGTCACTTACGCGGTAGACTGAGAGTTTTTCGGTAAGGAGGGTATGGTTAACTAAGTCGAAGGCTTTGGTAAAGTCTAAAAAGACCACTCCAGCCAACAGTGCTTTATGTATTGACCAACGATCCGTTAAATGTGAGAGAGCTGTTTGACAAGAGTGCCGCGGGCGAAATCCTGACTGTAAGGGATGAATAAGGTCGTGTGTGTCAAGAAAGTGCTGTAAGTGTTTGTGTATGTGCTTTTCTATGGGTTTTGAAAGTGAAGACAAGATAGAAATTGGCCTGAATTTATTGGGATCTGTAAGATCTTTGTTCTTAGGAAGCGGAATAACTTTGGCTTTTTTCAGATCAGAGGGAATTCGCCTCGCTCGATACAACGGTTGTAGATGTAGGTTAAAGATTCTACTATGAAAGGTAGTGATAGTTTTAACACAGCAGTACTAATTTCATCATGTCCTGAAGTGCGCTTACTTTTGAGACATTCAATCGCTTTACCGACATCGTGCACTGTCATGCAGGGTATGTGGAAAGATGAACGAGAAGAAAGTTTGCCATCACAATATTTGACAAGGATTGGGGATACAAACGGTGCCTTAGACGTAGTGTTTTGCAGCAACGACTGGGCGGCAGAAAGAAAATGATTATTAAAAGTTTCTGCAGAAATAGACATATGTGTAGGGCTATAGTTAGATTTTGTAAGGCATTAAGCGCTCTCCAAACAGAGACTGTATCCTTTTTGTCATTCATTAATGATTCGTTTAAAGAGTGACTTTTTGGCATCAAGAACTAATTTTTTAACGCGGTTGCGTTGCTTACGTTGGTAAGCAGGGAAATCTTTTTTCTGTTTTAGAGAGAGAGAGAGAGAGAGAGAGAGAGAGAGAGAGAGAGAGAGAGAGAGAGAGAGAGAGAGAGAGAGAGAGAGAGAGAGAGAGAGAGAGTGAGAGAGAGAAATGAAATGAAATGAAATGAAACTTTATTTCTCAACGGCTGAAGTAATTACACATGCGCTATTTTTCATACTTGAAGTTGCTACTCTACGAACACAGATTAATAATTGTAATACTAATAGTACCAAATTACACAAAGGAAAGATTAGGAGACATTAAACATGAAGAGACATTAAATAAAATTCATTCATTCATTCGGTCATACAAAAACAAAAACAACAACAAAATACAAAACAAAACAAAAGTACACGCAACCCGCGCAAACACATTCATACGCGTGCGCGCACGCAAAATCATTCGAATCATAGTGAAAATTCACTTAAGATAGCAAAATTTATTTAGATTATAATAGAAACCTGAATTATGTAATTAGGCGATTATTATTAGTATTGACAAACCATACGGCAGCATGCACTGATTACGATAAGCACATGTTCGATACGGATACTTGAGTTAGATTATGTATCAGCAGACAAGTACTTGAGGAGGCATTCCTTGAAAGAGTAGAGGGATACATGTAGGCAGTTTGTTCGCGAAAGGTGCGCCTGAGAAAGATACACTGGTTTTAAATAGATCTATCCTGGGGCGAGGTGTAATAAAGTTTCGTCTTGAAGTAGAATAACCTGAACTTGCCTTGGTAAATAGCTTACAACGATATTCTGGGTGAATCTCATTCCAGATTTTATACATAACCACACCCTTGTTTAACTCATTTTACCCCAATACCGAAATCCCCAAATTTTGCCATTGTTCTCTGAAGACTGCATTGCAGTGTAGGACACGGATCGACCATGATAGTTCAAGGGTGATGCCAGAATAGTTTGGCGCCCTTAGGCGTCAAGCTATTCTGGCATCACCCTTGAACTATCATGGTCGATCCTTATCTTGCTGTGGTGTGTCTGGGGTAGAATGAGTTAAAAGATGATGCTTGCTAAGAGGTAGCGTTTTCAGTTTTTCAAGTTTATCGTCAGTTGTCAGGGCTGAATCAGGCATGATATGTTTCGCTGCTCTCCGATGCAGAGAGTTAAGCCTCTTCAAGTGTATGTCACCGCTACCATCCCATTTCGTGGACGCATAATCGATGTGGGATTAGACGTGTGCATTGTAAAGTAACTTGCGGGCATCAACATCGATAATATACTTCAACTTTGAAAGCATAAAAACATTTCTGGAAACAGGTTTACATACAGCATTTATGTGCGATTGCCACTTCATCTGGTCATCAACAATTACTCCAAGTAATCAGTGTTCCGTGACCTAAGTAATGGTTTCATTAAGAATAGTCAAGCTGAGTGTAAGTGGCTTGAGCTAGTGCTTCTGACGGGTTGCTATCGTCATGGATTCCGATTTGGAAGGATTTAAAATAATGTCATTGTTTGCGCACCAAGTGGAAATTTCGCTCAAACCCTGCTGCAAACGGCCATTTAAAGAATCAATACTCTTGCCCGGGGTGTGAATTGTAGCGTCATCAGCGAATAAATCACACGAAATTTTGTCGCTAGTCAAATGTAGCGGCAGGTCATTTATCTGAGCCCCGGGGCACTCCCCGTGTCACTAATCCGCTTGAGGAGTATGATCCATTGACCATGACGCGCTGCTGTCTGTCGCTAAGATAGGAGGCGGAAAATGGAGTTGTCATGATGGTAAAGAGATTTCTGGCTGTAGTTATTTGAGGAAGAAATGCATTTATTGCCAAAAGAACTACCGAAGTACACATTTAACTTGGAAAGTAGACGTTTATGGTCCACAAGATCAAAAGCTTTCCGTATGTCAATGAATACAGCGCCGGTAAATTCGCCCTGATTCATTGAGTGTAGCCACACATCAATTAGACGTGCTAGGGCCGTGTGACAGCTGTGCTTCGGTCGGAATCCCGACTGAAGGGGATGGATTAACGTATGATTTTCTAAATATTCCAAGAGATGTTTATGGATATGCCGTTCAAGTGGTTTACTAAGGGTGGGCAATAGTGAGATGGGGCGATAGTTATTAACATCAGTCATATCTCTTGCTTTCGGGAGGGGTATAACCTTGGCTTTTTTAAGTTCTTTGGGAAAATATTCGTTTGAATGCACAAGTTATAAATATAGGTTATTATTTTAATAACATAAGGAAGAGCTAATTTAAGTATATTAGAGCTGATTTCATCTGGCCAGGACGATTTCTTATTCTTCATTGAACTGATTGTCCTACCGACTTCGTGCACTGCCAGTGTTGGAATCACAAAAGGATCAGATCCTGCAGTTCGCGTTCTACAAACGTCAATTAGTCTGTTTGGGCAGGAGTAGGGCTGAGAACTTGCTTCTGAAGGGACAAGAGACTCGGCAACTGAGAGGAAATGGTCATTAAAGATGTCGGCAGTCAGATCAGGAAGGATTAAAGGAGATTTGTTACACTTGCCTCCAGTCACTACGGCCATAGCGCGACAGAGCGTGGATATGTCTTTGTCTTGCTTAATCAAGCAATCAATGAAAGATTTTTTTTAGCCTGTCGCACTAGAGATTTCACGCGATTACGCTCACGTTTAAATTCAGTGAAGCGCTTCTGCTGTCTCAGATCATCTCTCACCCTCATGGCCTGAATGATGTCTTGAGTAAGCTACGGCGCGAGTGATGCGTGTTTGACGCGTCTCCTCCGCATGGGCGCATATTTATTTAAGATCTTAAGAAAGATGTTATACCAAAGGGACAGAGCGCTGTCAGGGTCAGATTTACTAAATACTTCATGAAAAAGTGCGTTGTTAAGATCAAACAGAAACTATCTTTCATTAAAACTTTTAAAGGAGCGATACGTATGACATCCTTTCTTTGCTTTAGGGAGTTTAGTAGACCACGTACAGCGGATTGGAAAGTGGTCGCTGATACTAAGGTTACCGACAGACACATTATGAACAGACTCTGGCTCGGTCGTGTACATATGATCTATGAGTGTGGATGTTGTTTGTGTGACACATCCGTGTGGGTGAAGTGACTCGTAACTGTTGAAGACCCAACAATGTTAACGTAGAGTCCCAAGCATGGTGAAGCATGTCTATGTTAAAGTCTCCCATGAGGATGACAATGGAGTTGGGTTTACAAGCTTTATCACACATACTAAGGAAATCATCATCCCACTCAACGTTTGCAGCAGGGTTGTAGTACTAGTCCACAAGCTAGGAAGGTCTACCGTGCACCCCCCCCCCCCCCCCCCCCCCCCCCAGTACTCAATAAGATGGGTTTCAAAGTGTTCCTTAGTATGTCCTGAGATGTTTAAGCCATGTTCCCCGAAAATCCTTAGGAACACACCAGAGATATAGCCGATGGCGCAAGGGTACCCCCATTCACGCTCTTCGCAGGTGCTAAATTGAGGTTGAGAAACATTTTCCTCTAAATAAATCAGAATTCATTCCAGAAGCCCAAATCAGGCAATATTATGTCGAGGCACACCTTCTGCAGCCTCTGCGAAAAACAGAATGAAAACATATTGAATCTCTGGCTCACAGTGAAGGTATTTGTGTACCCAGTAAACGACCATTTCCGCGAAATCGCAAAAAAAGACAAAAATAATGTGTCGGAAGCCTTCAGACATTTTCTATAGCACTGACAGTCCATTTTCAGGCTTACGTCATTAAAACAGGATGTCACAATTATTATAAACTTGACTAGGTGATGCTGTGATCACTGTGAGTGCCACAGTGGTTGATTTTGTATCCCTACCCCCAAGTTGTAAAAATACACAAAATTAATTAGAAAAAATTACTAAAGTTATTCCATTTCATTTTGACCTCTCTTTACCTATTAAGTTTCAATAATGTGAACATAAAGAGCAAGAAAATAAGGAAAGTCGGCATCCTTTACGGTACATTCGTGGTGAATGATAGCTTTTTCCAATTTAAAATTGCCGAATTGGGAAACGTACGTTGTTTCCCGTGCCCTCAGAATTTTTGTATACAACCGATAAGTCTTTGTTAGGTTTTATTTGTTAGGATAGAATACCACAGTTACTCCCAACCTGATTTTGTGATGCTATGATGCATTTAGGGGCCACAGTGGCTGAATCTGCTGCTCTACCCCCATTTTACCAGTACGCAAAGTAACGCAAAATAATCATAGAAATTGCTTACGTCATACTCCTCTGTTTAAATATTTTTTGTTGCCAGTTTTTTTTTTTTAAATATGTATATTGAGCATAAACGGTTGTGATCATTTCATTAATTTCAATGTAACCCATCAATTTAATTGTAACTATTTTTTAACTGGCTGGTCTTTTAGGTGATATTTTACCTAGCGTAAGGCGGGTCTAGTAAGGTCTCCCCTTTCCCTTTCATTTATTTTCATCTAGGAATGTGTAAATATGAATATGCGTAATAAAGTTTCATGGTTCCTAATAGCCAAAACAATGTTATCAAAAATACTTCGTTTCCACATGTCGACCACAAGATCTCCACTTCCACCTTCTGCAACATTCAATATTTTGATGGCCATCTTTAAATCTTATATTGTTCTGGCTGCCAATAAGTGAGCTGTCAAGAGTTAGGCAGCATGTTTCCAGAGTTTGGTGTACAGGGGCGTGTCTTCTGGTCAGAACTGCCAGCAGACCGCTTCTCTGTATGGACATGTTTGGAGAATGTGCTAAGGAGACTGATTTTCTACGCCAAGCCAAATTCGCATAGGGCTGTTTCCACATGACCCAGTCTCACGAGTTGAGTCCAGCATGGTCCTTACGGTCTGTGAACATTTGTGAAAAGTTGTTAAAAAATGACAAGGCTTTTTCAGGGCCCTGGAAAGTCTATCAATTTCAGTCCTTTTCCTTAAAGTCTGTGAAAGTTTGTAAAAAATGACAACGTGCTGGCAAACTTGTGTCTACTTCTTTTCTTTTTTTTTCTCCACCAGTTTGTGATTATTCCATTGTGAACGATCATGCTGACGCTTTTTGTAAGTGATCTCTATTTAGCTCTGATCATAAAGTGACTGCATGGCCTTTCTGCCGAACATTCTGATTGATTGTTTACGCTTCTACCGAAGTCCGCCATTCGCTAAGCGTTCTTTTATTTGGAATCTCTTCATGCATTAGGCACGGAAGCTTCAAATAATTGCTGATACAGAGTGATCTGATTAAAGTGTGTAAACCTTCAGGCTTCAGTTTGGGTTTGCTTTTCTGTATGGACCCAGTCCAGAGTATTCAGTGCATAGATGAAAGATGGTGGCCTGGCTCTCCCTGTTCAGCTTGTTGATGTCATCTGCCCACGGGCTGCAGCCGCCATTCTGCTGTTGCCAATCACTTTATTGTTGTAGTGTCTCCATTCCCAGCTAGTCCAGAATGC
This sequence comes from Semisulcospira habei, assembly GCA_036245525.1. NCBI lineage: Eukaryota > Metazoa > Mollusca > Gastropoda > Semisulcospiridae > Semisulcospira > Semisulcospira habei. The sequence goes on from BTPG01000007.1 coordinate 46,183,456, forward strand.
ACAGGAATCCACTGCAGCACTATTTTGTGGACAGGGCATCCAGTCATTCTTGAAGCTTCCTGGTGAGATCAGTGGATCAAGCTGCTGCCTTTCCCTAGCTAGTGCTCTAATGTGTTGAGCACCTGCAGATCTGTACGATAGTTGGAGCTGCTGCCGCCAGCTGGTAAGGAGAGGGAGGTAGTAGTGCGGTCTGCACAACAGATGTACACGCCACTTCCTTCATTGCGCATGGCATCTTTTGTGGTATCACAGCTGCTGTGAGGGTAGCGCTTGTGCACAACCTCCAGCAAGATGGCTTTGTGCAGTGCCGCGACCTTTGGCAAAGAGTCCTGGAACATTGTTTATGTTGTCTTGAAGGCTCTTTCGAGATGCCCACGTATCTAAAGGGAGCTATTCACACATCTTTGGGCTTGGTTTCAGGACGTTAGTGTTAGCCCTTTGCAGGACCTTCAGTTGACGGTTCAGATTTGGACATTTCTGACGATTCTTGGTCTGCTCCTGTAGTCTCCCATGCTGTCGGTGTTTAGTAAGTCTCTTCATTATGTGTGCTGTTCTGCATTCCAGTGGCTCCAATGTCCTATATTTTCTAAATTGGGGTGCTCCAGATGGCTCTAAGAATGTCACTGCATCATGAGAATGACCCATGTTCTGCATCTTGTCAAGCCTGGCTTTTTGGGTTTTGCAGGCAGTGTTTCATGTTGTCGATGTATCTTGGTACCGCACAACTGGTCTGACCGAGCAGGTGTTTGCTTGTGCCAGGATGTTGTAATTTGCGCCAATGTGGTCCCCACCAGTTTCTTCATCAGAGACTCTTTTTTTTTTTTGCAGCTCTAGCTTCCATGGCTTCAATGTGAGGCCTCCACGTGAATCCAGTAATTTATTTGTTGCCAGTAACGTTGGCCTGTCTGTCTTTGGTACTGGAAGGTCTCCAGTTTTGAGGTGACCTTTTCCGTCTGATTGAAAGAGATGGTCTAGCTCAGTTTGAGTGGCCTCTTTTATTCCAGCTGCTGACTCTATTGGCAGCATCCTGGATTCTGGAGGATGCTATTTCTTTATGTTCTGCTGCACTCCACACTGCAAAGTCATCCGCATGGAGGATGTTCAAGACGAACCTTGGTACTGTTGTACTGATGTCATTAATGTAGACCAAAAACAGCATCAGACACAACATCTCCCCGAGTTTGACAAGAGTGCTGAATGTGCAGACGGTAGAAGCTTCAGCGGCAGCCCCTGTTAAGCATGCCTTAAAACTTAAATAAAAAGAATTACAATTAAATTGATGGGTCACATTGAAATTAATGAAATGATCACAAATGTTTATGCTCAATATGCATATTTTGTTAAGAAAACTGGCAACAAAAATATTTAATCAGAGGAGCAATTGTTATGATCATTTTTTCGTTCCTTTGCGTACAGGTAAAATGGGGGTAGGGCAGCAGATTCAGCCACTGTGGCCCGTAAATGCATCACAGCATCATAAAATCAGGTTGGGAGTAACTGTGGTACTCTATCCTAAACAATAAAACATAAAAAAGACCTATCAGTTGTATACAAAATTTCTGAGAGCATCAGAAACAACGTATGTTTCCCAATTCGGCAATTTTAAATGGGAAAAAGCTATCATTCACCACGAACATACTGTAAAGGATGCCGACTTTCCTTATTTTCTTGCACTTTATGCTCACATTATTGAAACTTAATAGGTAAAGAGAGGTCAAAATAAAATGGAATAACTTAAGCAATTTTTTCTAATTAATTTTGTGTATTTTTACAACTTGGGGGTAGGGATACAAAATCTACCATTGTGGCACTCACATTAATCACAGCATCACCTAGTCAAGTTTATAATAATTGTGACATCCTGTTTTAATGATGTAAACCTGAAAATGGACTGTCAGTGCTATAGAAAATGTCTGAAGGCATCTGACACATTATTTTTGTCTTTTTTTGCGATTTCGCAGAAATGGTCATTTACTGGGTGCACAAATACCTTCACTGTGAGCCAGAGATTCAATATTGTTTCATTCTGTTTTTTTGCAGAGGCTGCAGAAGGTGTGCCTTGACATAATATTGCCTGATTTGGGCTTCTGGAATGAATTCTGATTTATTTAGAGGAAAATGTTTCTCAACCTCATTTTAGCACCTGCGAAGAGCGTGAATGGGGGTACCCTTGCGCCATCGGCTATATCTCTGGTGTGTTCCTAAGGATTTTCGGGGAACATGGCTTAGGACATACTGAAGAACGCTTTGAAACCCATCTTATTGAGTACTAGGGGGGGGGTGCACGGTAGACTTTCCTAGCTTATGGACTATACAGATAGCAGATAAGAAATGATGGAGATCGGGGGGCCGCCTTCAGCTCAAGCCACATACACTCAACTTGCTCAGTTTCTAAGTCATGTCATCTACGTTTAAAATCTTGAATAGACTTGTGAACATAAGCAGCTAATCCTGTCTGTCCATGAGTCATAGGATCGCGTCTCATGACAGTAAATCCAAGAACTTGAATGGATATATCTGATACATTTGAATTGTTTCAGACAGTCCAAAAATATGAAACTGGTCTGCTCCATTTAGATAAACACAGATGTCAAGCAACTTATTGCAAAGATGCTAAATATTGAGATGACCAATGCGGAGATCTTTCGGCTTGAGTTTTACGCTACTCATTACACCCAAAGTCAGTGTGTTTGTGGGGGGAAAAGAAGAAGAAAATCAACAGAATAATTATATCAGTAGCACGTGCCAAAAAGGAAAAAAAATACAAATGAAAAGTACAAAGAGAGAGAATGAATGAATGAATGAAACTTTATTTTCCAAGGATAAAAGAATAGGTGCGCAGACCTGTTTTCATTCTTGTCCTTGCTACACACTACAAAACAAAATAACGTACACACACACACACACGCGCGCCGGTGTGCAATTGCCGCGTGCACAGGCTTGTGCCAGATTAGCTTGTAGCCTACAGGCGCCAAGCCAAGCCTGCACAACCCTCCACACACATACACACACACACACACTGACACACACATACACACACATCAGTATATCATGTACACATACATTCTATCACTTAAAACTATACTACAGCAAATATAAAAAGTATAAAGGATTTTGTACATAAAACCGCTATTGTTCTCATCATAAAAATCAACACGGCTCACTCCAACAAACATAAACAGGTATACACACACACACACACACACACACACACACACACACACACACATACACATACACACACACACACGCGCGCGCACACACACTCGCACACACACACACGCGCGCGCGCGCGCGCAAGCACGTAGGGATGCGCGCGTGCACACACATACACTTGCACACACAGATAAACACACACCCGCACACACACGCGATAGCGGCCTCCCCGCGCTACTAAACCGCGCACAGCTGGATGCTATAGTCTGCCATGGAATTAGACTAGACTTGTATAGCGATCCCGCAACCACCGCGCGCGCGGGTCGACGCGAAGAAACCACAGCACTGCCACGCCTCGCGAGCGCCCATTGCTGTGTCTATCGACGGCATCCCGTCTGGCCAGCCGAGTCCATGGGATCATGGACTATATTACATAATGCGGCTTGCTGGAATGCCAGCGGTATATTACATGCGTTCATAAATGTTAGAAGAGAATGCAGACTATCCGGGAAATGCCGCATAAGCATTGAGTGCTACATGTAAAAATAAAAATAGAAATAAAAAATAAAAAATAAATTAAGTTTTGTCTAGATGTTTGAGCAGCTTGGTCTTGTAAGTTTTAATCGATGGCGCGGCTCTAACATTTGCAGGAATAGAGTTCCATAACTTTGCACCAGAATAGGACAATGACGACCTATAAATGTCCAGTCGAGGCATCGGTACAACAAGATTGTTCCCTGGTGTTCGACTCGACCTCGTATGAGCAAAGTGAAACAAACTATTGAGGTAGGCTGGTGTTTCTGAGAGGGTGATTTTGCGCATGAGCACCAACTTATTATACTTAAACTGTTTTTCAAGTGGCAAAATGTCTAACAGCTTGAACTTATTGTCAGTACTAATGACTTCTGAGGGTCTGTCAACAATGAGTTTAATGGCTCTTCTGTGGAGCGAGTTCAGACTTTTTAAATTAGCATCGCTACTACCGTCCCAAATAGATGAGGCATAATCCAAATGTGACTGAATATGGGCATAGTAGAAGAGTTTCCTTGTGGGCTCATCAGCAAAATGTCTCAATTTCGACAGGAGGAATACATTTTTAGATACTATTTTACACAGTTTAGTAATGTGGCCTTGCCAGCACAACTTGTCGTCTAAGTTGATTCCAAGCACGCGATGTTCTCTGACTTGCTCCACAGGCTGGCCGTTAAGTGTTAGTTGAAGGGGAGGGGGGTTCAACTGATGCTTTTGCCGTGTGGTAATCAGCATGCATTTGGTTTTAGTGGGATTAGGTATCATGGCGTTATGTCTGCACCATTCAGATATCTCATTTAAACTGTCTTGGAGAATCTTCACCATACATGTTACGTCTGATGACGAAACGTCCAGTGTTCCATCGTCTGCAAAAAGACTGCAAGTTACACTGGAGTCAGATATATGTAATGGAAGGTCGTTTATAAAGACAGAGAACAATAATGGACCAAGAATCGATCCCTGTGGTACTCCGTGCTCTATCACCCCTTCAGGTGAGTTTTTACCATTCACGTAGACATAGTGCGTACGCCCATGCAGATATGACGTAAGGAAGGCAAGTGTGTCTGCACTTAGTTGATAGACATTAAGTTTTTGAACTAAAGTTTCATGATTGACGAGGTCAAATGCTTTTGAAAGGTCCAAAAATACTGCTCCAGTCATTTGACTGCTATTTATGGCAGTAAGCCATCTGTCAACAAGGTGTACCAATGCTGTGTGACAGGAGTGTTTCCGCCGAAAGCCAGATTGTAATGGATGTATGAGTTTGTGTTTTTCTAGAAAATGTTGTAAGTGTGTGTGAATGTGTCTTTCTATCGGTTTCGACAGTGTTGACAGTAGCGAAATGGGCCTGAACTTGTTAGGATCGGCAAGGTCTTTCGTTTTAGGTAGTGGGATCACTTTGGCTGTTTTTAGAGAAGATGAAATATCCCCTGCTTTATGCAAAGGTTGTATATATATGTCAAGGTACCTACAATATACGGTAGGGCCATTTTCAGAACTGAGCTACTAATACCATCATGGCCAGACGTACGTTTGTTCTTTAAGTACGAGATGGATTTTCCCACGTCGTATATCGTTAACAGCGGAATGCTGAATGACGTATCAGGATCCAGCTGTTCTGCACAGAACGTCTTTAGCTTTTCGGACACAGCTGAAGACTGACCAGAATATGTATTTTTTAGCAACGTACTGGCAGCCGAGAGGAAATGCTGATTCAAGATATCAGCTGATAACTGTGTACATTGTGTGGTATTTTTGGACCTCGTAAAAGCATTGAGAGAGAGAGAGAGAGAGAGAGAGAGAGAGAGAGAGAGAGAGAGAGAGAGAGAGAGAGAGAGATGAAATGAAATGAAACTTTATTTTCCAAGGATAAATGAGATGAGGCCATAGACCTGTTTTCAATCATGTCCTTGCTCATGCATACACCATCACACACGAACACACACACACACACACACACACACACACACACACACACACACATACACACACACACATTGGAGTAACAATTAATATGTACAAGAATGAACGCACGCACACACAGACACACACACACACACACACACACACACACACAGAGTAAAAAGTTAATCTGTACATGAATGAAAATGAAATAATAATTCTAAACAAAAGCAAAAACGCGACACACACACCAGCGCAAGTGTTCGACCCGCAGACTCGTATACCAATGCGCACCCGCCAGATAAGACACACCACGTGTAACATGTAGCTGAAATAGTATTTTATCTACTTCAAAGATATTTCAGCAGTTGTGTCCTGAACGTTTTGACTGAAGAGGCTGCTCTAATATCTGCGGGAATCGTGTTCCGAACCTTAGCTCCTGAATAAGACACCCAAATTATAGACTCTAATCTGGGTCAACCGACTTTCTATAAACGGTTGTTTATGTCCTCAATGAGACATTCAATTACAATATGCTCGGAGGCTCTCTTAGCCACCCACTTAACTCATTCTATCCCAGACACGCCACAGCAAGATAAAGATCGACCATGATAGTTCAAGGGTGATGCCAGAATAACTTGGCGCCTACGCTATTCTGGCAACACCCTTGAACTATCATGCTCGATCTGTGTCCTGCACTGCAGTGCAGTCTTCAGAGGACAACGGCAAAATTTGGGGATTTGGGTCCTGGGGTAGAATGAGTTAAGAAAGTATTTCGCCAAGTTTCAAGCTTGTGTGTACAGAAATATCGGAGATTCTCTTGTTTACATACATACGCACACACATACATACATACATACATACATACATACATACATACATATATACATACATACATTCATATATACATACATACATACATACATACATACATACATACATACGTACATACATACATACGCACATACATACATACATACATACATACATACATACATACGCACATACGGCGCTTCGCGTCAAATGTACGTTCAGCACCGAGGTTAGCCTAACTAGACATGCCGCAATTTTTATCTTGTTACTTCAATTGTTTGAGGTTTAGCCTGCCCGCCTTTGACAACATGGACATGCTATTAAATTCTCCCCACCGCGACCCGTCCTAAAAAGTCCCTTCTATAAATAGAAGGGACTTAAAAATCACGTTTGCAACACACAACTTGTTAACAGCTCAGACTGTTCAGGTCACAGAAACATGTGATGTGTTTCTTGAAGCAAAAACTTAACCCCTTCCCTGCCACTTGACGCATAATATTTAGTTTTTGAACTTTGTTCATTCAACGAACAAACGCCACAGGCGTCCAAGGAACACGGATACACACTGGTCTCAGCAAGAGACATAGATCCTCCTGAACCCCCGCAAGTGCGGGGGTTCATGAGGATCTATGTCTCTTGCAGTTGGATCATGCTCGCTTTTTCACGGCAGTGAAGAGGTTAATGGTATAATGCTGTTCGATGTACAGATGTTATTTGGAAATGTAAACTTAGCAACGTATGATGCAGTACAAGAATCAGTCTTAAAAAGTGCTTCTACCGCGGGAAATCACTCATCGCTGGACAAGCAAACAGATCCCTTGTTATTTCCTTTTGTCACTCAAACTTCGGCCCAAGCCAAGAAAAAAGAAAAATACACAGATAAATTGCAAGACGGCCATGTGCATCTCTTCAGATTCATTCTCACCGTAAATGCACAAATACGAAAAACGCTTGCTGCAGTCGCTATATTAAGACCTGGTCTGATTGACTGATACTGGTTTGCAGTGCACAGAGCATTATATATAGTGAACCTCCCTGAAAGTAGTGAAACTGACAAATATTCTTTGTCTGTCTGGACAGTCTGTTATTATGGACCAGTTTTTAATGATTTATTACGAATATTTACTTTTTTTTCTGTTTGAGTAGCTCGGAGAGTCACATGGGTAAAATACAGAATACAAATTACAGACCATTTGATCCATACTCAAAGTCAGGAATATTTTTCCAGGTGTCTGTAAATTCATGTAATTTTCGTTACTATATTTTTATGCCGAAACAGACCTTATCAAACCGCTACGAAAAAGTGTCATGTAATGATTTTTTTAATAGAAGACATGTTGCTAAAACAAGCCATGATACGTTTGCAAACTTTGATCATGTTTTGTAAATGGTATGAATTTTCATGTCTGTTACTTTTGTTCTGGCAATACGAAAGTAACCTCAGTATCTCCAAATGATGTCGTTGCCCCGCTGGAAAAATACCCTTGGAAGGGCCTAGTGCTATGTATTGTCGTCACATGACAACGGTACTTGAGGCATTCTTCCTTTGCACGCGGCATAAGGAAAGAAAGAACGTCACAGTAATTTACTTTACCGTAATTTACGTCACAAAGCCTATGGTACTACCACACATGCATCATGATCGGCTTTTGAAGTTCAAACAGTGCACGAGTTTTTGTTTTAGCGCATGAAGCTGATTCATTTTCGGTTCTTCTAACTTTTTGCCGTTCCTTGGTTTCACGATTTATTTTCCATGGTCTGCCATTGCTTCTGCAACATATGCACCATGCTTTAATGCGAGGCAAAATCGATGGTATTGTGCTTTTACAATGTTTGTAAACCAAGTTTTTGCACAATAATTTCTTAGGGAAGCGAGATTCGATACGCTTCTTTGAGAGAAAGTGTTTACTTACGCGAGTACCCTCCTAAATTCATAAGAGTTAATGTTTTCTACCCAGCCGTTTGTACCCGGATTAGGGAAGAGGAGTAAAACCATTTAGATCCTCTCTGAAGAACTCAAACTGTCCTTTTAGCACGCGCACATCTGCAAGAAAGACACAGACATATCGTGAGTTATGCCATTTTGTGTGGTGGAAGTCATAATAATAATAATAATTACGGTATTTATAATGCGCTTATCTTATAATAATTATAACTCTAAGCGCACACTCACAACTCGCGCACGCATGCGCACGCTTTAGACAATGACTCACGTACCACAAACAGTGAAATACATTACGACGGTCAGCTTGGGGTGGGGAGTGCGGTGATATAGTGCTAAAACTGTTGAAAGAGGTGAGTTTTGAGGGCGGACTGGAAGGAGGAGAGAGAGTGTTTCTGACGGAGAGAGAGTGGGAGAGTGTTCCAGGTGGATGGACCGTAGACGGAGAAGGAGCGGGGACCGAAAGTGTTAAGTTTGGTGCGAGGGATGTGGAGGCGGAGAGGGTCGGAGGCAGAGCGGAGGGAGCGGGAAGGTGTGTAGGGGTGAAGTAAGTTGGAGAGATAGGCAGGAGCGCAGTTGTTCAGGGATTTGTAGCAGAGAGACAGAACTTTGTATTGGATGCGTTGGGGGATGGGGAGCCAGTGAAGGAGTTTGAGCAGGGGTGTGATGTGGTCGGATTTTTTCTTTCTGAGGACGAGGCGGGCAGCATTGTTCTGGACGCGTTGGAGAGTGAAGATGGTGGAGTGAGGGAGACCGGAAAAGAGAGAGTTGCAATAGTCGATGCGAGATAAGATGAGAGAGACAGCAAGTTTGGTGGCAGCTTCGGTAGTGAGGTATTTTCTGATCTGACTGATGCGGAGGAGGTGGAATTAGCATGCCTGGGTCGTGGCGGAGACGAAGCTGGTCATGGACAGAGAGGAATCGAGGATGACGCCGAGGTTCTTGGCCGAGTCAGAGAGGGAGATGGGGGTGCTATCGAGTCATTCATCGTACTACGTAATAAGAGGGGACCGGAAGGGGTCAATTTTCAGCTAATTTACATAATCAGCATCACGTAACTATCTGCTGATAATCAATGTTACTGTTCTCTTTGATCTGAGAGAGTCCGAAATAGCTCAGGCGGTTAAGCGTCGGAGCAGGAGAGCGAAGGGAATCGCAGGGTCGTGGGTTCGTATCACCGTCTTGGCCCCGGTAGCTGGACTCTCAATCCAGGGGAAAAACGGATTTGTTCAATAGCATGTCCGTTGAAAGGTCCTGGTAAATCAAAGTGGCACAGTTGGAGTGCGCCTGAGTTGATCAGTGTTCAGGTCGTACTTCATAGGCAATAGATTTCCCTGTCCCCCCATAACCCGCCCGTCAGGGCCGTCCATGATCACCTTGGTGCTGTGGACGTTAAACCCGGAATTCATCAAATCTTTGATCTGATTGTTGTCAGTCCTTTTCTTCTATTCTGTAATTTACTGGCAATTTCCTTTAGCAGAATAGCTCAAAAAACATCATATGAAAAGAATGTTTAGCTTGATTTGCTTACTGAAAGCTTTTCTGATTACCCGTACAGGTACTTTTTCAAAGTACTTGTAAATAATTTGCCTTAAATGCTATGCGTCAAAATATTGTAATGTTTACCAGGTAATTAAGTTATCTTTCGTAGGAAATTTAAATTTCCGAAATAACCTTTCCATTTCTCTGTCTCAGCCTGTCGAAGATTTCAAGGGTCCATCACGTAAAACGCAAAAGTCAATTTGACCAGGTATCTGCAATGACGCCGGCTCACAGACAGAATATTGAATGCTGATTATACTTTTTTGTTCAAAATCTGAACCCTAGAAAGGATGTACTGGTAAGAAATTGAAGCTTCGCTTCTTTACGCAAGGTTCCATTTTTGCAGCTTTCAGGTTTCGATTTGTACATTTTTCACTGAGAATGAGTGTTTAAAGGAAGCATCACGTCTTGCATTTTTGCTTTTTTTTCTTGTTCTTTTTTAATACGTTTTTTTAATAAGCCAGAAATTTGTGAGTATAAAAAAGAACATACATAAATTAAAACCACAAGAAAATCTTACTATGCAGAAATCGTTAGAAAAATATTTTTCATAACATACCTGTTTGTGTTTATTTTTATCAATCAATATTTTTAACACGACAAACTTGTTTCGGGGCAAAAACAATAAGTGGATAAGTGTGTTGTTTTTCAAAATGTAAGTATTTTGGCATGTAACATCAAACAACAAAAACAAAGAGTCGCAATACCTTTGCGAATGCCTGTGGCTTGTTTTGATCTGATGATAATTGCCGTATCTTCTTCTTTTATGTATTTTGCAAAGTAATAAACTATTTAAACCAATGGCTGAGAGTTCACAAATAACCACTCACTCTTGGATGGTGTTGATGCAACACCAACTCTTACAAGGGAGTAAATGAAATCCTAACGGAAATAACGTCAATCAACTTACTGCATTAATCAAGTCGAATGTTTTCAAATAAATATTTATAACTCTCAAAACACTGCAAGCTTAATTATTCAAAAAGTAATCTTCAACTAGCAACGTTATATGCATTAAAACTAAAATTCTACATGTCTAACTCAAATACTCTGGCAAATCAGACTTTCAAAAGCAATTTACATAACAGCAGTCATGAGACCAGGAGTACATAGCATCAAGCTCCTTCACAACCTTCTAAATAATCTTACTCTTATCAACCTCCATAAACCTAATAAATGCATGTCCGTCAAAAATTCAGTACAAGAACACATTAATTTTTAGACGCAGATGTGGATTTCCCGAAGAGAGTGCAAACAATACCGTATCATTTACTTATACGTAACTATGTCAAAGATGCTATAGAAAACTGCAATATAGATATCAAGACTATTCCCGTTTTACCAGTAACGCCTACTATACCTCCGTGGGAACATATTAATGCTACTTTCGATATAGATTACACAGATTTGAAAAAGGACGAGGATGTGAACGTTTTAGCAAATGTAGTGAAATAAAAATTACAGAAAACATATGTTAAACATTTGAAATTTTTCACAGATGGGTCTGTCTTAGATTCTTCAGACTGTGGTGCAGGCTTTGTTATTCCAGATCTCAAAGCGAAGAAATTCTTTTATCTCGGTAAAGGATTTTCTATATTTACGTCTGAACTGTATGCGATTCTCATGGCACTAAATTTTATTCAACTTCTACCTTATGATATATTTAACATTTTTATTTGTGTTGATTCTAAATCTGTTCTATATAGTCTAAAAAGCTGGGATTGTAACACTATAAAGGACTTAGTATATGAAATAAAACATATTTTGAGCCGTATTATGTCCAGAGGAATAGGGAACGATTTTCTTTGGATACCCTCACACTGCGGAATTTATTGGAATGAAATTTGTGACCGACAAGCAAAAAAGGGAGCTATAAATAGAGAAAACTCAGCAGTTTATAATAATAAGCAATTATCTCTGTTTGAATTGTACTCTGTGCTAAACAGCTTTTTCACAAAGATGATATGAAATATACTTATCATGTTCCACCTTGTTCAAGAAAAACAGCTTGGTTGATATACAAGTTAAGACTAAATTCTTGGAAAACAAAATTCTCTAAAGACATCAAATGCGAGTGCTTAAGCCCCATCTATGTTAAACATATATTCTGTGGGTGTCCTATTACAATGAATCTGTTGACAAAAAACAACATAACAGTTGAAAAATTAGCAGACCATATGTATGACATCTTACATAGAAATATTGCCATTCCAATAGTTAATATCATAATTCATAGTCCGGTGGGTAAACTATTATAATAAGTAATTTGTGTGTGTAGATGGATGTTAATTATTGCTATTCTTTGATATTCACAAGTTGTGTGTTTGGTTGTTGATTTCTTTTTTCTTTTTTTTTTTTTTTTCTTTTTTTTTTTTTTTTTTTTTTTTTTTTTGATCTAATATCACCAATGTGTGAAAAGACGGTAAATAAAATCGTGATTTCCTGATCCTGATGCCTGTATAACTATCACATTGCGTCATAAAGTACCAAAGTATTTTCCTTTCATAAAGAGCAATAAGCTATACACGTGGTTTTTTTTTTTGTTGTTGTTGTTGTGTTTGTTTGTTTGTTCGTTTGTTTGTTTTTTGTTGTTTTTTTAATTTATTACTTGGACTCTACAGCCATTGAATTGCAGCAGAACTCATATTTATTAGACCTATTACTAGTGGCTATGAAATGATCCGAATCAAAGTCCATCATTTCCAAAATCTGCAACTTTTTTAGTAATGAAATATTTCATGAGTTTTCACAATTAGTAAAAGAATCTACTGAAACAAAACAATTCTGGCATGATCAGCCAAGCACCAAAACCGACTCAGTTCTGTGCGAATGTACATACTGTGCAGTGGAAGTACGCTATCCTGCCTGATGCAAACCGGCTGTCCACAGACAGGCGGCCACGCGCAACTACTCGCAAACTACACTGTTACGAACTCTACCTAAATTTACTCTCGAAACTCATAACAGGCACTATCATCACAACCGTAAGTAATTGTACACAACAATAAAACGACAAACAATTGTTCTTACTTATGCTTATCCTAGGAAAAGACAATATAACATGAACGCACCACGGCCGAGTTCTTTTATAGACAAAACCCCGATAAGTGTCACCGGTAGAGTGTTACTCGTATCTTCCAAATTCGGCAGTCCAGTGTAGTCTTGAATGGATGGAATGTGCGCTATTGCGCTTCAGAATAAATCCTGGATGGGGTGGGAGGGGGGGGGGGTCCGTGGGCGGAGCTACGTTACTTTTTCATTTACATCCCCACCCCCTCGCACCAACCCCAAGCCCCCAAGAGAGCATGAAAAATCTCAAACTCCGCTAGCTTTGCACTAGAAGCACAAGCATAAAACACAGAACGTCTTCTCTGCAGACCGGACACACACGCAAATGTACGGCACAGTGCTGACACACTGCCAGATGGTGGCAGTTTAAAAGTAGAGCGGCTGAACCTCCTTGGAATAACGGGTGGAGACAGATCATGCAATGGTGACGATCGTTTACAGGTACCACACCTGGAACAAAATAAATACCGCAGCTGACAGTACACATGTAACATATTGAGCCCCAAGACATACAATCCCAAATTGTTGGGAGTTCTTCATTTAAGACTGCATTACAGTTCAGGAAGGAGACAGATCGACCAAGATAGCTAAAGTGTGGTGCGAAAAAGACTTGACGCCAAACTATACTGATAGCACGTGCAACGAACTATCATGGTCGATCAATATCTTTTGCTTGTGTTTTAAGGCTGAACGTGTTAAGATTAAATATGCAAAAAACAAGCAAACGGACGCTATGTAGCAAAACGTCTTGAAAAACAAGCAAACGGACGCTATGTAGCAAAACGTCTTGAAAAACAAGCAAACGGACGCTATGTAGCAAAACGTCTTGAAAAACAAGTAAACGGACGCTATGTAGCAAAACGTCTTGAAAAACAAGCAAACGGACGCTATGTAGCAAAACGTCTTGAAAAACAAGCAAACGGACGCTATGTAGCAAAACGTCTTGAAAAACAAGCAAACGGACGCTATGTAGCAAAACGTCTTGAAAAACAAGCAAACGGACGCTATGTAGCAAAACGTCTTGAAAAACAAGCAAACGGACGCTATGTAGCAAAACGTCTTGAAAAACAAGCAAACGGACGCTATGCATTACCGGCTTGAGCTTTCACTAGTAACAAAACGTCTTCGGGCCCACGACGGCCGCAGTGGGCCCGCGCACCGCTGTGCGCGGGCCCAGTGCGGCCGTTGTGGGTCCGTGGACCTTTTCTTAACTGGGATTGCGGCATAGACTCCATACTCCACCAGCAATAACAAATAATAAATAAACTGTGAAGTCCATAAATGTATACAAATGTACTTTCCCATGTATGTTGCTAACCCATCCGATTATCAACGGACAAGGGGAAGTAAATAACTTGGACTTCGAAGTTATAATTAATTCCTCCTGTCAGTGATAACGAAATATGCGTCCGAAACGACTGCACATGACCTACATTGGCGCGAAGAACACAGATGGAAATAGAACAAAAATAGGCAACTGTAATAGGCAAAAATAGGCAATGTAACTGGGACCAAAGATAGGCATAACGAACATGACTCTACGCTTCTATAAACACGAATCCGATACGAACTTGATCCGAATCCGAAGCGGGTTCGAAACAGAACGGTTTGTGCAAGTCCTATTTATGTTTGTGTGTTTTTACATGTCCGACGTGGAAACGAATTCGCATCCGGCTTCAATAGAAAATGACGTAATTTGTTAAGGAAAGTTACATCACCGTATCGGGTTCGGATCGTATTCGTATCGAATTCGTGCTTTTGGAACCGTAGTTCTTTACAAGAGTCATAAATCCTCATAAACCCCGGCAGATACGGTGGCATAATATGAGGGTTTATGTCTCTTTCAGCTCTTGTAGATCTGCCAGTTCGCCTTGTCCCGGCTGTTAAGGGGTTAACCATACCTGCATTCTGCAACTGTATCAGAGGTCCGTGGGCGGTCTGCACATTCTCCTCGTCCTAGGACCAAACAAATTATTACTGTAATATGCATCAATAGGAGGAAGGAGGACAGCAACAACACCAGTAGCAACAGCACCTCTTGTATTACAAAATTCATAAATCGCAAGCTCTTCTATAAGTATTAGATTTCATACACTTTCTTGTCTGACTCCCATCGCCATCAACATTATCACCACATTGATAATGATACTGTCAGGCACCATTAAGTGATTTTGATAACAGCCATCAATACAGCTTTTGTTACTTTTAAAACTAAGAAAATAAACCCAGCAGTACCTGACACTGAATTGGTGTGACGTGGATAAACAGGCCATGTGCCTCGTCAATGGTGATATCTGAGCGTGCACCGAAAAACACAGAATTATTAATCAGTTCTACATGTGTCAACAAAGTCTATTCGTGTCTATAAGGATGGAAATATATTTTTACTTTTTACTTTAGAACGTTTGTGGTACAGTTTGCGCCAAAGGGATTGGTCGTGTGACGTAGGGATGAAAACACACACACACACACACACACACACACACACACACACACACACACACACACACACACACATATATATATATATATATATATATATATATATATATATATATATATATATATATATATATATATATATATATATATATATATATATATATATATATAATTTTTCATTAAATTCTGAGATTGCTGTGCCACCAAAGCCATGCAATTTCCGGCTGGTAAGCTTGCATTGTGTCATGAGGACATCAGCTGCCCTTTTTATGACTGCATCGCTCACAAGATCTTTTGAGCCTTCCACTGAACACCTACTACATAGAGAAGAAATATAAAGAATAAAGAAAAAATAAAGAAAGAAGTATATATATATATATGTATGTATATATATATATATATATATATATATATATATATATATATATATATATATATATATATATATATATATATATATATATATATATATATATATATATATATATATCTTTTCATCCCTACGTCACACGACCAATCCCTTTGGCGCAAACTCTACCGCATGACTGAGCTAAAGAAATAACTTGTAGCGAGAAATGGCGGTCTTCTTGTAGACCTCTTTGTGACACATCTTGGATGCGAGTATTGTTCTATAAAATATCACCAAAACGTTCTAAAGTAAAAAGTTACTTAGTGTTGTTCGAAACAACAAGCACAGTACTGAAGATGGCAACATCATGAAATATTTTAAATTTTAAATTACGTCATAAGTCTATTATGTATAGATGAATATTCCTTTGACGTCAGTCATGTCTGGCGTGATCCAGGTCGGCGGATTTCTTCTTGATTTCTTTTACCAAAATTGTAGAGGAATGAAAACAAATATGTTATTGGTCGCAGGGGCTTGTTGCACGGACTCTTGTAGGCCTTTGGGAGGTTAAAGGAACTATTGTACTCCTCAGGCCCTCGGCCTCTCGGGGTACAATGGTTCCTTGGACCCTCCCTCAGGCCTACAAGGGTTCGTGTAGCAAACCCTGCTACCAATAACTTGTACTATATATATATATATATATATATATATATATATATATATATATATATATATATATATATATATATATATATATATATATATATATATATATATATATATATATATATATATATATATATATATATATATATATATATATATATATATATATATATATATATATATATATATATATATATATTAATACACACACACACACACACCTCATTCTACAGCTGTTGCCTTTTCCGAGTAGCACATTGGCATGACCTGTAGGGTCAAAAATCAAAAAGAATATAAAAAAGTTTTCCTCGGAAGACATATTCAGCAGAAAGATCGAACATTACAGTTTAAGAGTGAGCTAGAGGCGCCAGGCACCACTCTTGAACTATCAAGTTTGAACTTTTTCTTGGTGTATAGACGAATGTACTTACTGGCTTCTCGAACGTGAACACCAAGATTTGCGGGAGAAGCAGACTGAGGCAGGAAATTCTCCTGGTCCGTTAAGACAACGACCGGCCTTGAGGGGACGACGCTGGACGCGGGACACGGTCGTCTACAACAAACCCCACTGCCCAGCGTCTCGCCCCTTGTGTCAGACTCTTGTGGAATGCGATGGACTTGCAAAAGGTGAACTTCAGGCGTACGTAGATGGCGCCGGATGGCCAGGTAAAAGTGGTGTCGGAAGCGGGCTTGGCCTCTGTTGACCAAGATGTTATTCCAAAGACTTCTGCCTAGCAGCGGATGGGTGGGATGCTGGTGATGTCTATGGCGTGCTTGGCCTCTGCTGACCACGATCTCGTTCACTTGACCAAATGGCGGATGATTTTGGTAGTGATCGTTCCTATGAATTGCAAGATCTTGGTTACCCTCTAGTCCGTGTTCCTGGACTCCATGCAATGAGAGAATGCAAATTTGTCTCCAGTGCAAGCCCAAAAGATAGTCGTGTGCTAAAACAGCTGGCTGATGTATTTGTGCATTGTGAGTTACGTGGCTTTGTGCTTGCCTGCCAGCCTCCGTTTGTCTGTTTCTTGTTTCTTGACGAGCGCAACGTCCTATCTGTAGTCCACTGCTTCCACTATATGAAAGAGGTCCTGCGCTAGATCTTCCAACGGCGGTGGAGGAGAACGATTGGTCGCACAATTCACTGTGTAGAGCTGCCTCTCTATGCTGATGATTCGGGGATGATCCAAACTGTGCATGCATGTCTCCTTGTGGGATGTCGTTTTGAAATCGCTGATTTTCACTGCTATTAGCCTCACAAGGAGAATCTTCTTCTAAATCCTCCCACAAGTCAGATGCACTCGCGCGAGCTTGGCTCTGAAATGTCGACTCGACAAAAAACCCAGCCGCCCCAGCGGACGCGTCATACTCAGGGTTGATAATTCCTGGTGGCCACCGGTCAGCTGGTTCATTGACGGGAACAGCTTGCTCTTGTGCTGTTGCATTTAAAGGAACAGCTTGCTCTTGCGCTTGGTCATTCAAATCAGGGTAATCAGGCTCGTTCTGGTGCATCTCTCTATCAGCTCCCTGTTGCCCCATCCCTGATGGGGGAGAGTCATCCCCCGTATCATCTGAAGGATTCTGTCTGTGCTGCTGCCCGCCGCCTTCGCGTCCCACCGGGTAAGTAATTATGGGACTCCACATTTGGTCGCAACGCATTCTTTGTAGACTTTTAATGGTATGTTCTGCCCTCGATGACTTCATGCCTCCCGTATCAAATGGGAGTTTGTGTGTGCCTGTCAGATTTATACTATCTCTGTATGCCTGTTTGTCTGCATTGATTTTATTTTTCTCATTCATACACTTCCTCTCGATCCTCTTGTTTTTCTTCTTGCTCTTCTCTTCGTTGTTTTTCAGTGTTCCTTCAAAGTTCAAGCAATTCAGATCTGTTTTTATGAACTCTGCGTTCTCTATTAGGAATTTATTTATATTTTCCTCTCTGCCTTCTCCCTCCTCTATCGTGAGTTTGAGGTTAAACTGAATAATGCCATTGCTGTTAGTGTTCGTGCCAGCGACGGAAAATTCTTGTTGTTCAGGAACATTGTGTTTGTTCTCCATTTTCAGATCATAACGAAAGACCCTACTGTCTTTGGGTGTTTTTTCTGAATTATCGTCCATGGGCAGCATATCTGCACTGTCAGTGTCACTGTAATCATGAGAATATTCTAGTGATCCGTATAGTCTGCTTTCTGGTAATGCTTCGAACGCTGAGATGTTGGACGAGTGGATATCATCACTTGCACTGTTTATATCAACGTTTGGGTATTCACGGCTTTCATAAAAGCAGTTTCTGTCCTGCTGACGTTTGCTTTTCAAACATGTTTCAATCCCTGGCAGCTCAAGACCTCCGCTTGCCTCACTGTGTGTGTCGTTCTTGTTTGTGTTGCTGGTGCTTCCAACACAAAAACATCCTGAAAAATTCCCGTTCTGGGCAGTATCTTCGGCTGATGGTAACGCTGTCGTCCTCTGTGTAACTTGGATGATGTTTAGTATGTTCAGTGCATGAAAGTCTTGATTCACATTGACATATTCCTCATTTCTGACGACGACTATGTTTGAGATAAACGTATTTGAAAGTATTTTCTTGTTCTCTTCAAACTCTGGAGAGTGCAGATCTACTGACTCGGTCTCTTTTTTTTCTTCAGTGCCGCAGACAGCCATCTTAGATCTCTCTTCTTGTAGCTCCATGGGCTTGATGCCATCCTTAGTCTGACGAATCTTAAATCCCTCACTTTGTGGCTCCGATGAACTGCCATCTTTCTCAGGATAAAGCGTCGCATGTGTGCTTTTGGTATCAACGTGTGGCTCTACAGTTGTGTCACAATCTTCACTAATTCTGCAATCCTCGGATTTGTCTGTGACATCGTCATTTGGCTCAAAAACATCAGTTTCAGCATGAGGCATCGCATATGTCTTTTTAACATTTATGTCTGGGTCCAAACTGTGGACAATATCTTCAAAATGAGGTGTTTCATTTACCTGTTCAACATTAACATGTGGCACCAGTTCATTCACATCATTTGTTTGATGAGGTACATCAGCTATGTATCCGATATTTGTTTCTTCTTGATAAGGTAGGTCATATAATATGTATTCGACATCTGTTTCTGGCTCATGTTTTTTCAGCTCAGGGTGCAATTTCGAGCTTCTGTTATATTCTGTTGTAAGTAGATGTTCTCCAAAGGCACTCGTCTCATTTGGTGAAAAAGATCCTGGTCTAGAATGTAGCTTATACCTGTCTAACTCCACCGATTTCCGAGAAAAATGCGTCTTTGGCCATGGCTCTGCAATGGTTCTGTCACTCGCACACTGGCCAAAACCTAGCCTGAATGGCTCTTGAAACGTTATTTCACTTTCTTCCTCGTCACTACCGTATTGTAAGGGTGTAAGAAAGTCACGTGTCGCCGTGCTTTCATCATAGACAAAATGTGAAATGATTTCTTTTCCTCCAGTCGGTAGTTGACCCGAAGGTGCAATTTGCGCTATCACTAACGAGTTTGCGTTACAAGCTAATCGTACCGGGTCGAATGGTATGTCCTCTGATTTGTGGTGAGTATGTTGTATGTCAGCATGTTGTGGAGACCGGGGCTCTGATTCTGTGCTGTAAGGACTAAAGTAGTCTGCAGGAGTATGCAGTCTAACCAACTTTTCGGTAACAATACATGTATCTATATTAGAATCTTTCATGGAAGCCTTAGTCTTCAACTGAGGTAAAACTGCGTCATTACGGTCACAACCGAAGATTTTGCAATTTGGCGGAACGACAGTGAAACAACTTGAATGTTCGTCCACGCCACATTTGCTGACCTGTTCAGTTTCGTCTTTGAAAAGGATGTGATTCAATGGTGTGTTATTCAATACAGCGGTGTTGACAGTGTCCGTGGTAATAGCGTCAGAATCATCGTTCCCGTCAGTAAGCCATTCTTTCACTTCCATTTTACATTCCTGCTCCGCCTTCGTCTCAGGAGCCGCCTTTTGTCCCCTTGCTGGTATCCTCGTGTTTTCCATTGTTCTAGAAAACTAGTTTTGTATGTTGCTTGTATTCCTGCGTTAGCTAGTCACTTGGATTAAACACCGAGCAGGCTACAAGGCCATCTCTCTCTTGTTTTCCAGAATATTATGTCCTGAGTTTACATTTCAGCGAGAACAGATTATTGTGACATATTGCAATAGTTCCTGCAGCAACTGTCAAAGCAGTCTATGCCACAGGGCTAAGCTGTTATCATGTGGAGAACACATCACATTCAGCTGTCCGTTTATATTTTTTTTCTCCCTCAGCTTACTTCTGTAGGGCTAAAGAATTTGTTTTTACCTACAAGACCGTGTATAATAGGCTGAGATGCCTTATGTGCTTATGTCCGTGAAAGCCCGTAATAAATTGAGGTTAATTATAGTCTCTCATTAGCCTATGTCTCATGAAGCCTCTCACTTAAAAATTATATTGAAAAGGCATACTGCCTTCAAGTATACAGTCTGTCTTTGGTGTGGGACAGGGTGCGATATTTCCAATGCGTGGTCAAGGCGGTGTCCATCTCAGTTTGTCTCTGAGATATCCGAACTTGATGGACCGCCGTAAAACAACAATTGATGATAGAGAAACTGTTCTACATCTTATGTGTGGTAGTCTCATTGTCTGTCCTAGGATGACAGAGTCTCTACGATATTTTTATCTTAATGCCTTGTACGTTCCAATGTGTAGGAAGTCAGTGTGACTGTGAAGTCGTGCTATTCTTATAGCAAAAACATAGACAGGAGACGTTTCAAGTATAAAAGCATACACACTCTGCTTTGCACAACAGCTTGAGAGCTTGTCCGCGAACTGTTTGTTAAGACATTTTCATTTGTAATCATTCACGAATGGTTGCCAGTGGCACACGTTCAGAGTTCCTAGGAAGAAGAAAACAAGAGAATGGCTCGATTTGAACAATGTGTATATATGACCACGTACACAACAAATGCGCGTGCGCACACACACACACACACACACACACACACACACACACACACACACACACACACACACACATACACGCACACACGTCACTGCTCGCTATTTACTTCTTTTTTTGTGCATCGTGAAGAGAGTGCATGGGAAACGTTTTACGGAAATGGAATCTAGTAGGCTGCAACGTACTGCTCTATTTGCGTAGGCGATAACCAGTGTATATCAAGGACTCTAGAGCTGTTTCTGAAGAATTAGGTCGGAATAATTTGGAGTCACATTCTTCACAAACACGTATACCTATTGTATGTTACATATCTTAAGGAACTTTAAAAGTTTTCAATGTGCTGCCATTTCAATGCTGACATTTCATTTGAAGCACTTTTACTATCATT
This sequence comes from Semisulcospira habei, assembly GCA_036245525.1. Lineage (NCBI taxonomy): Eukaryota > Metazoa > Mollusca > Gastropoda > Semisulcospiridae > Semisulcospira > Semisulcospira habei. The sequence goes on from BTPG01000007.1 coordinate 46,205,205, forward strand.
ACAGTCAAAGCACTGAGATGCACTGTGATCTCAGATCCATGAAAATGCTTTAGGAATGACTTCTTCTGCCCAAGCTCTCCTAAAATTCGCTATTATTGTTTAAAGTGTGCAAGTAAGCATTCGTATTTTTTTGTATTTATAGAAAGAATTTATAGAACAAATGTTATGGCAAAAGCTGCTTTTGTGTGACGGTGTATAATCAAAACCCGCGAGCGCAGATCAGTCTCAGTTTGACTGTTCGGTGCAAAAATGTATACATTCTTTCTATAAATTCTCACCTATCTGGTTTGTGAGTATTTTTTGTGTTTTGACAAGATAGTCTCTCTTTTTTGCACCCTTAAAACCAAGTGCGTGTTTTAGGGCTTGCAAACGGGCACGGATTTGGAAAGGCCAGCCATTTTTGCACCGAACAGTCAAACTGAGACTGATCTGCGCTCGCGGGTTTTGATTATACACCGTCACACAAAAGCAGCCTTTTGCAATAACATTTGTTCTATAAATTCTTTCAAGGTCTTTAGCACTGAGAACACAAAGGGGCCCAAATGAAATTTCTTTAGTGTTGTCATCGTTCATGCAATGCTTTCCGCACCCATAATTGAACAGCCAGGCTCTGCGTTTTCAGCTAACATGTTCTAAATGACTGTAGCTTGTGGTGTAGGCATTCCTAAATTTGTGGGCAAGCTCACAATATTCACTATACGTATCTTGAAACTGTACTGGGATGATTTATTCCACTATAATTCGTTAATTTTCATCGCAGTTTCATGAAATAATTGTAAAATCAGTATGTGGATACACGCCCGTGCTAACTTTTTTCAGAAAGAATGTAATAGTGAAATGTGTTGCTACCTAACCTTGAGGATAATAATAATAATAATAATAATAATTATTATTATTATTATTATTATTATTATTTTAGGCGCATATGCTTTCAATAAAAACTTTAGGCCCCCTTGCAAATGATATACTACAATTACATGAACCTTGAATTATATTAAACACATATATACTCTACCAAAAAAAGATCTTTCACCCAAACACACACGGGTCCACTCAAGCAATAAAATATGCACGAACAATAAAAATAATAAAATGGACACTCCATCCAAAACACTCACACTACAACACACATCATAAAAATACACCACAAACCCGTCTTGATAACAGAATATCTAACAAAATGTGGTTAGACAAAAAGAATCGTTGCAATAAGGATTAATTGACTGCTCACCAAACAATAGAATGGCGTCTGTGAAGGCCTCAAGCTAATCATCGGTACCCTCAGAGTGGATCCATCTCCATCTGTATTCTGTTTGATTGTCAAAATCCTTACAGAAGCTATCAACACTAACTGTCAACACATTTTAAGTGCATTACATTATTATACTTTATGTCAAGAGTTATAGAAATAGTACACAACTGCGCAATAGACAAATGAATACAGGTTTACTCGACAATCAGGACCAACATGGAACCGCCAAGAGTGTAGAAGTGCAAAGAAATGCCCTTCAAAGAAAGAAACACACTTAGAAAGTCAAGTACATAAACTCGATTGCATCGCTGTTTATGTCAAGAAGGCAGATTTGAAGTTTTAAAAGTACATTCTGTGCTAGGGACAGAAGATTAAGTGAACAAACTAACCTTATCACAAGAGAAATGCCAAAATGCTCACATTTAATCGATTTTCATATCTAGATATACATGTATAACATGTTTACTATTGTCGTGCAAAATGTTCGATATAACTGCCTTGTGAAGTCAAGGGCCATGCGATATTTTTTCGTACCTTTCTCACTCTAAAGTCCGTTGCAAGCCCTCGGTGGACCCCATCTTGTTTTAGGCACGTGAGAAGCGAAATTTATTGCCGGCAAGAAGGGGGGAAAATATACGAATGGTGTATAAAATAAAATTTGGACGATATTCTAAAGACTAAATAACGTATGTTACCTATTATATATATGTTACCTATTATTTTTTAGTAACTTATCAACTGTTTTGCATGTGAAACTTTGTGTAAAACAGAGGCATATCAGCTGTCCAGTTTTGTCTTTTTGCCGCAAAGTATGCAAAAAAGCGTGAATCATTGTGAAGATAAAAGCATTGAAAGGTATGTGAAGGACTAGATGGTTTCAGTTCGGCCTCTAGCGTTCCGTACACAAAAGCAGGTAATAGTAGTAAGCAATTTACAGTATTAACCCCCTTGTCTGACGAGAAAAAGTGAACACGATCCAAAATGCAAGAGACACAGATCCTCATGAGCCCCCGCGACTGCGGGGGCTCATGAGGATCTATGCCTCTTGCTAAGACCAGTGCGTGTCCAAATTCCTTGGGCGTTTGCGGCTTTTGGTCGTTGAATGAACAAAGAATTCAAAAACAGAATATACGTCCAGCGGCAGGGAAGCTATACCTATTTCCAAAAGTTTTCCAAAAGGTAACTAAAGAACGGAAGTATGGGGGAAAGCCAGTTGTGGCATAGAAACCAGAGATGGGAGTTCTGCCCCTCCCATCCCATGTTTCTATGCCACTACTGGCTTTCCTCCAAACTTCCCTTATTTAGTTGTGTGTGTGTGTGTGTGTGTGTGTGTGTGTGTGTGTGTGTGTGTGTGTGTGTGTGTGTGTGTGTGTGTGTGTGTGTGTGTGTGTGTAATGTGTGTGTGTGTGTGTGTGTGTGTGTAATGTGTGTGTGTGTGTGTGTGTGTGTGTGTGTGTGTGTGTGTGTGTGTGTGTGTGTGTGTGTGTGTGTGTGTGTGTGTGTGTGTGTGTGTGTGTTTTAATGAGGCCGTACCCCCGCTTGGACCCTCCTATTTAAAAGTATGCTTGGGTTATATCTCAAAGTGGTCAAGATGCTGAGTAGAGCTCTTGTTATTACCCCATTTGAGGTGTGCCGTATGCAAATACGCGCAGTTTGACGAATATCCGCTTATGAAACGTCTCGAATGAGCTAAGCACAGAATTGGCAACGTGTCTGCGAAAATATTAAAATTATTAAAATAATATTACGAGTTTCTAGTTTAACGTTTCTATTGTTTGAACAGGATACACAAACCTACTTCTGTCGTCGACCTTTGGTTTTTGATACGTCCCCTGAAAATCTGCATACACCACTGACTGCTCCAGGCAATAACCGGTAAATAGTGTCCAATATTTCCTTTATAACTGTTCTTAGTGTGTCATACAATACTGCTAGACAAAAGGGCAAACTTAACTTATAAAGTTTGAAATTTGAAAGTCGCAGCATGAAATACTTTTCTGCTCCTTAGTATGTAGGATAGTTCCACCGACTCGCACGAGGGGCATCGGAAAGCCTCTGTTACGTGTGCATGGGTTGTGAAAACAAGAGTAGAAAATCTTAGTTTAGGCAAGACAACATTGAAAATGCATTTTAGCAGATCTCTATGAAAGATCCCCACCGACAAAAGACACAGAATAATATACTAAATCAATGTGTCGGGGGTAAGGTATTTGTAACCAACTATGTGACATTGTAAGGCTTGTCATAAAGCGCATAAACACCCAAAAATACAGCCCAAACTACAAATGTTGGTTGTCAGGGAGTGTCAACGAACTTTGTGGCAAGTAAAACATTGTCATAAAGCTCGTTACAACATAGTTATTAATTGGTCGTCGCGATTTACCTTTGTTAAGCTAAGCTCACAATGAAGAGATTGCCCGAGACAAAAGGTAATTAGTATCATTAGTGCACCATCCCTACTTACAACTTCAGTCCTGTTCTTGAATACCTCAGATATCACCTTCCATCTGCAGCAGCAGGGGCTCATGAGACTCTATGTCTCTAGAAAGATGAAAGCGTAGGTTGGTGTGTGTGTGTGTGTGTGTGTGTGTGTGTGTGTGTGTGTGTGTGTGTGTGTGTGTGTGTGTGTGTGTGTGTGTTTTAATACTCTATTCCTTTGCATTTTACAAGATAAGCAGTTACCTTGTCGATCTGGGTTTCTCTTGCATGGTTACCTCGTGACAATCTATTCATGTTAATCGGCCTCGCTTCTGACCTCAGATTGAGGAAGTTGTAAGGGTATAAGTCTGTGAGTGATTAGCCTTTACCTCAGATTAGTGACGGATGAATGGGTGGTGGCATCCAGTAGGACTTTTGTTTGATGGAACTCATATTATGTACATGATACCGATCTTCGCGTATTTTGACCACGTCACTACAGAGAAAAAATGAACATGATCCAACAGCAAGAGACATAGGTCCTTATGAGCCCCCGCGACTGCTGGGGCTCATGAGGATCTATGGCTCTTGCTGGGACCAGTTTGTATCCAGGTTCTCTTGAAAGTCGTGGTGTTGGTCGTTAAATGGACAAGGATTTCAGAAAAAGAAATATTCGTCCAACGGCAGGAAGGGAATATGAGAGTCCCATGCCAGTTAGTTAGTTATATTTATATATTCTCTGTCAGTCAGTCATTTACTCAAGCTGTCTGTCTGTCTGTCTGTCTTTCTTTGTTTGTTTGTTGGTTTGTTTGTTTGTTTGTGTCTTTGTTTACATGTCGCCGATGTTCGTTCGTTTCTTTCTTTGCTTGCTTGCCTGCCTGCTTACATGCTAGCTTGTTTGTATACATGTGTGATTTTTTTTAAATTTTGGTTTGTTTTCACACTGTGCCGAATTTGACAAGGTAATTATCTATTTTAACAAATTGATGGCCGACGGAACTTTTTGACGAATCCAATACATATGCATTCTCTTTTTTCGTGCAGGATGGTAGTGGTGTTGGTGGTCGGGGGTAACCGAGTCCGTCTGAGCAATTTTTCAGAAAGAGGAAATTCCCGATTACTGAGAAATACACGGCTGGAGTGCTCTAATATAACAGTATGCTTACTGATGATTTGCCGGTGTAAACCAACGGGGAGAGAAGGATTTTTAACAGAAGAAGAGAGCCGGCCCGCCGATCGAAAATTAAACAACGGGAGAAAGATAAGGTGAATGATAGGGAGGAGGGCATCATGTTTTAGCAAGCTTGTAGACTTCTCTTTTCCTTATGGAACAGATTTTCATTTTATTCTTTTTTTCTGATAGTGTATGCAAGTTAACACGACCCTAAAGACCGCCTTTTTAACTATCGATGATTAACTCGTTCGACTCATTTCGCCGCATATACGGTAAAAGGAAACGGTATGTTTTGCGTTTTTCTTTGTTTTGGTTTTCTTTTCTTTTTTTATTCCGTGATTGTTTCCCGCTTTTGCGTCTCTCCCAGTTTCCCCGCCAAACAGAAAATGTGGCGCCCCCCTGGCCCCTCCCTTACTTTATCAACTCGATGACTCACCCAGTAAGCCGGAAAGGCTATCAGGACGACGTCAGCTCGATGACCTTTTGTGTACTAAGCTTTTACCACTGCAGTAGAAATACGTCTATTGGTTAACCTTGATAGTTCTGGTGGCAGTACCTGATTAACTTGGTCGGTCTGTGTGTAACAGTGTGTAGGCCTACGTGTTGTTTGAGGACACTCTAATCATTGGCGCCATTTAATCAGGGAAATAGCAGCACGATCTCATTAGCAATCAAGAAAAATATATAATATTCAAACTCATTAGAAGAGTTTACACTCACCTCTGAACAGGTGCATGCACAGTCGAAATAATCATCAGTTTGCATGCGATCGCAGTGCTCCGTCACGAGTTCGAAACATGGCCTACAATACTGGCTCGACTCACGTGTTGCCTTCCCAGTGCACAAAAGGCCAACAGCGGCCGACGTCGGCCCGATGGCCTTTCGCACTGGGTTATTATCAACTTGAAGGACGCACTTGATGACGAACAAACAAATCACGAGGCAATGTCGTGTTTTTACGCCATTTAACTGACGTCATCAAGGAAATTGAAACCGCTTCGCAAAATACGGGACATAAATCGGCCATTATAGCTTAGCTACAATAACACAGAAGAATAGCAGTACACAAGATATGACTGCTATAGTTTTAATGCTCGAAAATGCATTAGTACTAACTGTACATTTTTCTGTGGAACTCCCTGCCACCGGAAGGCATCTCCATAGACTCCCTCCCCAACTTCAAGCACATTGCTGAAGGTTGGGTGAGAGCTAACTGCCCCCCACCACCACCCTCTTTCCCCCAACAGTAACAAAACTGTAACCTATTTTTACCGTAGCACCCGCCTCTTTTATTAATATTTTATTTTTCCACCCCTCTCGTACGCACACATTTGATTATTCCTCTAAATAGAAGTTACCACTCTAAGCCGGGAAAAGGAAAAGAAGAAAAGATTCTTCACACACTTGAGGGAAAATGTGAGACGAAACTGTACGTAATACTGAACTTAGAACGAAAAAAAAATGAACACCGTAACTAATATCAGCTAACAGGGATAAAAGTTTTTGAGGTTTACGAGGATCTATTAAATCTCTTGTAGATGGATGGTAGTGGGGTGGGGGGGGGGGGCTCATAAGGATCTATATCATTTACTGACCCAAATTTTTATCCATGATCATAGGACAGTCAGATGCGGTTCTTTAAAGTTGAAAATAAGAAAGATTTCAGAAACACGATCTGCGTCCAATGGCTGGGGTTAAGCCCTTGACAGCCGAGAAAAAGTGAAGAAGTACCCAACGGAGAAAGAAACACGCTTAGAAAAGACGGGTACAACACAATTTATTAATATTTCGGGTAAATACCCTTTGTGAAAATAGACAAACAAACAAACAGAGAGATTAGCCGCTACTTATCTTCATTGGCAGAAGCCGGGAATGTCAACATTCCCGGCTTCTGCCAATGAAGATAAGTAGCGGCTAATCTCTCTGTTTGTTTGTCAACATTCCCGGCTTCTGCCAATGAAGATAAGTATCGGCTAATCTCTCTGTTTGTTTGTCAACATTCCCGGCTTCTGCCAATGAAGATAAGTAGCGGCTAATCTCTCTGTTTGTTTGTCTATTTTGACAAAGGGTATTTACCCGAAATATTAATAAATTGTGTTGTACCCGTCTTTTCTAAGCGTGTTTCTTTCTCCGTTGGGTACTTCTTTGCATATTACACGCTTGGCAGTCACCTTTTTGGTCTGGATCGAGAAAAAGTGAACATGATCCAACTGTTGTTAACCCATTACATCCTGAGGCTGATTTTTTTTTAATTTTCCTCATTGCCCTATCAGGATTTATTGCAGATTAGGACATAGATCCACCACTTTAGCTCAAGGGTGGTACCAGATTAGCTTGGCGTCTGAGGCGCCAAGCTATTATGGCACCACCCTCGAAATATCAGTCAAATTTATTTCTAGGAAAATTTGTCAGGGTGAAAAGGGTTACACTAGGCTAAATTGGTCGCGTTGAGTGGGTTTTTTTTGTTTGTTTGTTTGTTTGTTTGTTTGTTTGTTTTTCTTTCAGTGTTTGTATTTGAATCATTGGCACGCACGATCTCATCATCAGAAGAAACAAAAGGACACAATGTTCAAACTAGACAAGTTTACACTCATCTCTGAACAGGTGCACACTCGAAATAACCCTCTGTTTTCATGCGATCTCGGTGCTTTGTCACGAGCTTCGAAACATGGCCTACAATACTGACCCACCATTTTGTGTTATCCTTGGGGTGGGGTGGGGTGGGGGGTGGGGGAAGGGTAGCTAGCTCTTCACACTGAACACAGTCGTGCTTTTACACAATGTAAGTTACACCAACACACTTAATACCGACTTCGCCGGCTTGCAGTAACAAACGCACTGAATCAGCCATGATAGTTTAGCTATAATATGACATTTCTATATTTCGTTCGGCGGGTGGTGAGAAGATTTCAACGTACGATTGGCGCGCCAACCACCCACCACCACCACCACCCCCTCCACACACACACACACACACACACACACCACACACCCTACCCCCACCCCCACGCCCTCCCCACCCCCACCCCCTGAGCAAGGTCTAGCGTCGGGAGGCGTTTTGGGTCAAGTTGAAGGTTCCAAACAAACAGTTGGACTCCTCCCCCCCCCCCGCCCCCCCCCTCCCCCACCCACCCTCGCCAGCCAACCTGTCCCCACCCCCCTCCCTCTTCGGAAGGTAACTGATCCACCCTTACTTAGGCCTCACACTAAGTTTAGTGCCTCTGTCCTATTGATAGCCATGCCTAAAAGAAGTAAATAAATATTACCTGTGTTATCGTTGGCCAAAGCTATAGGAAATAAATAAATAATACCGGCACTATGTCAATAGCACGTGTACTGCAGGGTAGTTTTGGGTATCGCCATTAAGCTAATTTGACCTATCAACAGCCTAGCGACTGGCCTCTACTATGCATCAATAATCCTTATGCTGAGGAGATTCCAGGGTACATCAAATACATACTCAAGTAAGACTGGCCCATAGTCCTTAGTGCAATGAAAGAGTGCTTTAAAACATAGATATTGTTCATGAGGCAGAGCATGATGATCTGCCATAGAGCACGGTCTTATGAGCATGTGTGCATACCTTGCAAGCATTAATCCCTGCAGAACTGACAGACGATATAGAAAGAGCCACATGTGTTTGGAATGACCTCCCACGCGAACTGAGATACGTGGATTCGAGAGAGGCATTCAAGCGAGCCCTAAAGACCCATATTTTTTCTGTCAGCTACAAATGACTTTGTCACACACCTGTCATGTTAATGTCATCTCTATCTATGTTAGAAGTAGTGTGTGTGAGAGTGTGTGTGTGAATGCCAGTATGAGTCCATAAGCGTAGCACTTCTGAATGGTGACTTTATAGCTTGTTTACAGAGTGCGTTGTATTTTGTTTTTTGTACTTTTTGTAAATTGCATTTTTGTAATTAGTTAATTTTGTACATTAGTTTTTGTTAAGCGCCTAGAGCTCTAATCTGAGGTTAGGCGCTATACAAGTACTCATTATTATTATTATTATTATTATTATTATTATTATTATTATTATTATTATTATTATGAGTTGTTGGTCGTTGCAAAGCTCATAATGTAGAGAATGACCCGAGACAAAAGGTATTAGAATCATAACTGCACCGTCCGTAGTTTCAACTTGCATCTTGATCTTTGAGCACACCACACAAAGCCCTCTGTCTGCAAGAGGCATGGATTCTCATGAGCAACTGCAGCAGCAGGGGCTCATGAGAATATATGCCTCTTGCTGGATCAAAGCGTGATTCTTTTTTTTGCTGGATATCTGTGCCTTTTACACGCAAAGCGATCACCTTTTCGGTCTGGATAAAATGTATCTTCCAGCGTGGGCTCATGAGAATCTATTCAGGTTGAAAGACCCGGCTTATGACCTGATACTGAGGAACTTACTTACTTACGCCTGTCACCCCTACCCGGGTATAGGCCGTCGACGAGAGACCTCCAGCAACTCCTGTCCTGTGCTTCTCCTTCGATTCTACTCCAGGTGGTTCCCAGTCTCTTGATGTCTGCTTGGAGGTCTCGACGCCAGGAGTTTCTCGGCCTACCTCTTTTCCTCTTTCCCTGGGGGTTCCATGACAATGCCTGCCTAGTGATACTGGAAGCTGGAAGCTGGAATACTGGAAGCCAGCTTCCAGCTTCCAGCTTCCAGATACTGAGGAAGTTGTGCGGGTATTAGTCTGCGAGTGATTAGCTTTTACTTCCGATTAGTGACGGATGAATGGGTGATGGCATTTGTTAGTGAAGGCAATGGAACTCATATGCACACGATACCAGTCATCGCGTACTGTTGACCCCTTCACTGCCGAGAAAACGTGAACACGATCCACCTGCAAGAGACATAGATCCTCATGAGCCCCCGCGACTGCGGGGGCTCATGAGGATCTATGTCTCTTGCTGGTACCAGTTTGCATTGATGTTCCGTGGACGGTGTTGGACGGTTGTGGCGTTTAGTCGTTGAGTGAACAGGGATTTCAGAAACAAAATATGCGTCCAGTGGGCGGGAAGGGAAAGAGAGTGCATTGTCAGTTAGTTAGTAGTTAGTTAGTTAGTTAGTTAGTTAGTTAGTTAGTTAGTTAGTTAGTTGTTAGTTAGTTAGTTAGTTAGTTAGTTAGTTAGTTAGTTAGTTAGTTTGATGTATATGGTCGTCTCGTTCTTTACTTTAGGGATCGTCTTGTTCTTTACCTGCTTGTTTTTCTGTGGGCTGGCGATTGGGTGCCTGATAAAAGGGGGCAGGGGATCTAACTGTGTGTCTGTCCAGCGCTGAGTGATTCCACTTGGTATGTGTACTGTTCTACCAGCGCTAGCCTCACCTATCTCGTTTGTGAGTTTGTTTGCTTGCTTGCTTGCTTGTTTGTTTGTCTGGATGTTGTCATTTGTTTGTTCGTCCGTTCCTTTGTTTCTTTGCGGGTTTATTTGCCTGCCTGCCTGCCTGCCTGCCTGCCTGCTTCCGTGCTTGCTTGTCTGCATGTACACATGTGTGCTTTTTTTCAAATTGATTTGTTTCCACACTGTGTCGAAATTGACAAGATAATCAACTTATAAAATTGCTGGTCGATAGGCCTTTCTGGTTTTCGTACAACAATAGTGTTTTGGATGAAATATTTACGGTTTAGGAAAAGTGGTCTCCCCCACATATCGGCTGTAACCGTATTAGTATTGACTGTCACACATAGTAAGAGTCTTTGTTCGCTTGGCCCAAAAAATGACACTGTATAAATCGTATGAAGCACTCCAACACTTCCACCGAATAACCAACCTACCATGTAAACCCTTGACTGCCGCAGTACAGGCGGCGAACACCACGAAGTCTCAGGAGGCATAGATCGTCATGAGCCCCCGCAGACGCGGGGGCTCATGACGATCTATGCATCTTGCTGAACTCATTTGGTATCCACGCGCCTCGGGGTGACGGGGTTAACCGGCTGTGATCGGCGATGCTTAGCACCTTCTGCCCCAGGACCGAAATCCCCAAACTTTGAAGGACTGTATTGCAATAGACAGATCGCGCATGATAGTTCAAGGGTGGTGCCAGAATAGCTTGGCGCCTATGGGCGCCAAGCTATTCTGGCACCACCCTTGAACTGTCATGCTCGATCCATGTCTTGCTGTGGTGTGTCGGGGCTGAATGAGTTAGAACAGAGTTTGAGCTTCCAATACTCTTGAAAGCGGACTAAAAATTAATAGCAAAACGTCGGCTGGGTCTATTAAGAAGTTCTTGTATACTGTTATACATACCTAGCCTTTCCACACCTTCCGTTTTTGACCAAGATCACCGCTTTTCTGGTCCTCTTTTATGTACTAACCACTTCACTGCCGAGAAAAAAAAAATTAGCAAGATAATCCAACTGCAAGAGGCATCGATCTTCATGAGCCCCCGCATGATGCCTGTAAGAGGCATATATCTTCATGAGCCCCCGCAGTTGCGGGGGCTCGTGAAGATCTATGCCTCGATCCCTTTGAATCCGTGCTCGTAAGACGGCTGGGGTTCTATGGCGTAGACTTAAAACAACCTATTCCAGACAGTAAAGGGTTAATTAATAGACAGCAATATCTCCTTTATAAATGTTATTAGCAAGTCTTACAATAATTCTGGACAAAAGGGCCACCTTAAATTATGAAGTTTGAGAATGTCGTAAAATGAAAGACTTTTCTTCTCTTCTTCAAGTTTGCACGAAGAAGAGTTCCTTCCCTTATGCAATGGAAAGCCTCTTGCACTTGTGCCTACTCGCATGGATTGTGAAAAGAAGGATAGAAGAGTCTTAGCCGTGGTAAGACAACATTGACACCCGTTGCATAGGCAAACTTTAGCAATCAAAGCCTGCCATGGAGCAGATCGCTTTAACACAGGTTTCAGAATTAGTCTGCAGTGGGCACTGACAGTGAAAGGGTTAAAAACATGGGCCCCTGGCAGTGGACAGGCAAAGCGTCCATATGGGGGTAAACCAATTTCGTGGAACAACGAAGCGAGGAAAATCCAATAATTTCCTTCCCACGGAAGACCTGTAAGACTCTTTCTTGCGGAAGTATCACGGAGCGTGGTCGCTTTCCTAAGAGGTGGCAAGCAAAAGAAGGCGTAGGAACCAGGCATACCTTCAATTTAGCATCCACCGCGCGTAATATACGGAAGGTCAGATTCAGTTGATCGCTTAACTCATTCAACCCTGACATACCAAAGCAAGAGATGGATCGACCACGATAGTTCAAGGGTGGTGCCAGAATAGCTTGGCGCCTATAGGCGCCAAGCTATTCTGGCGCCACACTTGAACTATCGTAGTCAATATAAGCGCCAAGCAATTCTGGCACCACCATTGAACTATCATAGTCGATATAGGCGCCAAGCTATATGGCACTACCCTTGAACCATCATAGTCGATATAGGCGCCAAGCTATCTGGCACCACCCTTGAACTATCATAGTCAATATAGGCGCCAAGCTATCTGGCGGCTCCTTTGAACGGCTGTGAGGGTCGAGCTGTTTCCTGAATTGTAATAGTCCTCAGAAGACCGTCAAAGCCAGAATTGAGAGTATTTCGAACAGGGGGCGTATTGGGTTAAGCACTCAGTAAGCAAATCATAGCCCAACAAAGGTTAAAATCGACCCGAGGACATTCTACTTATCGGGCAGCCACTTGTCCGCCAGGGGTCTGTCCATCGCATCAAGTCTGATTTTGCGATATATTGGTGTACGTAATACTGAAGCTGGCCTGTACTGAAGCTACTGACTTGGTAGGTATACTGACAAACAAACGCCGAAATACGACATTTTTTTAATAATCGGAAACACTAAAGTGTTTCCGATTATTCTGAAATTATCGCATTTCGTTTAATGTCTCGGGAGAATAGTGCATGACTCAACTTGAGTAAAGGAAGTACTGACTGGCGAATATCTGTATTCTTTTTAAAAACCGTGTACAGCATGATGTCGTTTAAGACTGTTATTATCTGTATTATGTGAATGTTGCTGCTGCTGTCGCTTGTGGTGTTGATCATCACTTTGCTTTTATCCGTACTGATCTCCATGCCATAAGACCCTGCGCTACTTGAAAGTTTGTCTGTCAGGTTTTGGAGCTCACTATTGCTGCCTGCCATGAGGTCAATGTCGTCTGCGAATCGAAGATTGCACAGGGATCTGCCACCAATAGAGATTGAAGTATGGTGGTCGTGGAGGGTTTCCTGCATGATCTTCTCCAGGAATATGTTGAAAAGGACAGGAGAGAGCAGGCATCCTTGACGGACACCGATCGTCGTCCTGAAGAACTCGCCTGACTGATTGTTAAGTAGAACCGCGCTGCAGGCGTTCTTGTAAAGCGCTTCTATCATTTGGATCAGTCCCTCCTCTATGTTGAACGATCTCATGACTTGCCAGAGTCCGTCGTGCCAGACGCGATCAAATGCTTTCCTGAAATCAATGAAGTTGTGGTAGAGTTCGCGCTGATGCTGCAGATGTTTCTCGATCAGGACGCGGCAGTTGAAAATCTGCTCTACAGTGCTTCTTCCAACTCTGAAGCCAGCCTGTTCTTCTGCCAGCAGTTCCTCGGCGAAAGTTTTGAGGCGGTTGAGAATGATTCTAAGCATTACTTTGCTAGGGTGACTTATCAGACTGATAGTTCTGTAGTTCTGGCACTGTTTCAGGTTTCCTTTCTTGGGGAGCGGGATCACTAGAGACTGTGTCCATTCTACTGGCCATTTCTTTTGCTCCCAGATCTTTTGACAGAGTGTAGTGAGGACCTTCGTTGTTACTTCTCCTCCATGTTTCAACAGTTCAGCAGGTACGTTGTCTACACCTGGAGACTTTCCTCCCTTCAGGCCGCGTACGGCTGCTTCCACCTCTTCAGCTAACACTGGCAGGTCTTCAGCCTTCCTGGCCCCAGCCTGGTTGTTTTGGAGGATGCTGGTGTCTGGCTCAGCCTTGTAGTTATACAAGGCTCGGCAGTACTCAGTCCATCTGTTTAGTACAGCAGTGTTTTCCGTAAGGAGTTGGCCGCTGCTGTCTTCGATGACTGTGGCTGTTCGCTGTTGAGTCGTGGTGAGGGTCCTTAGCGTTTCATAAGCCTTCTTGCTGTTGCCGTTTGCCATGCCCTCTTCCACGCTACAACACTGGTCTTCAATCCAATCTTCTTTGGCTTCTTTCATCCTCTTCCTGATCTTCTTGTTGACAAGTCTGTACTTGTTTGCTGATGTGAGGTCTTGGCCTCTCTTTTTCTTCCAGGCTCTCCTCTCATCACAGAGATCGAGGATGTCATCGGTGACCCAGGACTGTTTGCGCTTCCTCTGCTTCCCCAGCACTTCTTCCGCTGTAGAAAGTAACACCTCTTTTATATTTCCAGCAAGGGTGTCTACGTCACAGTCCAAAGTAACCAAGGCTGCAAATCTGCCTCCCACCTGGGCTTGGAAGAGCTCTTCTACTTCACAACAACATTCACATGAACGGCCAGAAGCTAGAAGAGGTCAATAGCTTCAAGTACTTGGGAGCCACCCTGTCCAAAGACGGTAGTTGCATAGCAGAGATCCGTATCAGGATAGGTACAGCAACATCCGCAATGGCCAGGCTGGACAGGATATGGCGAAGTAACTCCATCAGCTTCGCCATCAAGTACAGGCTTTACATGTCCCTCGTAGTGTCTATTCTACTCTACGGCTGTGAGACTTGGACACTGCTTGCAGACTCAGAAAAGAAAATCCAGGCCTTTGAGAACAAGTGCCTGAGGAAGTTGCTCCGCATCTCGTACCGCGAGCACAAGACCAACGAATATGTACGGAGCATCGTCACTTCCCTGGTGGGCCCACATGAACCCCTTCTGGCAACCGTGAAACGGCGCAAGCTTGCTTGGTTTGGCCACGTGACCCGACACAACACCTTGTCCAAGACTATCCTCCAAGGCACTCTCGAAGGAAGTCGTCGGCGAGGTCGTCAGAGAAAGAGTTGGGTCGCAAACATAAAAGAATGGACCGAACTCGAGATGCCAGACTTGCTTGCCACCGCCCAAAATAGAACTCAGTGGAGAGCACTGTCTGTTGCTGCTGCCTTTCAGTCCCCCCAACGCCCAGTTCGGGCAAGGGACTGATGATGATGATGATGATCTGTATTATAAGC
>BTPG01000007.1:46220664-46223164 GCA_036245525.1 Semisulcospira habei
GTGTAGCGACAGGAGTAATGATGCCATCTCCTTCTACTCTAACCCACCCTCTGATTCACACACACTGGCACACATAAATAAAGACGGACACACGGCGATTCCTGCCATTCGTAAGCTCTGTGGTCTGGCGTAGCACAGCTATTCTGAAGAAGAAGAATAATAGCACGAGCAGCGAAATGACGTCACTTTAACTCTTTCTACCCCAGACACACCACAGCAAGATAAGGATCGACCATGATAGTTCAAGGGTGATGTCAGAATAGCTTGGCGCCTATGGGCGCCAAGCTATTCTGGCATCACCCTTGAACTATCATGGTCGATTGATTGATTGTACATTGCTTAACGTCCCGACAGGAACAAGGCTTTCTCAGGACGTGCCTGCACTGCCTGTGAAAAAAAAAAACTCAACAGAAAATTGAATGTATGTCGCCAGCCGGTCAAATACGTTTAATAAACCCACAAAATGGGGCGTAAATAAAGCTAAGATTAGCAACACACATCCAATATCAAGAGCTACAGGCAGTGCAGACAGTAGGGAGAGTTTTAAAAAGTCAAGAACAGGTGAATGGACAAAGGGTAGGCAGAAACACATGCCCCAGAATAGAGAGAAAAACCCACCCTGTGGGGCTGACCAGGGTGACCCTGGGAACTAAAAAATACCTAACCCCAACCAAATCCCCCAGGGCAGACCCGGGTGGGGTTATCATGGTCGATCTGTGTCCTGCACTGCAACGCAGTCTTCAGAGGACAACGGCAACATTTGGGGATTTCGGTGATGGGGTAGGATGAGTTAAGCTTCACGTCATGGCATCATTAGTTCCACGACGCTGTGTTCATAGTGACGACTCGATGTTATACGTCACTAACATTTGACGCATCAAAGGATCAACTTCATTTCGTGAAATTAATCCCCAAAACGTGAAAAAAAAAAAAAAAAAAAAAAAAAAAAAAAAAAATATATATATATATATATATATATATATATATATATATATATATATATATATATATATATATATATATATATATATATATATATATATATATATATATATATATATATATATATTAATTATCACTCAAAACGTTCTAGAGATACAATGCTGGTTAACGAACTCATTCAATATCTCCCTTTTATCTAGCTATATGCAAAATATCTAACGATAGTAAAAATAAGAACAATTACAGACTCAAGTGTGGATCAACCGGTTTTTGTGAAACGGCCATTTTCTCGATAATGAGCATCTTAATTTAAAAAAATCGAAAAAAGGGTCCCGAGATAATTCTTTTAGGGACAATTATCCTAAAATTTCAAGCTCTTCCGTCCTCAAACGCGGGCTCTAGTCGCTGTCACACACACACACACACACACACACACACACACACACACACACACACACACACACACACACACACACACACACACACACACACACACACACACACACACACACACACACACACACACACACACACACGGCGCTTTGACGCCAACTGAGAAGACGTTCTCTAGGAAAGTTTGCGTAGCTAGACGTGACGTCATTTTATCTACTTCTTTGCCAGAATTTCTGCCCCGCACGCCAAAAAAACGTCATGTGCATGCTCCGGAATGCGCTCCCGCCAGCCCCAATTCAAAGTCTTCCGTGTTTTCAATACGGTAGACAAAAAGGCTAAAGCTGGCAAATTACTTAAAACAAGATGAGGATTTTATCCCTAAGTCTACCGCATTGTTTGGAGCTCAGATGCGTTTATCTTTCAGGAACATTCAGAGTTTTTCCTATTTGTAGGCTTATTATGCTGATCCTTTTGCCTCCTCTCTAAGCCAACCTCTGATCAACACACACGGCATCGGCCCGCGCACACAAATAAAGACATACACACGGTGCTTCCCGCCATTAGTACGCTCTGTGGGCTCGTGTAGCGACAGGAATCCATCTCTTACTACTCTAACCCACCCTCTGATCCACACACATAAATAAAGACGGACACATGGTGATTTCCGCCATTCGTAAGCTCTGTGGTCTGGCGTAGCATAGCTATTTTGAAGAATAATAATAATAGCATGAGCAGCGAAATGACGTCACTTCAAGCTTCAAGTCATGGCATCATTAGTCCCACGACGCCGTGTTCATAGTGACGACTCGATGTTATACGTCACTCATCGCATTCGCAGTACTAACATTTGACGTATCAGAGGATCAACTTTGCAATTTTCTTGCTGATTTTCACGCCTAGGGCTTACAGGTCACAATTTTGATATGATCCTACCCAAAAGCCGGGACAAACAGCAGGTTTATGCAAACACTGTTTATGAAATATCATGCGGGTATTAATGAGAAGATAGATTTTTTCGTCAAAGAAAAATTAAAGTTATGTTAGCTGTTTTACAAATGATTCCGAAAAGGTGGTGCAGAAAATTGTCTGATTTTCACATCTAGGGCACCAGGTCACAATTGACCTAATCGTACCCGACAGCCGAAACAAACTGTAGGCTTATGTA
>BTPG01000007.1:46228164-46431808 GCA_036245525.1 Semisulcospira habei
AGGGACCGCAGTGACGTCCTCCTCACCAGAGTGATGCCCAGCGCAGAGTGCCACACTGACCACCGCCTTGTCCGCTGCAAACTCAGGCTCCACTTCAAGCCAAAACCCAAGAAATGGGGGCCCCCCAAGAAAAAGCTTGATGTTGCCAGCCTTCAGCGTGACGATGTGAAAGCTGCCTTTCAGACAGATTTACAGCGCAGGCTCAAAGACACAGCGGACCCAGTAGACTCCTCCCCTGAAACACTTTGGGAACAACTGAAAACTGCTATTGCAAAATCCTCTGCAGAAGTCTTGGGTTTCGCCAGAAAGAAAAACAAAGACTGGTTTGACGAAAACGATGTAGAGATCCAGGAACACCTAGCAAAAAAAAGAGCCGCCCATCAGGCCCACCTAGCCCAGCCTTCCTGCCCTATGAAGAAGTCTGCCTTCCGCCTCGTCTGCAGCAGTCTCCAGCGCAAGCTCAGAGATCTCCAGAATGAGTGGTGGACCAGACTTGCACAGAGGACCCAGCTTTGCGCTGACAATGGTGACTACAGGGGCTTCTACGAAGCACTGAAAGCAGTGTATGGCCCCAGGCACCTGGTACAAAGTCCCCTGCGAAGCGCTGATGGTCAGGCACTCCTCACAGATAATACCTCCATCTTGAACCGCTGGTCGGAATACTTTCAGAGCCTCTTCAGCGCTGAGCGCACTGTTCAAGAAGCAGTCGTCCTACAAATCCCACACCTCCCAGTAAAGGTTGAATTGGACAAACCGCCCACCGCCGAAGAGACCCTCACAGCCATCCACCAGCTCAAGAGTGGCAAAGCAGCAGGCATTGATGGAATACCGCCAGAGATCTGGAAACATGGAGGCACAGCACTGCACAACAAGCTCCATGACCTCTTTCTCTGCTGCTGGGAGGAAGGAACACTACCAAAAGATCTCCGTAATGCAGTCGTTATCACCCTGTACAAGAACAAAGGCGAGAAGTCTGACTGTTCCAACTATCGGGGAATTACCCTGCTGTCCATTGCTGGGAAAATCCTTGCAAGGCTGCTCCTGAATCGGCTGGTACCTGCCATCGCTGAAGACCAACTCCCAGAGGGCCAGTGTGGCTTCAGAGCAAACAGGAGCACCACCGATATGGTCTTTGTGCTGAGACAGCTACAGGAGAAGTGCCGCGAGCAGAACAAAGGGCTGTACGTAACATTTGTCGACCTAACAAAAGCGTTCGACACTGTGAGCAGGCAAGGCATGTGGCAGATCCTGGAGCGACTTGGCTGTCCCCCAAAGTTCCTCAACATGATTGTCCAGCTACACGAGGACCAGCAAGGCCAGGTCAGACTCAACAATGACCTCTCAGAACCATTCCCCATTCTCAACGGCGTAAAGCAGGGCTGCGTGCTGGCACCGACCCTCTTCACCATCTTTTTTAGCATGATGTTGAAGCAGGCCACAGTGGACCTCGATGATGACGATGCAGTGTACATCAGGTATCGTCTCGATGGCAGCCTGTTCAACCTCAGACGACTGCAGGCCCACACGAAAACCCTAGACCAACTGATTCGTGAGCTGCTTTTTGCTGATGATGCTGCCCTCGTTGCACACACAGAGAAAGCCCTGCAGCGCATCACGTCTTGCTTCGCAGATGCTGCCCAGCTCTTTGGACTCGAGGTCAGTCTGAAAAAGACAGAGGTCCTCCATCAGCCGGCACCCAAGACAGTGTATCGCCCTCCTCACATCACCATTGGCGAGTCTGAACTAAAGTCAGTGCACCAGTTTACTTACCTTGGCTGCATTATCACGTCGGACGCCAAGCTGGACAAGGAGCTTGACAGCAGGCTGGCAAAAGCGAACAGCGCTTTCGGGCGACTTTTCAAGCGGGTGTGGCACAATCAACAGCTGAAATCAGGCACCAAGATCAGCGTGTACAGAGCTGTGGTCCTCACCACCCTGCTGTATGGTTCCGAGTCCTGGGCCCTCTACCGCAGCCAACTACGACTCCTCGAACGCTTCCACCAGCGCTGCCTGCGCACCATCCTGGGCATTCACTGGAGTGACTATGTCACCAACGTCGAGGTCCTTGAACAGGCTGAAACTGTGAGCATCGAGGCTTTGCTGCTGCGGACACAGCTCCGCTGGGCGGGGCATGTCTCCAGGATGGAGGATCATCGCCTACCAAAGATCACCCTGTTCGGCGAGCTTGCTACTGGACACCGTGACAGAGGGGCACCAAAGAAGAGATACAAAGACTGTCTCAAGAAGTCACTTAGTGCCTGCCAAATCGACCACCACCAGTGGTCTTCGCTTGCTGCGGACCGTGACACCTGGCGCTCCACCGTTTACAAGGCAGCTGTCTCCTTTGAGGACTCTCACAGAGCTAGCCTTAAGGACAAGAGGCTCAGGAGAAAAAACAGAGATGCCGCAGCTCAGAACCCTGACCAGACCTTCCCCTGCAGCCACTGCGGTCGAACCTGCCTGTCTCGGATTGGCCTCCGCAGCCACGAACAAGCCTGCAGACGTCGTGGGCAACTCCTATAAAATCTTCTTCGTTTGCGAAGTCAAGCCAAGAGTGTGTGTGTGTGTGTTTGTGTGTGTGTTTGTGTGTGTGTGTGTGTTTGTGTGTGTGTGTGTGTGTTTGTGTGTGTGTGTGTGTTTGTGTGTGTGTGTGTGCGTGTGTGTGTGTGTGTGTGTGTGTTTGTTTGTGTGTGTGTGTGTGTGTGTGTGTTTGTGTGTGTGTGTGGGTGTGTGTGTTTGTGTGTGTGTGTGTGTGTGTGTGTGTTTGTGTGTTTGTGTGTGTGTGTGTGTTTGTGTGTGTGTGTGTGTGTGTGTTTGTGTGTTTGTGTGTGTGTGTGTGTGTGTGTGTGTGTGTGTGTGTGTGTGTGTGTGTGTGTGTGTGTGTGTGTGTATGTAAACACGAGAATCTCCGATGTTTGTGTACGTACAAGCTTGAAACTTGGGGAAGTGCTTTGTTCAAGGGTGCCTAAGAGAGCCGCCGAGCATATTAAAATTGGGTGTCTCATTAAAGGATTAAAATACCGTTTATAGAAAATTGGTTGTACTGCATTAGAGTCCGTAACTTTTGTCATATATACTAGAAATTTTGGATATAGCTAGTTTGGAGAAAGACATTGGATGAGTTTGTTAGCCAGCTTTGTACCCGTTCAACCTTTTCAGTTTAAAAAAAACAAATGATAAAATAAAATAAAATAAAACAGAAAATAACCTTGACTTTTGAAGAGAGTCAGACAGTGGCGGTGACGTAAAAGAAGCAGCTCCGTCACCACGCAGACATTGAAGCAATACTCTAAATATGATCTCTCTCTCTCTCTCTCTCTCTCTCTCTCTCTCTCTCTCTCTCTCTCTCTCTCTCTCTCTCTCTCTCTCTCTCACACACACACACACACACACACACACATGGGCTCACATGCAAGAAGCTTATATCCTCATGCACCCGGAGATGTTTGGAGCGCGCGCGCACGCACACTCACACACATCGACGCGCTTCCAGTAGAGCACGCAGGTATACTACTTAGAATAATGTAGCTAGGTAAAGTCAACCTGATTTCACACATATTATAGCATGACTGAAATTGTACCTTGAAATTCTAGTTTGAGCACCATTTTCTCAAGTCTTGAAGCGAAAGTGAAACTCATATCACGTAAAATTTGAAATTACTTTAAAAAAA
Source organism: Semisulcospira habei (assembly GCA_036245525.1). NCBI lineage: Eukaryota > Metazoa > Mollusca > Gastropoda > Semisulcospiridae > Semisulcospira > Semisulcospira habei. The sequence goes on from BTPG01000007.1 coordinate 46,231,836, forward strand.
ACAACAAACAAAAAACAGACAAACAAAAAAAACCCAAACAAACCCCCCACACACAAAAACAACAAAATTACCTCATGACAATGACGTTTGACAAACCCATGGTACTCACTGACGCATTGGCAGATTTGCAATAGTTTTATTTTTTTCAATAGGCAATATTTCAACATCAAAATCAGGTAAAAGACAACAGCTTTCATATAGAAGAGACTTTGTGGGTTATGGTTCATCCCATCTTGTCTTTCTATTCTTGTTTCTCAGGCAACATGTCGAGCTGTCTTTTTCAACCACTCGTCTTTTTCCTACGGTGTGGATGTCGGTGGGCTGTTAAACGACCCTCCATCGTCCGTGGCCGCTAATATAAGCACGTGCTGCTCTCGTGCATCTCCACATTTCATTGCATAAAGCAACGCGAGGCGGGCGCGAGCGGAGGTCACGTGCTGAACGATTTCGTGAAGGTCCTGAACGAGTCTTCATCAGCATAATTTATAACGAAGGACACGTACAGGAGTGCAGAGGGAATGTGTGTTTCTACTGTTTTATGGCAAAAGCCACAATGTCCATTTTTGAGAAAAGCGAGATTTTCATTCTTGTAAATGAAAAGCTCGCTTTCTAAAAAAATGGGCATAATGTCTTTTATAGCAGATTTACTCGTTTAGTTCTGACAATACAACGGCTGACGAATCGATCACGAGCAAAAGGCCATCGGACCAACAGCGGCCGACGTGGGTCCGATGGCCTTTTGCGCATCGGGTGTAGGGGGCTCTGAATAGAGGTAGTACCTTTGCTGTTCGGCAGCTGTGTCCTACATAGGACGGACGGGCATCACTGGTCCTCATCCATCTCCTTAATCTCTCACGTGCTGGCTCCAAGCGCCACACCCTGGCAAACCACCTCAGCTGGTGGGCTAAACCACGTGAGGGGGTGGTGTTCACATTGCACCACTAGGCGTATGAGCTGTTTCTGATAGCCAACGGCTAGAGGACGGAGGAGATCAGGTTGGATCCAACGGCCAAATGTGGGGGGAGTAAACCCTTCAAATCAGGAGTGGAGCCCCGAAGGCAGACAGCTGCCTGTATTCACGCACCGTTCTGGCATCTCCTGCAGCCAAACTGGTGCCAAACGTACTGCTTTGCATTCCTTTGGACTACATCAGCGAGGGGGATCTTGACGACTGGGCATCCCAGGATCTCCATACACTTCGCCCAGGCTTGCGCCCTGGAGAGGTCACTCCAGTGACTGACCCAGCAAGCGCATTTACTCCATTGTCTTCCGAGACAGGATGCCAAACCAACCATACAAAAGCCCAGCAAATGAAAGAAACACTTCTCTTACGACGGACAACACAATAAATGTGTTACTGACATAAATCTGATGCATGTTCAAATCGACGCGTCTTTTGATGCAAACAGTAGATTAAAAGCCTGGACAAACATGCGATATCGCATGTTTGTCCAGGCTTTTATTCTACTGTTTGTGTCGAACATACAATTTTGACCTACTTCTGATTTTCGAAATACTCTACTGTGTTGTAAATGTCCGTCATAATCGTGTTTTTCTCATTTGTTTGGATTTTAAGCGCCTGATGAGCTTGGCACCTGAGCAAGAGTCTTCATCAGAAAGAAAAATCACCGGAACAATGATGCTATGAATCAAACAGGCGACCGTCAGTTATTTGCTTTGATGTAATATTATGTACATTTCTTTCGAAGAAATCGCGATAGTGTATTGCATCAACGCATGATTGTCGGGCGTCTGTGTTATGAATAGGAAGCCGTGACAAAATGCATGTTTTGTTGATATAGGGTGATTGTGTTATGATGAAATGTGTGCTCGTTCTAAATACGATGTTATTAGTATATGTACATGCAGTAACTGAACACATTCAGTTCAATGCGTTCTCTCACTACACTGTACCGGCTGCACGCAATGTATGTGTTAATACTTAGATTGTGTTAATGTGCGTAGCTTGACTGATCATGTTGATGGCATGGCGTTCATATTTAACGACAATTCATACACATTGAGTTTTTTTTTCTTGCTGAGATTGTATGCAAATAATGATGACGCCTACAAATGTATTCGTAGTTTGACGAAATGTGCGCAAATAATGCTCATAGTGCGTGGTATCTCGAATAGTTCAACGTTAGTGTACACATTTAGGCATTGAATCATCTGTGTTGGGTTACTTCGAGTTTTACATCGTGGTATTGTAGTCCGATGAAGCTGATTATCAGACCGACGCGCCGAAGGCGCGGAGTCTGATAATCAGCTTTAGAGGACTGCGAACGACGATGTAACCCGAGAAGTAACCAACACAGTCGGTTCAGTGCCATTGTCGTTCAGTCTAAATTATGCACTATTTGAAGCCTCGAACGTGTTCCTGACGCCAGGAGTAAAACGCCAACTATTTCTGACGTCAGACTGTATTTTCTGAGAAATGCACAGGTGAGTTGACGCGACTCTTTGTGAATAGGCTACCATGCCCGGTCGTGCAAATGTGCGCGAATTTTGCCGCTGAAATGTCAAACGTTTACTAGCGGTGCTATTTCTAAGCAGCCAGTGACAATATCAGAATCTGTAGCAATCAAGTGCGGACTTTTCTCACTGGGTTCAAGTGATAGAACTTCTAAATTTTGAGCGCAGAACTGCATGGCAAGCGACTGGATATACGGTAGGTCTGATTTCGTACATGCAGCATGTATTGTTGGCATCTTTTGCCAACCAGTACTGAGCTCATACACACATTCAACAATGACTCGATCTTTTCAACAAAAACTGAAATGTCATAGATCTGTCACATTAAAAAAAAGTATTTCTCTTTCTTACTGCACGAGAGGCAACAGTCTTTGCTTTCTAAACAGCATACGTGTTGACGTGGAGCATAGTGTACAGTTTCGAGCGACACATTTGTGTAGTACTTGTGTAGTGTGCTCACCGCTTGAGTCATGCCGAAATAGGGTAAAATTCTTTTATTTTCCTATCGTCTACCACCATGTGATCTTTGTGTTTACTGGTTATTTATGATGTAAGGTGCCGGACAACCCTGATCTAAGCGTTCAGACGAAAGACCTAGGACAGATTCGTGCGCGATACTAGAATTGCGGATTGGCCAGCTGATTAACAATTACAGGTACGGCAATGGTTCTAGGAGGTAGGCGTTGGGGCATTGAACACCTTGCGATTTTTAGATGCTGACCAATCACAGTGTCGGAAAATGGAGTGACTGAAAAGCAACTTGATGAGTGATGGCACAAATGTACGGGAAGATATTGATAATGACAACAGCGACGACGGCGCCAATTTTGTTTCTGTTTGTCAACTGAGATGATGCTGATTACGACAAAGAAACCAAGAACTGTACTAAACATGAAATACCCAAGTCATGACACTTTCACCTTTAATTAACTCTTATTGCAGATTTAGACAAACAAAATCAACAAAAAATAAACAAAACAAAACAACAAAAACAAAACAAAACCGGACACCAACTACAGTACACACAAACCTCTCCTCCATAAAAGCACTGGGAGTCTAAGCCTGTAATGGATTCAGCATGCGATGTGTGCAAGGCTATATAGCTTATGTTAGGTATTCGGCACTATGAGCCATGCAAATGACATTATATCACATTTAACATGAATGATTCTACGTATAGAAGATGAACAAACATTCTAAACGCCATTTAACCCTTTGCGCGTCGGTGCCGACACGCAAATGGTTAAAACTGACGCAAATATAATCCAAATTGCTGTGCAGTGGGAGATGTTTGGCGGGGGGTGGGGGGAGAGGGGGGTGGGGGGCACACTGGTTATATACATCGTTTCGTTACGCAGGAGAACAAAGTATACGTGACGATGTACGTGGTGTGGGTGGAGAGTTGGTGTTTGAGTGAAGAAGAAGAGTTATATTAGAAGATGCGCTCTTATACCTCTCTGAGACACACTCATTAACTCCTTCACTGCCGAGGAAAAAACGCAATCCAACTGCAAGAGACATAGAACCTCATGAGCCCCCCCCCCCCCCAGTTGCGGGAAGCTTATGAGGATCTATGCCTCTTTTTGACCGCACTTTGTCAGTGTCCATGTTCCTTGGACAACTGGGTCCCTTTAGCGTTAAAATGCCAAAGATTCAGACATAAAATCTGCGACCACTGGCGGGAGGGTGGGCGGGGGAGGGGGAGGAGGGGGGGGGGGTTTGGAAGGGTTGGGGTTGGGGGAGGGAGGGGGGGAGAGAGAGTGGGGAAGAAGAGCTATACTAATCTAATGCACGTTTACTGATCACTTTCGCCAACTTCGGAGGCTTCAGCCGCGTGAAATGAATATGCCATGAGGGGGTTCAAGGCTAGTACCAGAATAGCGGGTTTGGCGCTTATTAGGCGCCAGGCAACTATATGGCACTGCCCTTGAACTATCAAGGCAGATTTAACACCTACTGTTGCCGGTGCTCTAAAGCCCGTTCTTGAAGCCTGTTCTTAATCATGCGAGCATTCGCGACAGGTACCGCGTTCAGAGTATTCGCCTAAGGTTCGCGAATGCTTCGCGAAGTAGGCCTACGTGTTGACTTTGAACGTATTTGCAGAACTTATTTTTCTGGGAACTAGTCGCTCGGTTCGGCGAAGTTTTTCTATGATTGCCTGAAACCGAAAGAGAGGCTGATTGGCTAAAACCGACACCGAAACCGAGGGTGATGGGCTAAAAACGAAACCAAAACCTAAGCTGATTAGCTGAAACCGAAACCAAGGCTAAAACTGAAACCAAAACCAAATTTTTTACAAATGTCTGAAATAGACTCGGAAGATCCGGTTGCGCCGCGTGAGCCTAATCAAGTGTACATCTATCCCTGCGTTCATTTCGGTCGCGTTGCACGTCTGAGGTCATCCGCATGTCTAAAAACGTTGTCATCAGTCACGAGCGTGTTTGTAAGTGTATATCCGTTAACCTCCGCGCTGCCGGGGCAAAGCGGACGCTACCCTGCTGCGGGGGCTCATGAGGATTTATGTCTCTTGTCAGTCTTATGTTCTTTATGCCCAAACATGGTCTTATGTTCTTTACGTCCATTCTTGGGCCCAGTTCATGTGCTTTTCTCGAGAGTGTCGGTCGGAGTGCAATGGTTTCAGACGCGAAATCTGTGACCAAAGGGTTTAATATTTGAAAAGAATTGTCAGAATGTCAAGCTGGCCGAAGTGTCTGCTCTAGGCTCAAGCGATGTAGAGGTTTGTCGATTAAGGACGGTCTTTAAGGGTGAATGTGTCAAACATGCATCTGGTTGTCTGTGAGACTAATAAGGGTATTCTATTACGAATACATCACCCAAATGCAAGAGGCAAAGAACCTCATGAGCCCCCGCAACTGCGGGGGCTCATGAGGTTCTTTGTCTCTTGCTGACCCTAGTCCCATCCGTGTTCCTTGTAGCGATGGAACTATCTGAAACTGCCCTGCTTTCAATGACATTTATTTTTGCGTCCACTGGCGGTGAAGGGATTAAATATGGTGTACGCCAAACTGGAACTTTCTCTCCCCATCTACCGCCGTGGCATCAGACACCCTAAGACATAGCGTGTCGTCTTTTTCCAGCAGGAACAAACCTCCGACAAAACTTTGCAGTGTGGCCCCCGCTACTAACTGACACGGACTCACAGAGTTCTCAAGCAACAGCTCTTCTGTTCCTGGTCTTAGTCTGTACACGAACTGTGTGAGGTTTCCATTCTGCGTGACAGCGCTGAGTTTGAAAGGGACTTGTGAGTAAAGGTAGTAAAGTCCTTTTTCTATGATTTTGACTACATTGTTTTCTAATGCAAGAAAGCGAGGGGATGGGGCACTTGTCGTGTCTTTCTTTTGCAGAGGAACGGCGAATTTAACTTGTGTTTCTGCAACAAAACACGACATGTCATTTTTGAAATATAAGAACGTTTCTTTCATAAACTGACCATTCACACACGTACAAATGCATACTTCAGAATAGTTTGGTTTGTTAAAAATCAAACTGACCGAATTTGAGACGTGTGCACTGGTGTGTAGTGGGTTTTGTTTTCCACAATTAACTGAATTAGTACAGGCATCTTATACTTTAACGTATATTTTCACTCATGCATATTAGATAACAACGTAATTGTGTGTTGGTTTGTGATTTTGGACCTTCCGACATTGAGCCTCAACTGAAGTCCAAAGCCGTCACAAACCATCACTGACACGAGCGTTTCTGTAAATTGGCCTGCGTTCAGTTACGGCCTAGAGAAATTAGGCCCCAAATCTCAAATGCAGCATAATATTTTCACTCATGAAGATCAGACCGTGTGCTGGTCTGTGATTTTGGACCTTACGGCTTCAGGCCGTAAGGTCCAAAATCACAGACCAGCACACGTGCGTGTTTACCTGTTAAATGACCTGCGGCGTCCAGGATCCAGGCCAACTGTAGGCTGTCAAGCTGCAAATTAGTATTTGCACCACTGGTGCTGTTTGTCAGGGCGATCACACCTCTTGCTCTATCCCGCTGGTAATGCACTCTCAGGTACTGGGAGGAAAGAAGAGATACGGGTCGTGAAAACCACCCAGCTGCAAGAGACATAGATCCTCATGAGCTCCTGCAATCGCGGAGGCCCATGAGGATCTATGCCTCTTACTGACACCACTTTGAGTGCATATTTCTGGGACCTATAATGTTCTGGGTCTTGAATTAACGAAGGTTGCAGAAACGCAGTCTGCGGCAGCTGGCACTAAAAGGGTTAAATTTATTACTGTATAATTTGTTTAAATTGATGTTTTCAAATGACCACATGGATCTGGTTCTGTTGAAACTTAAATGACCTGCTCTATACAATAAATGCTTAACAGACTGCAGATATATGTTGCAAGAATGGTCTTAATGTATCATACAATAATGCCGGAAAAAAGGATAATTTGACTTATGAAGATTATATGTCGTAAATTGATTTTATTTTGCTTTTACTCTTCTTTGTGGATAGGAGAGTTCCACTGACACGAGCCAGGGGCAGTACAGGGGCGGATCAATTACCTCGAGGGGGTGGGGGTGGGGTGGGGTGGGGAGGGAGTCTAACTTTTTTATTATAGCATTTTAAAGAATTATTTTTCTTTGGGGGGGGGGGGGGGAGGGGCAGAACCCCTGGAACTCCCCTACCCCCCCCCACTCAGATCTGTTCCTGCAGTAGAAAAACCTTCAGTCACGTGTGCCGTCTCACATGGATTGTGAAAAATGGATGGAATGTAAGTCTTAGTTGAAGCAGACAATATCGAGAGACTATTGCTTCGGCACATTAATTTTAGCAAATCAAAGCACGCCCTAAAGCAGATAGTTGTAATCAATGATTTAGTTGAGCGTGAAACAATCAATCTTACACACAAAGGACACATACGGACACAATGAAACAAACCATCACTGACATTATCAGATTCAGAATACTTACGTCACACGACCAATCACATTCGTTTCCATGACAACTTTAGGTTTAAAGAAAAATGTACACCGGTCGACAGGGCTACAAAGTCGCAACGACTGCTGCACCGTGTGTGTGTGTGTGTGTGTGTGTGTGTGTGTGTGTGTGTGTGTGTGTGTGTGTGTGTGTGTGTGTGTGTGTGTGTGTTGGGGGAGGGGGAGGAGGAAAGGGAGTCAGCCGGCTGTGACATCCTCCTCCACCTGCCAATATATCAAACAGCGGGAGGTTGGGAAGGGGGGAGAGTGCGGTGGGGGGGGGGGGGGGGGGAAGGAGGGTGGTGGAATCCAATCTCCCAGAAAGGGAGTTTCTTACAGCATTTTAAACAATTTTTGGCTCTCAAGGGGGTGTGGGGGTCAAGGTCACAAAGTCAATAGTCGTATTTTGACACAAATTGTTTCTCCTCAAATACTACTTTCAACTTAACCCCAAACTTAGTATATATATATATATATATATATATATATATATATATATATATATATATATATATATATATATATATATATATATATATATATATATATATATTATATTATATTATATTATATTATATTATATTATATTATAAGTTATTGGTCGGACGGGTTCGCTACACGGACCTTTGTAGGCCTGAGGGAGGTCAAAGGAATCATTGTACCCCGAAGGCCGAAGGCCTACAAAGGTCCGTGTAGCGAACCCCTCCGACCAATAACGTATTTGTTTTCCTTCCTCCCTTTATTGTTTAGAAAAAAATCCGGTTTATGAAGACGGCCGCTTCTGTGGCGGATAGGTGACACCATTGAATATACATGTTCTGCCGGGGATTCCCAGTCTACGAGACAGTGTGACGTAGCATGATTCGCCCGTGTGAAGCCCAAGTTTCGCGAGTAAAAAGCTAATCTTGGCTTGTGTACAGAATGATTCAAGCTGCAATGAATGTCTACAAAAGGTCGTTAAAGTATGACAGTGGCAGTGCTTCTTGGCTGCTGTGTGATTCAGAAAAATTAAGAACTTTTTGATGAAGCGATCGGCATTTGACCACTGATGTGACAGCCTGACTTATGCAAGTTAGCATGGTGCCTGATCGTGCTTTTAGATTCAAGATGACTGAAGGGCGCCGGATGCTTCGAGTGTGCAGCAGATTGTCGTTGTTATATCCTAAAGTGTCATGTGTGTTGGGATATCTGGAAAAAAAGGAATACCAAACAAACGGTCGTTGTTCAGTAACAGCAGGACTAGTGCCGCATGGATTTTAAGGTAAGATCTTATTTTACAGCGTTGACATGACTCACTAGATAGTCTTCGAAAATTCGTGAGATGTTTTTCTTCAGATAGTACCGCATTGAGTGACGTGAACAGAGAACTTATTTTGGCAATAGCGTGCTTTGTGTATAGTGTTGCTGGGTGTGTATTTTCGTTTTAGTTCTTGAATTTGTTGCTCGGCCGGCTGTGCTTTGGTGAAATTGTGAGCAGACGACAGTGTGTTGCCGGTTTGCAAGGATTGCTCTCTGATTGGTTAAAAAAACAAACTCGGATATTTTTGTTCCGTGGTTTCCCGAATTTTTAAAATGTCTCGGTGGAAGGCTTTTGCTGTTTGCGCTGTGTAATTAGTGGTGAAATATTGTTCAAGTTGGCTCCTCACGTCGTAAACAATAAAGCAGATGATGTGTATTACGTCAAATAGGACTACTTTAGTGCGTTTATTTTCTGCTATTTTGTCGAACCGAGTTGCTATCTAGACTCGAAAACGAGGTCGTAACGCGTCATCGAGAGGGCTATAAAACGTCCGCCATTTTTCGCTACAGTGGTTTTTATATCACGGTCACATGGTACAGTTTGCGCTAAAGCGACTGGTCGTGTGACGTAGGGAGGAAAAATATATATATATATATATATATATATATATATATATATATATATATATATATATATATATATATATATATATATATATATATATATATACCTCATTATAATGACTTTCTATGCATTATAATTTTGATGACCCTTTGGAAAGGTGAAGGGTCGCAGGAGGTTGGCAAGTGTGTGAAAAATGCCAGTTTTTGATAGAATTGTAGTTTTTATCAATTTGTGTTTGCAAACTTTCAATAAAATTTGGCATGAAGGAAGCTGATTACAACACCGTTCTATGTATACTAATTTAGTCGACCCCTCACAGAGGTCAAGGGTCACGGAGGGTCGACAAATGTGTGAAAAATACATACATTTTCAGAAAACTCACATTTCGCTAGTACAACAGTCAACCCTTTACTTGTATGTAGACACTTAAAGATTTGCCCATTTTAGTGACCTGTTAGATTGGTCAATGTCACACAGGTCACACTTATTATGTGGATTGGTCATACACGTGAGCCATAAGGACATTTATCGTTTTTTTTTAAATACTACAAACCCTTTCTTACGATCTCGATGCCATGTTTATCTCCCTAAGCTGCGCTTCATTACATAGACATCGAGACACTCTCCACCGTGCAATTGGGTTTTAGTAGACAACACAGCAGTATATCCACAAATCTCACCTATCTCCTATCACCTCATTGTGGCGAGAGACGTTAAGAATGAAGAAACAACAACAAAGCAGCATTGTGCAGGCAATACACACTCACGCGCACATGCGCGAACACGCTCTTGCACATGCACACCCACCCCACACGCGCGCACGATCGATATGATCACTGACACTGGCACACGCACACGCTATTCGCACGTACACACGCATGATACAGGGCACGAATGCGCCTATGATATGAATCGACTGCACGCTGTTACACCGCAAGCTGTGGCACACCCCAGCCTACGCACAAGAACCTTTGCAGTCTCGGGTTGTCTCGTAATGGAGGCATGCCCCTTGGTCATTGGTTGATCATTTGGGACTGCACCATTTACAAACTGACTTGTACAGATCTTGACGTAGATCTGGAAAAGTAAATAACGTTTTAAAGGATCTTAGTTACAGAAAGCTGTCTCAATTTAGCGGTAAGCCGTGAAAAATCCGCTAAAGGTGCACATTCTGAAAGACAGAAATGGCTTCATAACGACAAAACTTTACGTGGGCACTTTTCTGCTTATTTCAAACAAACTGATCTTTAAAACGGTCAAATATGCACCACATCTTTTATTTTTTCCACGTATTTCCACTGATCACGTGATGAATTCGAGACCGGAAGACCTTCTGTGCACGGGCTGGGGCGTGCCACAGCTTGGGGCGTAACACACGCCATATATACTTGCCATAGACTGGGCAAAGTGCTTCAGGTCAGAATGCTCCTTGTCACAACATAGGCTCACATTGTTCTTCTCATCTCTTGTTACGCGGACTTTGAAACGGTTTTGCTGCACTTCCAAACTGTTCATATAAATCTCCTCACACGGCAAACAAAATGATGAGTCCTCAGGGGCCAGTTTTTCTACTTCAGCGTGGCTTTCTTCGTGTTTAATGACATTTTTCCTTGGATTCGCCACCCATATATAAATGATGAAAGCCAGAAGTACGAAATCAACGATAGAAAAGAAGAATAGTATTTTCCTGGAGAACTTCTCATCATCTTGTGTTGACGGCGCTCTTGATTTTGTAGTTCTTTTATTTCCGTCTTGGTTCAGCTTGGACTCCGCGTCTGGGGTAGAGAGACATGCGCTTTAACGATGTGTATCATTGTGAAGTATCTATCTCCTTTGCTCACTATCAGTGAACAGAAGATATAATTAGTAAACAAAATATGACACTTGGGCCAACGTCGGCCGCAGTGGGCCCTCGCACTGCTGCCGACGTTGACCCAAAAAAGCGTCATTTGCTTATTGTACATTGATACATATCGTGAAAAGACACATATTTAATCCAATTTGTTGGAATAACCTTAGGTGCTGTCCTCACCATTTGAAGTGCTTAAACTCTCATCGGGGAGCGAACACACGTGGTCACTAAATCCATGTTTTGCACGGTCATCTATCTCGCTTGTATGGTCAGTGGTGTGGTCACTGGTCAGCAAAATCGGCTGGGAATCCTCATGCAGGCCCTTCTGCTCTCCGACTATGATGCAGTTGTCTCTGCTGCTACTCCCCGGCAAAGAAAGCATGATATCAAACTGGCTACCAGATGAGTGCCACCGAGATGATGCTTTTAAACCCATTGTTGTTTAATCCTGAAGCTGGGGAGTTGGGTAGACCAGGTGGGAGAGCGTTCGACTCTCGTCCGAAATATCGCGGGTTCGAATCCAGCTGGGGTCAAAATTTGTTCAGACTTTATTCAGTGCTTTCAATAAGATCTTTCTGGTTCCTATTCTTGTAGTATTACTAATAATATAACTGCGATTCCTAAATTTAGTACTTGATTCAGTAAGACTTATGGTGTGACCGCAGATTATGCTGGCTGTTCCTGGATTTAAACTCTCACGTCTTGAACAAGAAGCCACAAGAAGGAACAACAGAAGACTCCGATGGGGCTTGTAGTTACTCTGCCCGCGCTCTGACGGTGTTCGACAGAGTACATCGAGTCAAAGCAGACATGCAGTGATTCAAATATGCGTCCTTTTTCTGGGCGGTCTGAGAAAAGGAGCCGTACCAATGTCTGCCACCAAGAGGCATGGAGTCTCATGAGCCCCTGCGGAAGCATAGGCTCATGAGAGTCCATGCCTCTTACGACACAGTGACGCAGAAAAAACACATCATGCTTTATCTGCATTTCCGAGAAACCCGTTGCCATCAGTTTCGGTTAACTGCTTCGCGTCCCGTGGACGCAGTAAGCGCTTTTGAAAACATCGTAAATCCAACGTCAATGATCTCCAGCCGTCAAAGGAACACATAGTGTGGCTTCAGCAAGAAGCACGGATCCTCACGAGCCCCCGCAGTTGAGGGGGCTCATGAGGAGGTGTGTGTGTGTGTGTGTGTGTGTGTGTGTGTGTGTGTGTGTGGGGTGGGGGGGGGGGGGTACAACTCACGGATTTACGAAGGTTTATTTTGCGATTCACGATTTACGAATCCTCCTCCCCCCCCCTCCTCCTCCAATAAAATAGCTTCCACGTTTCAAGATGGAAACAGAAGATAAAGTACTCCGTCAGAACCATTCTCAATGGCCGAAATCTCTGACAACGTGAAAGCCTTGAAAGGGGAGGCGGGGGGGGGGGGGGGGGGGGGGGGGGGCGGCGTTCATGCTCTGTCACACAGCACACAGGGGCGGATCAGTCACTTCGAGAGGGTGGGGCGGGGGAGGAGGGTCCAAATATTTTGTTTAAGACCTTTAGGCCTGACACAAAAGGCTTTCCTTCAAAAATTAAAACCTTAGTTTTGCTTTCACCTTTCACGACGACCCCTTCCTTCACGGATCACGAGGAAGAAAAAGCTGCAATCACGAGAACAGACCATTTCAATAACGAATCATGTTTTAAGGGCTTACACCCCCTCCCCCCCACCCCCACTTGCTTCATCAGTGAAGATCTATGTCTCGCAGCTGGATCGCGTTACTGAACCGTTTCTCGGCAGTGAGGAGGTTACTGCCGGATCTTATTCAGTCAATTGCTTCTATGCGTGCAGCTGTGTATTCACTTCTACTCATTCGGCGTAATACATGTATATATAGACCTGTCTCATTCCTGAGAAATGTGTTCGTAGTCGAGAGGTACGATAGCACTACGAAACCTTCATCGGCAAAGCACTCATCACATAAAGAACAGTATGGAACTCCTTGACCGCTATTTGCAAAACCGTTCGACAGAAAGGCTGAGACGGATTAGTTAAGCGTCTTTTCTGGCCGCCGAGCAGTATCGAATAATAGATATTTTACCTTTGTGAAGTGCTTCTTCTCCTCTATGCCGGCACAGCCCAGCGTATCAAACCACTGTGGAAGTGTATGAAGCTTTTCGGCAGGTGCCTTGTGGAGCCATTGCGGCGTCGACTAATGTCAACTCAATCGGGAAAACCCGATGCTTGGTTTAGGCGCCAGTCTGAACTAAGATACAAAGTTAGCTGTATTGCAAGTTAAATTTAGCCAGCGGTTCTTGTTTTCAAAGAGTATACGCGTAGCCTCTATACTGACTCTTTGTTGTTGTCTCCAGTGTCCGATTAGGGAATTTATTTCGATGATGAAGTCGATTTTTCCGAGTAAAAATAAATGCACAAACGATCCCCTCACTGAAAAGATCATCGCAGCAGCCAGACGGAGCGGACGGTCCCCCGCGCTCCCAAGCGGCAAGCAAGTAAGCAAGCAAGCAAGCAAGACAAGCCGCATGCGTCGCCTCAGTCACAGTACAGGCCACAGATGGCGTCACGGAAGCAGAACGTCCTCCTCAGGGCGAATCGCCGCAAATCCAACCTCCAACAAACCGAGGAACTCACGGCCGCCAGCCATCAAGAAGAACAGCCTACACCTGCTTCCAGGCCCAAGAGAGAGAGAGAGAGAGACAAGACAGATCAGACCTCCCATGTCTCCCCCGATCCAACGACAAAGACAACCAGCGTGAGACCCTGCTCCCACACAAGCAACTATACCCGAGTCGCTAGCAGCAACACCGTATATACGTGGACACAGTCGACACCATCGTTCCAAGTGCCCAAGTCATTGGAAGAAATCTTTGAAAGGTTCCCGCCACCAACTGAGATCAGACACCTCTTATCGGGAGCCGTACAAAGCCCCAGCTTCCAAGAGGAACACTATCCAGTGAGCACCCCAGCAGTAGCTCAACCACCACCATCTCCACTAGTGATAGAAACGGAGCTAGAAGACTCGTCGGAGCCATCATCGGAGACGGACTTCTCGTCCTCCCCACCGCCAGTCATCATCCCAGACCACATAGAACGGGAAAGAGAGTGGACAGAAGAGGAGAGAGGGATCCGGTTCCGAGAGATGGACATAAACGACTTCGTCCTCCTGCTAGAGTCCGCCGTGCCGGCTATATTGTCGGTATACGGCGACAATTACCACCGCGCCCTTGCCACCACCCGGTGGCTCCTAGAGACAGACGCTTTCTCCGGCCTCTTCGCTCCAGAAAAGGCCAACACCGTTTGCCAAGCAACCAAAGAAACCAACAGCAGAGGGATATCAGCAGTCCCGCAGACGAAAACAAAGAAGACGGGCCCCCCCCCCCCCCCCCCCCCCCCCCTGTCGAACGGAAAGAAGCAGAAAGCGCCACCACCGTCCCAACCACCCAAGACGCCAGCACTGGTAACCCCCAAGTCTCCACCGCAGACAAAGGGTGCGCCACCACCACCCTATCAACCCAAGAAACCAGCACCGCGACCTCGCAAGCATCGACCGACACAGGCACGAGCCCCGATCCCCCACCGCCAGCGAACAAACCAGCCAACACCACACGACAGCGAAGACGACCACCCAGACGCTTCAGGGCCCAGCAACGCCCGGCACTAGTCCCCACGCCGCCACCCCACCTTCGCCTGCCACCCTAACATCGCCACCCACCCCGCCCATTCCAACGCCCGACTCCCAAGCACAGGCTTCACTGGCCACCACCACCGCCACTTCAACTTCCCAGGCCTAACCACAGCCAGCGACGGTTCCTCCGGCCACCACCACCCCCGCCACCACTCATACAAGAACTTTTAGAGTGGTTGGCTTATCAACACTCCCCAGCCTGGCACTAAAGCGACGGTCCCCCGGCTTACCACCAGCCTTCTCCACCACCAACCGCCCGGCCCCGGCAACACCACCAGCCGCTGCGCGACGGTGCGACAGACAGACAGCGAGATGCGTAACCTCCGCATTTCATATGGCTTTTTGTTTCTGCGCCCTTTCGACTATGTTCAGTACGTACAGGCTATGCACTGTCTGGGTTCGGTTCTGTGGTTGATATTATCTAACTGTCACATTGTAGGGTTTAGTTTTGTATGAAATTGGTAGTAACGCTATTAAATAACACCTGCTTACAGTTCTTGTTGTAGTGTAACCCCTATATTGTTTATGCATTTGTGTGCTTAGAGGTTTAAGCGAATGAAGATTGTACTGAAAAATGTGATTGGCCAAAGACGCATTTGGGTGAAAACGCTTTGCTGCGCGAGCACATTGTCATCATGACATGTGATAGTTGAGACTGTTTCTCACATGTTACCTTGCCAACATATAATAACCCAATGCGCAAAAGGCCTTTGGGCCGCCGTCGGCCGGCGCACGGGCCCAACGGTGGCCGACATCGGCTCAATGACCTTTTTGCGCATTGGAGATAGGACCAGGACCACCGGCAGCAGCGGGCCGAGCTGATGGGGGCCTATTCCTGTTACTTCCATTTACAATCGAAGAAATTTAGCGGGTGCAGTCAGTGTAGTCATGATACTTGCGACTGTGTTTCGCCCGTTCACTGTCGACTGACGCAGGCTGTGGTTTCTGCAATCTTCGTGGATTCCACGCAAAAAAGCCCTATAGTTGCTCCAGGAGCATGGATTCAAAGCGGTGTCAGCAAGATGTATAGATCCTCATGAGCCCCCGCAACTGCGGGGGCTCATGAGGATCTATACCTCTTGCTGTGGGGTGGTGTTCAAATGTTCTCGGCACTAAACGGATTAACGTGCGCCCGTGTCCGTCGGTCTTTCCGTCCACGTCCAAAACAGCTGAGGATTTGAAAATTTCAGTTAATAGTTGAATGGGTGTGTGTGTGAATGGGTGGGTGAGTGGGTGGATGGGCGGATGATGTGCATTTTGGGATGAATACAATTAAATTCATTCATTTATCGTTTATTCGTATGCAGTGGCGTAGGAATCGTGAGAGGCCGGAGGGCACAAAAAACTAAATATAATAATGATAATAATAATGATAATAATGATAATAATAATGATGATAATAATAATAATAATAATAATAATAATAATAATAATAATAATACTCTTCTACAGCGCAAAATCCCCACAAAGAAAGGCTCAGAGCGCTTTACATCTAGATAATCTAACTAATTGAAATTAAGTAACTAAGATACCGACAATGTACACACACGCAATCATTCATAGGTCCAAATGCACACTGACAAAATACTAAAATAATAAACATAACATTGCAAGAGCCTGATCAGATATATACATGTTGATTGGAAAACGTAGGGTTGATCAATCCCTTTCAAAGGCCAGATTGAAAAAAATATGTTTTCAATCTAGCCCTGAAAATGGCCAAAGATGGTGAATGGCGGATATCATGGGGAAGACCATTCCACACGTTGGAAGCTTGGAAAGAAAAGGACCGCTGTCCAAAGATTTTTAAGGGCACTCTGGGGGTAGTCAATATTCTGTCGTCACTGCTGGAGCGCAATACTCTGCCTGGTGTATAGACAGGGAGACTGAAGGACAAGTATGCCGGGAGTGTTTTATCAAAGGCCTGAAAAACGAAGGAAGCAATTTTGTATTCAATTCCGAACTTCACAGGGGAGACGGGTGGGGGTGGAGGGTAGAGAATCCTCTGCCACCCCAACGCAATCATCCTCAAACCAAATGTTTTTGGATAAGAATATTTTTTGGATAAAAACTATGTTTGGAAAACACAAAAATCATAAGAATTTGATTAGTATGTTGATGTTTTCAGTCGAGGCTTGACGACTATACCCCCCCCCTCTCTCCCCCCCCCCTCCACACACACACCCATCTCTCTCCTCTCCCACTCAGTCTTGTTTGTCGGAGTTTGAATTGTGGGTCTGGCTCCACCGCTTCCCCCCCCCACCCCCCTCGCCAGGAATGAATTGGACCGGTTTCAAAATGGTGTGGCCCGGCGGCGCTCACAGAGATCCTGCGTTTGTAACGAGCGACTGCCAACAACAGGCGAGAGGGACTGAAGTCACAGCGGATAATCATCATCATCATCATCATCAGTCCCTTGCCCGAACTGGGCGTTGGGGGGACTGAAAGGCAGCAGCAACAGACAGTGCTCTCCACTGAGTTCTATTTTGGGCGGTGGCAAGCAAGTCTGACATCTCGAGTTCGGTCCATTCTTTTATGTTTGCGACCCAACTCTTTCTCTGACGACCTCGCCGACGACTTCCTTCGAGAGTGCCTTGGAGGATAGTCTTGGACAAGGTGTTGTGTCGGGTCACGTGGCCAAACCAAGCAAGCTTGCGCCGTTTCACAGTTGCCAGAAGGGGTTCATGTGGGCCCACCAGGGAAGTGACGATGCTCCGTACATATTCGTTGGTCTTGTGCTCGCGGTACGAGATGCGGAGCAACTTCCTCAGGCACTTGTTCTCAAAGGCCTGGATTTTCTTTTCTGAGTCTGCAAGCAGTGTCCAAGTCTCACAGCCGTAGAGTAGAATAGACACTATGAGGGACTTGTAAAGCCTGTACTTGATGGTGAAGCTGATGGAGTTACTTCGCCATATCCTGTCCAGCCTGGCCATTGCGGATGTTGCTGTACCTATCCTGATACGGATCTCTGCTATGCAACTACCGTCTTTGGACAGGGTGGCTCCCAAGTACTTGAAGCTATTGACCTCTTCTAGCTTTTGGCCATTCATGTGAATGTTGCTGCTGCTGTCGCTTGTGGTGTTGATCATCACTTTGCTTTTATCCGTACTGATC
The DNA here is from genome assembly GCA_036245525.1 of Semisulcospira habei. Lineage (NCBI taxonomy): Eukaryota > Metazoa > Mollusca > Gastropoda > Semisulcospiridae > Semisulcospira > Semisulcospira habei. The sequence goes on from BTPG01000007.1 coordinate 46,249,781, forward strand.
TCCATGCCATAAGACCCTGCGCTACTTAAAAGTTTGTCTGTCAGGTTTTGGAGCTCACTATTGCTGCCTGCCATGAGGTCAATGTCGTCTGCGAATCGAAGATTGCACAGGGATCTGCCACCAATAGAGATTGAAGTATGGTGGTCGTGGAGGGTTTCCTGCATGATCTTCTCCAGGAATATGTTGAAAAGGACAGGAGAGAGCAGGCATCCTTGACGGACACCGATCATCATCATCATCATCAGACTAATATCATCATCATCATCAGCGGATAATCAGGTCCTTCTAAAATCATAGACCATACCCCAAACATCTCCAAGAGACATAGATCCTCACGCGCCCAAAGGGCGCGTGAGGATCTATGCCTCTTGGAGATGCCGTTTTGAGTGTTGTCAATGCTTATGGTACACGCCTGGTATCCGCAGTGATTTCGCTCTCGCTCGTTGTTGGTGGTTCGTTGTTCGGTGTAAACGAGACGCCTCACTGTTGACAGAAGCTTCCCGTACTGTTTGCGGGAATACTCTTGATGCAGGCCAGCTCGGGGAGTACGTCACAAGCACAGTTCTGTTTAAACGAGATGCTACTCAGTTGTGACTTCGATACCGGGTCCCGGCGTCAGGCCTTTTCAGTCTCCTCTAGTAAGTGTCACCGTTAATTCTGGGGTTCTTTCTCCGGTTCTTTCTCCCCCTCCACTTTGGTACCGGTTTCAGGTCACTTAATAATTTTCAAATACAAGCGATTAAAATTTCCGAAAAATAAGAAGTCCCCAATCATTGACTTCAGTAATATTCACGAGTCGAGGGACAATAAACAGTTGTGACAACAGGCGGCCGGCTGTCTGAATTATTCGCCGCATGTTGTAAATTTGTCTGTCATGCTACAAATTTCTACTTTGTGTGTCAGTACTGCGTCTTCTCTATCATGCCATATTTCGACGAAAGCCGCGTGGTATCCTGCATATTGTACGAATATGGAGGTGGAGGTGGAGACTGCCCGCTTTGCGCCTGCGCACTCACGGCCTCCATCTGCGCGCGCAAGGTGCGCACTTCACTCTCCAGTTGCTCAATGCGACGTTCCTCAGCCTGTACCCCCAGTCCGAACGCTCTGGCGTATTTGCAGAAAAGAACACTCCCGAAAATGGCCACGAGAAGGAGAAAGAAACTGCAGACGATGTCAGCGACCGCGAAGCCCATTCTGGCATCCCTGTTTGGCCAGCACTGGTCAGTGTTGCCAGCAATGCAGACCCCTAGCCCCCATGCGCTGTTCCCCACAGCCACGCCGCAGAGCGAGCAACACGAGATGGCTATGCCGTAGTGGATTCCAATCTGGACACCAATAAAATAAAATAAAAAAAAATAAACGAACACACGAACGAAGGAACAAAACTACGTCACCACTCATTTGTAACGCCTTCTTTGCCACTATACGTACATTTTTGTTTCTGAAAATAAAATTTGTTCATTCAACGACCACAAGGTCGAAACCGACCGAGAAACATAGTGTCACAGAGTGACTGTTAGGTATAGTTAAAAGGTGGTCAGTGTTATCATGTTTAGTAGAGGGCGGGCTTGGTACACGAAGCACGGCATATTGAATTAGGCGGGTCTAATGTGTTATGGAGGATCTATATTGAAAGTTAAGTGTGTCAACGTGTCAAACGGAAGGTTCTAGATGAACACGTGAATACTGATATGGTCACGTTGTAGAAATGACCTAGGACCTTGTATGTTTGTCGCCCATAGTGGTCACTCTCTAAAATTAGTAAACGACGTAAGGGATCGATACGATGATTGGCTATGATCGCCATGGCCATAGTTTTGAGATAGTCACATGATTTAACCCATGCGGTTAAGGCTCTAGGGAGAGAGAGAGATATAGAGAGAGGAAGGAAAAGAGAACGGAGAGAGGGAAGCGAGCGAGGAAATGAAACTTAGGAAGAATTTCAGTAGAATTTATCTCTTACTGATTTTGCAAGAATTTAAACCTGTTTTATTATATAGTTACGAGCTAGTTATCACATCTTATGCTGCAAAAATCTGAAAACTACGGTATGTGTCAAAGTTGCATATCGCTGATCGTAAGTGACATGTTTTTGTCTGTGCCGGCTCTCATTCACTCGATTCAGAGAGGTAGTGTTTCTGCTGCGACGGTAAATTTGTCGTTTCCAACGCCGGATGCTCTACGTACACCTCGACTATGTGTGAGATGTGAAATTGACTGCAGTGCAGAAATTGGGTATGAACTTGATACCAATGTTCTATTTAAATGATGGAAAACGGTGCGTGTTTCCGAGGGGTATAGGCTCAAAGATCAAAATAGGCACCGTGCACTTTTCGAGCGCCAAACATGCACGCCCTCGGTGCACTACGCACGATCGTTACTAGTAAATACTAGCAGGTCGAGCAGAACCCGCATTGTGATTTTGACAGTATAACGAGTACCGAAGGTTAATTTTACTTCCTTTCTAGCGAAGAATTACGTCAAAGGGATGCCGGAGAACATCAGTACATGTGTACACTGACACGTGTGTACACCACAACGATGACGTCGTGACCTGCAGTATTGTGATACTCTGCTAGTCAGACGGGTTCTGCCTTTGTGACGTAGGCTCATAATATGTATATTAATTCAAAACGAGGCCCGCGATGCAGACGATAAATCGGCGACTCGGGTACAAAAACAATGCACCCTCCAAACGATGAATTTCGACATTTGGCATTGTATTTACATCATAAAGTTCTAAGATAGTACACAAAGACCCACACACATACTGTCAGCAGTATCTGTTGCAGACAGTGAGATGGGGGAATCAGTATGACTTTAACTTTAAATACAGATCCTCCATAACACATTTCCGCTGGACACCTCTAAGTCTTATCAATGTTTGTCACGTCGACACGCCCTTATCAATGCTGCCTGCACGACCTCGGTAGGCCAGGCGAACATAGTTGGATACTAACCATTCTAACACATTATCTCCTCTCAATCACTCGAGCTTCCTTTCCTAAACCCCGGCAATCTGTAATGTCAACAAGTATGGAATAACCATCTTACCCTACTTACTTACTTACTTACGCCTGTCACCCCTACCCGGGTATAGGCCGTCGACGAGAGACCTCCAGCGACTCCTGTCCTGTGCTTCTCCTTCGATTTTACTCCAGGTGGTTCCCAGTCTCTTGATATCTGCTTGGAGGTCTCGACGCCAGGAGTTCCTCGGCCTACCTCTTTTCCTCTTTCCCTGGGGGTTCCATGACAATGCCTGCCTAGTGATACTGGAAGCTGGCTTTCTCAGACTGTGACCAATCCATCCCCATCTTCTTCGCCCAATTTCATTCTCTGCTGTTATCTGCTCTGTTCTCTCCCAGAGTCTGACGTTGCTGATCTTCTCTGGCCAGTGGATTTTCAAAATTCTTCTAAGGCAACTGTTTATGAAGATCTGTACTCTGTTGACTGTGGTTTTTGTCAATCTCCAAGTCTCTGCTCCATATAGGAGAACTGCTTTTACGTTGGAGTTGAAAATCCGGACTTTGGTGTGTTGTGACAGCTCTCTGGAACTCCACACTTTTTTCAACTGGAGAAAGGCTGCTCTGGCTTTACCGATTCGTGCTCTAACGTCTGCATCAGTGCCGCCTTTTGTGTCTATGATGCTCCCGAGATAGGTGAAGGACTCCACCTCCTCCAACGGGGTGCCAGCAAGCAAGACTGGTTCTTCCCTGGTTGTGTTCAGCCTCATTGTCTTTGTTTTCTGCTTGTGAATAGTGAGGCCCACTTGGGACGAGATGTCAGCAAGCCTCGTGGTCTTGTCCTGCATTTGTTGATGAGTGTGGGACAGTAATGCCAAGTCGTCTGCAAAATCGAGGTCGTCAAGCTGTGTCCACAGTGTCCACTGTATTCCACTTCGTCTGTGCTCTGTGGTCATCTTCATGACCCAGTCTATGGCCAGTAGGAAGAGAAACGGAGACAGCAGACACCCCTGCCTGACACCAGTTCTGACCTGGAGCTCCCTGGTGAACTGCCCTTTGTGGATCACGCGACATGTCATGCCATCGTAGCTGCTCTTGATCAGGCGGACGAGCTTTGTGGGTACACCGTAGTGTCGTAGGAGTTTCCACAGAGTCTCTCGGTCCACGCTGTCAAATGCTTTCTCGTAATCCACAAAGTTGACGTACAGCGGAGAGCTCCACTCCAGAGACTGTTCCACGATGATGCGGAGAGTGGCGATCTGGTCTGTACATGATCGTTTTTTTTTCTGAATCCTGCTTGCTGGTCTCTCAGCTGGGGGTCAACGGAGCTCTTCATTCTCTCCAGGATGATCCTGTTGAAGACCTTTCCTGGTACTGACAGCAAGGTGATTCCTCTGTAGTTGGAACACTTGCTGAGGTCGCCTTTCTTGGAAAGCTTGATTAGGTACCCCTCCTTCCAGTCAGCCGGCATCACCTCCTCTTCCCAGATCTTTCCAAACAGTGGGTACAGCATCTCCACTGTTGTCTTTAGGTATGCTTTCAGAGACTCCGCTGGGATGCCATCTGGCCCTGCTGCTTTGCCGTTCTTCAAAAATGCCACTGCTCTTCTGATCTCTTCCCGGCTGGGTCTGTCACAGCTGATGGGTAGGTCGGTCTCTGCTGGCTGGATGTCTGGGGGGTCGAGTGGGCTGGGTCTGTTCAGTAACTCTTCAAAATACTCGACCCATCTGTCAAGTTGGTCTGCTCTGTCTGCAATAGGCTTGCCTTCTTTGTCTTTTACTGGTCTTTCTGTATGGCCATACTTACCCGACAATCTTCTGGTAATGTCGTAGAGCTGTTTCATGTTGCCGCTGCCTGCTGCCTTTTCTGCCCCTGCTGCCAGGCTGTCTGTGTAGGCTCTCTTGTCTGCCCTGATACTCCGCTTCACCTCGCGGTTGGCTTCCGAGTATTCCTCCTGTGCCCTTGCTTTGGCTGCTCTCGTGCGACTGTTGTTGACAACTGCTTTCTTCTGCTTCCTCACTTCTATCTTCTTCAAGGTCTGTGCCGACAGCCAGTCCTTGTGATGGTGTTTCCTGAACCCTACAGTGTCTTTGCAGGTTGAGTTCAGCGCCTCTCTAACTGCCTTCCACTGCTGCTCTGTGGTGACCGCCTCCTCTTCATTTACTAGCTCCTGTAGCGCTTGAAACCGGTTGGACAGCACCAGTTTGAACTCTTCTCTCACTCCAGTCTCTCTCAGGAAGCCTACATTATAGTGCTGTCTTCTTGTTGTCTCTGTGCGGCTTTTCTTTAACTTGAGCTTTATTCTTAAGGTAAGCAGATGGTGGTCTGAGGCGACATCTGCTCCCCTCCTCACTCGAACATCTTGAAGGGATCTTCTGAATTTCTTGCTAATGCAGATATGGTCTATTTGGTTCTCTGTAGTATGGTCAGGCGAGACCCAAGTTGCTTTGTGTATTCTTCTGTGTGGGAAGATGCTGCCTCCAATGACAAGTCTGTTTAGAACACAAAAGTCTACAAACCTCTCCCCGTTCTCACTCATCTCCCCTAGTCCCTGTCTCCCCATCACCTCTTCGTATCCGGTGTTGTCCTCCCCTATTTTGGCATTAAAATCGCCCATGACGATGGTGATGTCTCGCTCCTCACATTTGTCCACGGCACTCTGGAGTCGGTCGTAGAACTCTTGTTTCTCTTCCTCGTCACTGTCATTAGTGGGCGCATAACACTGGATGACATTCAGCTTCAGCTTTTTCTTTGTTCTAAAGGCTGCTGTGATAATTCTTGGCCCATGAGGTTCCCAGCCCATCAGCGCTCTCATCTTACCCTAGCCCCGCCTAATTGAATGTACCTTGCTTCGTGTACCAAGCATGCCAACTCTGGCCATCTTCTAACTCATTCTACGCCAGAAACAAGATAAGGATCGACCATGATAGTTCACGGGTGAGGCCAGAATATGTTGGCGCCTATGGGCGCCAAGCTATTCTGGCATCACCCTTGAACTATCATGGTGGATCTGTGTCCTCCACTGCACTGCAGTCTTCAGAGGACAACGGCAAAATTTCAGGATCTCGCTCTTGGGGTACAATGAGATAACTATACCTAACAGTCAGTCTGTGACAATAGATACAAACTGGTCTCAGCAAGAGGCATGCGGGGGCTCATGAGGATCCATGTCTCTTGCAGTTAGATCGTGTTCATTTTTCCTCGGCAGTGAAGGGGTTAATATCAGCAGAAACATTACCCTTATTTTGATGTTTTGACGTTTAATTTTTGGTTGGGTCGCTGTCTGCCGGTACTACGTTGCCGGTGACAGTTTTCAAAGTGTGGTCAGGCATATCGGTCCCCTCCTGAGAACCATTCATGTGGAACAGAGGGCAAACTGCTGTCCACACTGACTGAACTCATTCAGCCCGACGACCGTATTTCCCAAATATTGGAGGCGTCATCTAATGACTATGCACCAGTTGCAGGAGATGGATCGTCCATGATAATTCAAGGGTAGTGCCAGATTAGCTTGGCGCCGACAGGCGCCAAGCTAATCTTGCATTACCCTTGAATTATCATGGTCGATCTATCTCCTGCTGTAGTGCGTCAGGGCTGAATGGGTTTAAAAAAACATTTTTAATTTTTTTTAAACATTTATTTATTTATTTATTTATTTTTTTTGGTTTGTTTATCCCCGTTTCTCAAGGCTGACTGAGGTAAGAAGTATACTGACGAGCAGAAGAAATGCGACATTTTTGGAATCATTGCAAACACTCAAGTGATTCCAAAATGTCGCATTTCCTTTGCTTTTGAATATACTTCTATTTCAAGTAGCCTTTCTCGTTCCCTTTTGAAAAAACTCCGTTGCCTTTCGCTTTAAACAAAAATTCCATCTCTCGCAAATAATATTTTGCATGTTCACATACATTTCTTCATTTCCCTTCAAATTTTAGTTTCTGCTCTACAGTCACATATGACGTGATCTTTTCCAACGGTCTGCTAGTCTTCAGCCAACTTATCATTTTCAAACTGAACTCACATTTCGCTTGAGCGACATGGGCACTTCATTGTCAGCATTGGCTCTGGAAGCAAGATGCCCAAAATATGCCGAGATCAGCATCTGAAACGACATGGTTAGGACAATGAGGCTGCAGCAGAATACACATTAGCCCGTACAGTTTATGGGATAGCTCCCAAGCATAGACCCGCTTTGGGAGTACGCCACAAGTACACTTGCATTGAACTGAGATGCCGGCTAACCGTTTGCGAGAGTACTCCCCAGACAGACCCGTTCCGGGAGTACGCCACAAGGACTCTTCTATTCAAATGAGATGCTAAGCATCTCATTTGAATCTAAGTGTATTTGTCGCTTACTGCCCGAGCGGCGTCAGGTTATTATAATATGGGGAGCCTTAAAATAGCATGATGTACGTCCTAATGGAAACCGGTGTTTGCTGACCCAAACAGCAGCTTCAGTTCACGATAAATGTGTAAAACCTTTAACTCTGACTCTCTGAAACGTCTGATAACAAGCAGGAAACCAACCAACCGAACATTCGATCCACCAACAGTGATTGTAGATAGTGTTTCCAAAATCTTTCTCAAGTTAATTCAATGCCAAACCTTTGGAGCCCCAGCCGTCCCACTGAGCGGGAACATTGATTCAAAGTGGTGTCAGCAAAGGGCATAGATCCTCATGAGCCCCCGCAACTGCGGGGGCTCATGAGGATCTACACCTCTTGCAGTTAGTTGTGGATCTGTCTCTTGCAATTAGATGGCGTTTTCGTGTTCACTTTTTCTCGGCAGGCCAAGGGTTAACCTCGTACTCACCAGCACCCCGCAGATGAGAGGGATGCAACTGAGGTAAGGATAACTAGGATTGGCAATGGCCAGTCCGACGGTTGTTGCCCCTGAGATTGCGGCCACAAAACCAAAGGGCGCCTGTATTTTGGAGATGGTTCCATACCGTCTTAAACCGGTTCGCCTTTTCTCCCTTCCTTCGTCGCTGTTAAACTCTGCAACACGTCACATAAATGTGTCATATAAATATGTGTGTGCTGATCTGTGAGTTTGGACCTGACGGCTGAAAGGTCCAAAATCACAAACCAGCACACACTAATTGCATACATAACATCATGACAGAAATATGACACTGTGCTATGTCCTTCACATTTCCTTGTTGTTTACATAGTGTGTGCTGGCCTATAAGTTTGACTTTGGTGCATAGAGTAGTAAAGTTCAAAATCACATACCTGCGCAAATTTATATACATATATGACCTTAACTCATTCACGGTGCCTAGAATCAATAGTTGCGGAAGACTGGTATAGCGTTGTCGCCGGCAACGCTATACCACATTTGTGCAACTATTGATGCGGGGCGGCTTGAATGAATTAACGTAACTGGTGCAACTCACAGGAATAACTAAGCTGTCGGAAGTCTTGCCAGTGTTCTTTATTGCATACATTAATATATGTGTGTGCGGGTGTGTGTGTGTGTGTGCGTGCGTGTGCGTGCGTGCGTGCATGCGTGCGTGCGTGTGTGTGTGTGCGTGCTTGTGTGTGTGCGTGCGTGCGTGCGCCTTTGCGTGTGTGTGTGTGCCGCGTGTGTGTGTGGTTGTGCGTGCGCCAGTTCGTGTGTGTTTATGTATTTGTGCGTGCGTCTGGAAGAGAGAGAGAGAGAGAGAGAGAGAGAGAGAGAGAGAGAGAGAGAGAGAGAGAGAGAGAGAGAGAGAGAGAGAGAGAGAGAGAGACAGACCAGACAGACAGACAGACAGACAGACAGACTTGAGTCCACTGGACTGGACTGGACTGGACTGGACCGGACCGGACCGGACCGGACCAGACCAGACAGACAGACAGACAGACAGCAACAGAGATAGAGACAGAGAGAGTGTACACTGACCAGGCTCTTCCCCGCAGCACGCCGTACAGTCGTTCCGATAGTAGTAATACGATGGCATCTTCAGCTAACTGACTGTCTTGACTAAAATACGGATGTCTTGTCACACAACACACTGAACGATTCAACGTTAATATTATCTTATCTCGTACTCTCTGGTCGACGTTTACCCTTGCAGCTTCTCTGTGTTTGTAGCCAGGCTGATCAGCAAAGGTAGCATATTTCGATCAGCCTTCCCCATTACACAAAATCCACAGCTGTCTCACACAACGTAACTAAACGAAAATCTGACGTCGTTGAAATACATCCGTTATAAAGGACTGCGGTGTTTCAACGCATGTGCTGGTCTGTGATTTTGGAAGTTACGGCTGAAAGCCGTAAGGTCCAAAATCACAGACCAGCACACATTTTTTCGCAGACGTAAAGTCCAGAATCCTATTTTTACAGTAGATGATGTGACACCCAGTGTCCTTGCCACAGCCTAGCACACAATTACGAAACCACAGCCGCAGTCCAGCGATGGGTATTTTCCCTTGGTAGGCCTATGTGATACGCTGTGTCTACACTGAAGCGCTTGTCGCCAAACCTGTTAAGTCCGCGAGCCACCTTCAGGTACACTGACGAGCCAAAAAAATACGACATTTTTGGAATCATCGGAAACACTGATTCCAAGAAGGTTGCATTTCTTTTGCTCGTCAGTATATGCCTTTCAAGCGGTCTGGGTTTCTTGTGGCACTCTTTTAAAAATTTTATTTTAATATATATATATATATATATATATATATATATATATATATATATATATATATATATATATATATATATATATATATATATATATATATATATATATTTTTTTTTATCACAGGTCACATGATACTGACTAGGTTGTTTGGATTCTGTGGTCGTGTTGCAATCGGCACCTTATCGGGTCGACTTATCAGCGGCATAGTAACCCAGTTTAAACTCGGACACAGATAAGGGGTGGCAGAAAATGAGGACGTGTTGAGGTTTGGCGGCTAAAGCATCGTGCGTTTTCGTGATGGACTAGAAAAGAGCGGCAGCTGACGCAGACTGTTTTTTCTGCAAGCTTCGTTGAATTAACACAAAAAACCCTAGTTGTCCCAGGAACATGGATTCAAAGTGGCGTCAGCATGAGGTATAGATCCCCATGAGCCCCCGCAACTGCGGGGGCTCATGAGGATCTATACCTCTTGCTGTTGGGTGATGTTAAATATTTCTCGGGTTAATCGATGAACTGGCCTCCAACACCGACATATCCAAGACCTTTGGAAGCTGAACATCCGATTACCTTGTCTGCTTGCAGATCGTAGATATAAATGACACAAGTAAAAGAAATAAATTCTTATAAGCTCTCGCGTCTGCGGGTGATCATGACGCACCATGCCTCACGTTACAGCTGTGTGTTTATTGTGTCCGAACGAGAAGAGGTTAAGATAAAAAGGGTTACGACATGAATACTATATTGATCGATCGCAGAGGAAATTTGCTGTTTGCTCGGAAGAAAATTATCTCATTTAGCCCCGACATCACAGCAAGATATGGCTTGACCATGATAGTTCAAGGGGGGTGTCAGAATAGCTTGGCGCCTATAGGCCTATCATGGTTGATCTGTCTCCTGAATTGTAATGTTGTCCTCAGAGAACAACTCATAAATGTGAGTATTTTCTACCTGGGGCACAATGAGATATACATGTCCCACTGTCGGCCACAATTGTCCTTGGTATTTTCACGTGTCTTTTTCTGCATGGTAATAAGCATAGTTTGTGTCGCCGGTGTGTCGGATAACGTCAAAAACCGCGCGGCCCAGCATTCTGGCCTGGCCTTATGGAACCCTGCAGGCAGAGCAGGGCCACGCTGGTCGAAACCTCAGGCACAGCAATGCAGCTGAACGCAACTGTACAGAATTGTTGACGTCACAGTAGAACTCGATAAAGAATTGCTGACGACATAGTTGCAGCACTCTCTGGGTTATTTTTAGAAAACCTGAAGTAGGCAAACAGCTTCAAACAGCTTCTGTAAGCATGCCAATGAAACAGGGAGTGAAAGAACTTACGACAGTGGGAGGGAGGTGGGGGGGGGGGGGAACAACGTTAACACATTCTACCCCAGGACCGAATTTCCCAAATTTTGGACTGTGTTACAATTCCAGAGACAGATAGAGCATAATAATTCAAGGGTGGTGCCAGAATAGCTTGGCGCCTATGCTGTGGTGTTTCGGGGCTGAATGAGTTAATCAATGGGTGGTGGTGAAGTACGAGCCTCTACTTGCTTTTGACACACAGTTCTGGCTCATGGGCAGAGCCTCGGAGCCAGAATGTATGTCAAAGCAAGTCTTGGCTCGTAATTCATCACCACCCACTTTACTTACACATTATACACACAGAATGTTAGAGTTTAGTTGTGAAGTTTCCGAAATTTAACGGATCGTCTGCTTCATTTTCACTTGCGACAAGCTGTCTAACGTACCCATATTTCTTCGTCTGTTTTGTGTTTTAATTCTGTCATGTTGCTGTCCAAATGACTGCATCACGTGGAATCTGACATCGATAGATAACGATATCATTGAGCCAATATCTCATATCTGTAGTTATTTCCAGTGACGCTACTCTGTCTATAGCACGACGATATAAAGTAGACCAGCAAAGAGGCATACATCCTCGCGAACCCCCAGCTCCCTACAATGGTTTCATTAGTATCTATGTTTCTTGAGAATAGAGGACATTTATTTCATGACTGTGTGTAAACAAACCTTCTCTAGTCTTAATCAGCATGTTAACCCCTTGACTTCTACTGACAATACCGACGGTGGCATCGTCAATACAGCAGTCAAGGGGTTAATTGGTTTAACGCACTCAAGTTCTAAGGTGAAAGTTTCCAAAGTCAGGAGTTGCCGTGTGGAGATTAAGTCTGCTTTGGCGGCATATCGACCATGCTAGTTGAAGGGTGGTGCCAGAATAGCTTGGCGCCTACAGGCGCCAAGCTATTCTGGCACCACCCTTGAACTAGCATGGTCGACCCGTATTTTGCAGCGGGGCGCACGTGTCAGGGCTGAATAAATTTACACAAATCGATTGAAAAATACTGTACAAAATTTGGACGTGTCGCATAAAGACTATGTCAACAGTTGCAGGAGATGGCTCGACTATGATCATTCAAAAGTAGTGCCAGATTAACTTGGCGCCTAATGGCGCCAAGCTAATCTGGCACTATACCCTTGAGTTATCATAGTCGATCCATCTCCTGCTGTAGTGCGTCTGTGCTGAATGGGCTAAAATTGGATTCTATCATGAACTTCACTCGGTACCCGGTAAGTAGGCCATGGTATAAATGAAACATTGGCATACACCCTCGGTCAGCTTTGCCAGCTATTCACAGAAAATCCCTCTTAGCGAAATATGCGCAAATTATACAATATTATGAAGCAGAAGATATTATTATGTATACATTTATTGACCGGTCGGCGCAAAGAAATATGAAGCACATAATAAAAACCTCGACTTCATGCACTAAGGACATCTGTACTCGAACACCGACTGTTCAATCAAGTAGCAGGTCCTCAGGCCCAAGAGCGTCGACGTCGGCCCAAGGACCTTTAGCTCACCCCGCGGTACTTTGCCTGCGTGAACCTGTGTCTTTTGAAACGTATACAGAGGAAAACGTCCCCTCTTTTTCAGGCCACTTAGATATCAGAAAAAAGTGTATGCACACCAGAATACATAATAATAATAATTACGGTATTTATAATGCGCTTATCTTATAATAATTATAACTCTAAGCGCGCACTCACAACTCGCACACGCATGCGCACGCTTTAGACAATGACTCACGTAACACAAATAGTGAAGATACATTAGGACGGTCAGCTTGGGCTGGGGAGTGTGGTGATATAGTGCTAGAACTGTTGAAAGAGATGAGTTTTGAGGGCAGACTGGAAGGAGGAGAGCGAGTGTTTCTGACGGAGAGAGAGTGGGAGAGTGTTCCAGGTGGTTGGACCGTATACTGAGAAAGAGCGGGGGCCGAAAGTGCTGAGTTTGGTGCGGGGGATGAGGAGGCGGAGAGGGTCAGAGGCGGAGCGGAGGGAGCGGGGAGGAGTGTAGGGGTGAAGTAAGTTGGAGAGATACGCAGGAGCGTAGTTGTTCAGGGATTTGTAGCAGAGAGACAGAATCTTGTATTGGATGCGTTGGGGGATGGGGAGCCAGTGAAGGAGCTTGAGCAGGGGAGTGATGTGGTCGGATTTTTTCTTTCTGAGGACGAGGCGGGCAGCATTGTTCTGGACGCGCTGGAGAGTGAGAGTGGTGGAGTGAGGAAGGCCAGAAAGGAGAGAGTTGCAGTAGTCGATGCGAGATAAGATGAGAGAGACCGCGAGTTTGGTGGCAGCTTCGGTAGTGAGGTATTTTCTGATCTGACTGATGCGGCGGAGGTGGAAATAACATGCCTGGGCCGTGGTGGAGACGAAGCTGGTCATGGAAAGAGAGGAATCGAGGATAACGCCAAGGTTCTTGACCGAGTCAGAGAGGGAGATGGGGGTGCTGTCGAGTTGAAGGTGGAGAGAGGGAGAGAGCTGGGAAAGTTTCTGGCGAGTGCCTACCAGCATGGCTTCCGTTTTGTCGTCGTTCAGTTGTTTCTACATTTCTATATATTATATTATATTATATTATATTATATTATATTATATTATATTATATTATATTATATTATATTATATTATATTATATTATATTATATTGTATTATATTATATTATATTATGTTTTCCTCCCTACGTCACACGACCAGTCACTTTAGCGCAATCTGTGCCATGTGACCGTGATATAAAAACCCCTATAGCAAAAAATGGCGGACGTTTTGTAGCCCTCTCGATGACGCATCTTGGATGCCAGTTTTGTTCTGAAAAAGATAACCAAACGTTCTAAAGTACAAAGTTACTTAGTGTTGTTCGAAACAACAAGCACACTCAGTACTGTAGACTGCAACGTCATAACATATTTAAAATTACGTCATAAGTTTATTATGTATAAAGGTATATTCCTTTGACGTCAGTCATGTCTGTCGTGATCCATGTCGCAAGATGTCTTTTTGATTTCTTTTACGAAAATAGTGGAGAAATAAAAACAAATACGTTATTGGTCGGAGGGGTTCGCTGCACGGACCCTTGTAGGCCTTCGGGAGGTCAAAGGAACCATTGTACCTGTGAACTTGTGTGCACCCGGTGTTTGTGGGTGAATTAGGTTGGGGAATATAAGAAGCCGAAGCAGAGGTCGCGTTGACGTACTTTATTTGTCGTTTATCAAATAGCAGAAAAACAGCACGGATATCCCAGTGGAGATACGGTTGAAGATAAGCTCAGTGATGGCTCAGAGTGGTAGTAGCTATACTGTCAGTGGGGCGACTCTTAGGACAAAGACTTCCCGCTCTGGCACTGACCGGCATAAATACTCTGCACGCGAACCACAAAGAGAGCAACACGGCGCGGACCAAGAAACGGTTCCAGACAGACCGAAAAATGGGTAAATCTGTGCTTCTAAGGTACTACAAAAAGAGCCATAACTCAATAATTACTTATCACAAAGGCTTCGGGTTTGAAGCAAAAGACAGGAAATGTGAATAGCTACTAGCTACCATAAACTATATTTTAGAGGGAAGTCCTAGGAATTTATTATTAAATTTAAAATGGGCTAAGAGAGCTCATTGGAATTTGTAAAAGTAAGAAAATCGCTAATTGAACTATGGTGGTCATAAATTCACTAAACACAGAGCATATGAGTAGAAGGGTAGTTGCATGAGGAAACTGATGTGAGTTACGGATTCTCAATCGGTAAAGCCGTTAAAAAGTTATAGAGGCTAGAACACAGGCTACCTAACACAACTTTCAAAGTACTACAAAATGACTAGCTGGCTGACTCGTTGCTGGGTTGCGGCCCCTGGCTAAGCGTGGGTAGCGTGAAGGCTAAGAAACTTGAGTGGCCAGAGGGTAAAGGAATAAAAAAAAAAAAACCACATCATAGCGTCTCAGCTGGAGGGACCGCGTCAGCCGGTTACATACCCTCAGGCCTTCGGCCTTCGGGGTACAATGGTTCCTTTGACCTCCCTCAGGCCTACAAGGTCCGTGTAGCATACCCCTCCGACCAATAACTTATAATATTATATATATATTATATTATATTATATTATATTATATTATATTATATTATATTATATTATATTATATTATATTATATTATATTATATTATATTATATTATATTATTATATTATATTGAGCCCCACTTTGCTTGATATAGTGCCGATAACGGGCAGATGTGATTACGAGACGCGAATCAAAATGTCCGAGTCGTAAGACGAGGACATTTGATTCGGGTCAAGTAATCATATCTGTCGGTTATCGGCACTATATCAAACAATATGTTGCTCAATATAATTTATGTACTTTTAAGTAGATCACGCATAATTTTGGAAAATGCCAGTAGGTCTGTTTATTTAGTTCTTTTCCCAGGCTGTCGATATCGCCAGCTGACATCTCGTCAATTTCACCAGTAAGTACAACGACTGGCGTCTGTTCTCCGTTCGTGTGTGTGGATAGAACATAAATTTCGAGCATCCGTACATACTAAGAAGTCAGTATTTCATTACTACTACACATCCCCGGCAGAGCTTGTTAATGTTGCAGTATGAAAATATTTCGCTTTGCCGTTTTGAAAAATGCAAATATCATCAAGATCGAGTGTTCTTGGCGCGCAAAGGATTTTGAGATATCAAGCAAGTTCATAAATATTGATTTGCTTGTTATACAATATATGTCAAAGAAGGATAAACTTTATGGAGTGGGTACATACATGCATGCAAGTTTATTTAGCAGAGAATTTGTCTCCTTCAGTGCCTGTTGGAAAGGTTGTTGGGGGCTCATGAGGATTTGTCTCCTCCAGATGGGTATATAGCCTTCGCCTTGTCCCGGCAGTTACACGGGTTAACAATTTACCTGCAGGCATTCGGTCTTATCGTCATACAACCGACTGCCTGTGAAAGAAAGTCGCAGCTTCCTAATTCTTATCAGAGACCCATTTAATCAAAAGCCCGTCAGGCTGATGCCAGTCGCTGTAGGCCCGCGCAGCACCCCGTGCGTCAGTGGGTCAGCGGCATAGCTGGGAGATTAATTAGTGCCGACGGTGGCCAACTTCGAGCCAATGTCTTTTTTTCTGCTCGCTGGGGATGGAAATGTGTGCCCGACTTCAGCTGAGTACAGACAATGAGTCTGTCAGTGCGGAAAGATGAATTACCCCCCTTGCGCGTGCAGCCCCCGGGTATACTTTAACCCATTTAACCCCAAGGCCGTATTCCCCAGAATTTGGAGGTGACCACCGCAACGCCTATGTACCAGTTGCAGGAGATGGATCGGCCGTGTTAATTCAAGGGTAGTGGCAGATTAGCTTGGCGCCTGACGGCGCCAAGCTAATCTGGCACTACCCTTGAATTATCATGGTCAATCCATCTCCTCCTGCAGTGCGTCGGCGCTTTCATGGGTTGACCCATTGCAGGGTCCCCCATCAATAGCTGCGGAAGTGTCCTATGGCGTTGTTGTTGCCTGATGGCGCCAAGCTGATCCGGCACTACTCTTCAAAAGTCACGGTATATCCATCTCTCGCTGTAGCGAGTCGGGACTAAATGGGTTAACTCATTGAAGGCGACCCGCATCACTGAATAGCCGCAAAACTGTCGTATAGCGTTGACGATGTCAACGCTATACGACAGTTTTGCAGCTATTGACGGGTGTCGGGGAAGGTGGGGGTGGGGTGTGTGGGTGTGTGTGTGTGTGTGTGTGTGTGTGGGGGGGGGGGTGGTGGGGGGTGGGGGTGGCCCTTTTAATACTTTAACAGTACCTATGGCTGCATGCAGCAATAGCTTGATTGTACATTGCTTAACGTCCCGACAGCAACAAGGCTTTCTCAGGACGTGCCTGCACTCCTTGTGAAAAAAAAAACAACAAAACAAAACAGAATATTGAATGTATGTCGCCAGCCGGTCCAATACCTTAAATAAACCTACGACAAGGGGCCTAAATAAAGCTAAGACCATTTAGCAACATACATCCAATATCAAGAGCTACAGGCAGTGCAGACAGTTGGGAGAGTTTTAAAAAGGCAAATACAGGTGAATGGAACAAGGGTAGACAGAAACACATGCCCCAGAATAGAGGGAAACCCCCACCCTGTGGGGCTGACCAGGGTGACTGTGAACTAAAAAGTAAACCCCACCCAAGTCCCCCAGGGCAGACCCGGGTGGGGTTGCAGCAATAGCGTCTAATCCGACTGGTATATAGTATGAGCCGTTTGTCAAACGGACAAACGGCTCAGGAGAAAAACCGAGTTGCCGTAACTCAGACCTGACCAGACCTTCCCCGCAGCCACTGCGGTCGAACCTGCCTGTCCGGATGGCCTCCGCAGCACGAAAATGCCTGCAGACGACGTGGGCAAGCCCTATAGAATCTTCGTTCGCGAAGTCAAGCCAAGCATAGTAATTGAAAAAGTGTGTGTGGATATGCGACGTAACGTGTTCGGAGGGTCTCACGCCGGGCGGAGGGGTCAGTTGCATGAGTGAGCTTTGTCCTGCGCCAGCCACTAAGCAAGGTGCTCCGCTATCGCGCAGCACCTTGCTTAGTGGCTGGCGCAGGACTAAGCTCACTCATGCAACACACCCCAGGGACCGTATTTCGCAGGCGGCTATGAATATGGGTGATAAAGCTTGAAAGGTCCGCTGTAGACCTACCAACCAAACAACCACTTGACCAACTATGACATAACAACTGTTTGCTTTTCGTGTACTGTAGATCAGCTCTTTGTTTTTCATTTGCGTTTATGTATTTTGAGTGAAACCGTTTGAAGCTTCGTCAGGTTCGAGATTAAGCGCGATAAAAATTCACATTAATATTATAATAATAATAATAATAATAATAATAATAATAATAATAATAATAATAATAATAATAATAATAATAATAATAATAATAATAACGTGATGCGCAGCGCATCACGTCTTGCTTCGCAGATGCTGCCCAGCTCTTTGGACTCGAGGTCAGTCTTAAAAAGACAGAGGTCCTCCATCAGCCGGCACCCAAGACAGTGTACCGCCCTCCTCACATCACCATCGGCGAGTCTGAACTAAAGTCAGTGCACCAGTTTACTTACCTTGGCTGCATTATCACGTCGGACGCCAAGCTGGACAAGGAGCTTGACAGCAGGCTGGCAAAAGCGAACAGCGCTTTCGGGCGACTTTTCAAGCGGGTGTGGCACAATCAGCAGCTGAAAACAGGCACCAAGATCAGCGTGTACAGAGCTGTGGTCCTCACCACCCTGCTGTATGGTTCCGAGTCCTGGGCCCTCTACCGCAGCCAACTACGACTCCTCGAACGCTTCCACCAGCGCTGCCTGCGTACCATCCTGGGCATTCACTGGAGTGACTATGTCACCAACGTCGAGGTCCTTGAACGGGCTGAAACTGTGAGCATTGAGGCTTTGCTGCTGCGGACACAGCTCCGCTGGGCGGGGCATGTCTCCAGGATGGAGGATCATCGCCTACCAAAGATCACCCTGTTCGGCGAGCTTGCTACTGGACACCGTGACAGAGGGGCACCAAAGAAGAGATACAAAGACTGTCTCAAGAAGTCACTTAGTGCCTGCCAAATCGACCACCACCAGTGGTCTTCGCTTGCTGCGGACCGTGACACCTGGCGCTCCACCATTTACAAGGCAGCTGTCTCCTTTGAGGACTCTCACAGAGCTAGCCTTAAGGACAAGCGGCTCAGGAGAAAAAACAGAGATGCCGCAGCTCAGAACCCTGGCCATACCTTCCCCTGCAGCCACTGCGGTCGAACCTGCCTGTCTCGGATTGGCCTCCGCAGCCACGAACAAGCCTGCAGACGTCGTGGGCAACTCCTATAAAATCTTCGTTCGCGAAGTCAAGCCAAGAATAATAATAATAATAACAAAATATAATTATTACATGTATTATTATTATTATTATTATTATTATTATTATTATTATTATTATTATTATTATTATTATTACGAACGAACGAACGACGAACAAACAAAAAACCGAGCTGAAAAACAAAAAACAAACAAACAAAAAACCTTACGAAAATATCTTGATAATAGTCACATGCAATATACACGAATGACTAAAGGGAGGTAAGAACTGAAAGGGATGTTCTTAGCTTGCCAAAGAATGAATGAATTATTTCCCTTGAATTACTG
The DNA here is from genome assembly GCA_036245525.1 of Semisulcospira habei. NCBI lineage: Eukaryota > Metazoa > Mollusca > Gastropoda > Semisulcospiridae > Semisulcospira > Semisulcospira habei. The sequence continues at coordinate 46,268,896 of BTPG01000007.1, forward strand.
TTTTTACATGCTGAGCTGTATTTTCATTATATATATATATATATATATATATATATATATATATATATATATAATATATATATATATATATATATATATATATATATATATATATATATATATTTCAAACTTCAGTTGACAATGCACTGCTTGAAGACAACGTGTGCAGAAAGGTCGCTTATTGATGTAAAGGGTGAACATTTTATTAATAAGTGTTCTGTGAACAGAATCTGAGCTGCCTACGTTTCCGGCTCCGGAAGACGCAGTGCAGCGGTGCAACCCAGCGAGCGAAAGCCATCGGACCGACTTCGGCCGCCGTTGCCGGGCCGCCCGCGCAAGGACGTGCGCGGGCCAACGGCGGCCGACGTCGACCCGATGGCTTTTTGCGCACTGGGAACGGCCTATTGTTACTGACTACGCTTCATCCCTGCTCTCTGGAAGCTTTAACCCTTTGTTTGTCAGTAGCGGTTTTTGTCGCGATGAATCCTGCAGGACCCTAGTACTCTAACCCTTCCTGCAAGAATCACTGATCACGACAAAAACCGCTACCGATAACCAAAGGGTTACAAAAATCACATTACTGTCGCGTTTAAGATATTTTTACATTGTGGTGGAGGGGCGGGGGTGGAGGGGGTGGAAAGGGGTGGGGGTGGTGGCGGGGAGATGGCTGGCCAGTGTGTCTGACCAAGTTATTTTCCGGCCTCAATAATACAAAACAACGGACGAGGAAGGATGTGGGGGAGGGGAGGAGGCGGGGGCTCATATACGATCTGCATTGAAGAAAAACAAAAACCCAACTAATAATGTTCCTCCCCAAAAGGGGAGGAGCGGGAATACTTTGCCCCTTTCCTCCGGCCCCCCCTTCCCCTCCACTATATTTCTTTGTCGGGGCCAGGTTAATTCCACCCCTACCAGTCCCCCTCCTCCCCATCACCCCCCCCCCCCCACACACACACAGAGTTACTATACAACTGCATTACTGGTTTAAGCACACTCCATCAGCCGGTGGAATAGATTCTCATGAGCCCCTGCAATGTTGAGGGAGTCTGTTCAGTTCACTACAGGTCAAGATGGGATCCGTTGCGGCGCTCTGAAAAGCCCGCCCACCCACCATGCTCCTTTCGACGTTAGCGTACTGTTTTTGGTCCGGAGTAAATAAAACTGGTCACTCATGTCTTTTACATCTGACCAGCGTCCGCTCCCTTTCTCCACAGCTCGTTTTCGCAGCCGAGTCGCGTGTGCCTCTTTTACTTGAAGGTTTTGTCAGATTTCTCATCACGTCTGGTCGACAAATGAACAACTATACTATACATCTCGCGTAACACAAAAATGGACTTACTGTTATATGCCATTATAAAGGCAAAAGACAGCAAGTTCATTTTTTGTGATAAGCAAGATTTACATTGTAAGACAATGAAAATCTCGCTTTTTCACAAAATCGGAATTACTATTTTCTGCCTACATAGGGCACAATAGACCGATGCGTGAGTTTTGGCTGCGTCATGAAGAGAGTCTGTTTCAGGTTCGGCATTAGCCTAGACATCACCCCAGACCTGCAGGTCTGGGGTCATGACTAGGCCAATGCCGAACTAATAGTATATTCCACAACACTTCGCGTGCAGTCAATTATTCTTCAGGTCTTTCGTTTCAGCATCAGTTACAGCCGCTGTATGCCAAATTCTCCTTTTCCCCTTTCGTCCAGACATCGATGGTGTGACACCCGCAAACACAATTTGTCTCCTTCTTCTAACAGAAAAACACCGCCTACGAAACTTTGCATGCAGCCATTTTCCACGACTTTACATGGAGAGACAGAGTTCTGCAACAATAATTCCTCGCCGCCGTTTCGAATTCTGTAGATATATTGCGTGTTGTTCAAAGATTGCGGGTCGTGTTTAAACGGGACTTGGGAGTAAATATAGAAAAGGCCACGGTTCTTGATTTTAACTGTTCCGTTCTCTGGGGCACACGATCCATCTTGGTCCAGATTGTCGTCTGCTGTTCTGAGGGCCACGACAAAGGTGCCGTTCACCTCTGAAAGAAAAGACAAGAAGACTTTTTCATGAACGAGTTCCGTCTTAGTGGCTGTCGAGGGACGGGATGGGTGAGTATTATATTTAATTCTATTTAATTATAAACTCTATGTATCCCTTAAGGACAGTTATAAATTTGTGGACGGGCGGGGGGGGGGGGGGGGGGGGGGGGGGGGGGGAGGGGAGGGGGGAGGGGGGGGGAACAGTAAAAATAAACATCATTCAATAAACATTAATTAATACCAAGACATTCTAATATAAAATGTGTGTAAAAAATATGCAAAATAAATCTGTAGGACTTCTAATACTAAGATTAAGACATATTAAAACTCTAACCACAAAATCAATAATAAATATCATTCAATTCAATAACATTCTAAACTCTATAAAGATAATACAAACTTAAATAATACATAATTATACTAAGACATTTAAAAAAACTGTAATATCTTATAATACTGCCTTACATTTTGTTGTGTATACACTCCTAAGCAAGAAAAGTCAGTTCACCCTATGGTGATTTCATGTAGTCCCTATTATCGAGCGACTACCACTGGCAGCAACAAACGAGAGCGAAATCAGAACTGATAACCAGCTTGTTCCATAAGCATAGACAACACTCCACACATCTCCATGAGGCACAGAAACATCTCTATGCCTCAGTCTTTGAGATGTTTAGAGTGTTGTCATTCCGCCATGATTTCGCTCTTGTTCCTTGTTGCGAGTCGTTGGTTGCAAACTCACTACAAACTTTCTATAGCTGCGTGTTTTATACAAGACTGCACATGCACACAACGCTTTCTACATTCGTATTAACTCCTTTGTGCATGCAGCCAACGGCGCTGTTTACAATACCGATGGCTTCATGCGGAAGAGAGTTAATATAATTTCATTCTTTGATATGTTTCAGTTACAACATTAAGCATTTCGGCTCTCTTGCTTTTATTGAGCTTACAAAGAAAGAAAAGAACACGCTTGGAAAGAAGGACAGAACAGAGATAAAATAGTTTACTAATTTTTTTGGGGTTAAAAATTGCTTTGTCTTTTTACTGTCGATGCGCGTATCTCTCCTTGTTAGTTATTTCCTTGCATATCTTCATTGTACCCCAAGAAGAAAAATCCTCAAATTTTGCCTTTGTCCTCTGAAGACTGCATTGCAGTGCAGGACACAGATCGACCATGATAGTTCAAGGGTGATGCCAGAATAGCTTGGCGCCCATAGGCGCCAAACTATTCTGGCATCACCCTTGAACATCATGGTCGATCCATATCTTGCTGTGAGTGTGTGTGGGGTAGAATGAGATATTGTACAAACCCGGCAGTCACCTGCTTGTTCTGAATTTTCTACAACTACTACTACTACTACTACTACTACTACTACTACTGGAAGCTTACTGGAGCGACTAACATCAAAAGAGCTCTAAGCGCTTTACAAGTGACCGACATAACATCCAATAGCTTAAAATTAACAAAATTACAACATTTAATGAGCTGTCAGATTTATCAACATACAAACAGTGCATCAGCTAATCTGTGATTTTGGACCTTACGTCTTACAGCCGTAAGGTCCAAAATCACAGACCAACATACAATTAACTTACCATGCCACGGTCCAGCGACTGTAACAGTAAGTTTCAGGCTATGCCTTGCTCTTGTGCTTGTTGTGGTATTGGTTCCATTGGTGAATGCGATCAGGCCTCTCGCTCTGTCTTCCCGGTAATGCACAGCCACGTACTGAAACGAGCAAAAACAAACAGTCGGCTTGCAACACATTTCCTGGTGAAGTGTTTTTAACTGAACCAAACGGAAGAGAAATGGACACACATAGCAAGAGTTCCGAAACAAATAGGCAACGAACGAGAGCGAAGTCACGTGACATAAATGATTGTACATTGCTTAACGTCCCGACAGCAACAAGGCTTTCTCAGGACGTCACGTGACATAAAGATCGAAGTTGGAAATGATTTGAGATTCAAACACAAAGAGATTCCCCCTCCCCCTCCACACCACTCCCCCCCCCTCTAACAAAAAACAAACCAAAAACAAAAACAAAAACAAAACAAAAGCTGGATCCTTCTCCTCCTCTTCTTTGTTTTGTTGGCCCCAGGTGTCAGTTGCATGGGTGAGCTTAATTCTGCGCGAGTCACTAAGCAAGGTGCTCCGCTATAGCGGAGCACCTTGCTTAGTGACTCGCGCAGGACTACGCTCACTAATGCACCTGGCCACCAGGACTTTTGCTAACTTGGACTTCAAGGGTGTTCTCACCATCCACTGTACAAATGTCTTGAGATCGCTGTGCGGTTCCTCGCAGCACACTTCATCATCGCTGTGAACTTTCACCTTGAATCTGTTCTGCTTCACCTCCAGTCTGTTCAGGTACACGTGCTGGCAAGGCAAGCAGAAGGCAGAGCCCTCCATTTCAATCACAGGTTCCAAGTCCGTGACATCAGACTCTTGGTGTGTCTGGACAAATTTAGTATCTGATTTTGTCTCGGAATTCGCGAATCGTTTGGTTTGTTGCTTCGTCTCAGGATCCGAGGAATCCTCTGAATGTTCCGGAAAGGTTGTACAGTCCTTCGTATCAGACTGTGTTTGACTCGTAGACATCTCAGAACACTTACTTTTTGACAGCTTCTGACCAGTCGAGGCCAGCATCAAACTGGAAGGAACTGTTAGTGTTACAATGAAAACAACAAGCAAAATAACATCCAAGGAAACGAAACACACGAAGATGACAAACCAGCCACGATTTCCACTTTGGCTCTCGCCAGTTTCTGTGCATTTTTCCGCTTTAGTGGCGTTGAATGTATATTTTGGTAAGTGTTTTCTTGAGTTTTCACCAGGAGAAAACGATGCGTAATGATGATTCGTAAAACTCAGTGGCAAAGTATCCATTTGTATTTCAATATCCGAATCGTCCGTACAGTTTGGATCTTGCTCCTCAAAAAGAGTACGTTTTATGGAGTTCCCCGATTTCAATATTTCCATTGTGAATCAAGGTTTATTTCACGTCTGAAAAAAAAAAAGAACTGTTTGGCTATATGTCCTCTTTTACACTATGATTGGTTCGTTCCAAGTTCGCTTCTGCAATAACGTTCAATCCTTCAGTGTCTAAAGGGGAGTTGGGTGGCTCAAGTGGTGGAGCGTTCGACTCTGCTCTGTAAGATCGCGGGTTCGAACCCAACTGGGGTAAAAATGTGTTCAGGGTAAAACTTTGTTGGCTTTTCTTTCACATCGAAGGTGATTTCAAAGACGGAGCCCCGAGCCCCGTCTTTGAAATAACCTTCCAGGTGGAAAAAAAGACGTTGTCCAATCGTCTAACCCGTTCAGTGCCTAGGAAATTTTACACCACCTAACTACAAGAGATATATAGATCCTCATGAGCCCCCGCAGTTGCCGACACCACTTAGAATCCACATTCCTGTGACATCTAGGTTTTTAAAATCTTGAACTAACAAAGATTGCAGAAACAGTCTGCGTCACCTGGCACTGAAAGGGTTAATGCTTTTCAGTCTCTGACGCTGAGGTATACAGAACGTGAATCTTTTCTTGTCTGACAGGAAATCAAATGTTTGCCACTTCATTCAAGTCGCAGGTGATACATTGTCCACGACAGCTCAAAACAGTTCCAGAGCAGCTTGTTAAACTCTGTTTCAGGTTGCTGCAAATATGTTGACCACAGCAGCTCAAGGGTGGTGTTGATCAGTTTGGCGCTTGTGAAGGCGCCTATCTAATCAAACACCACTCTTGATCATTTCTTGATCAGTCGTTGTAAATCCTTCTGTGCCTATATAGTTGTTAGGTAATGAGATTTAAAAAGTCATCAGTCATATATCTTGAACGTAACGACGCTTCTCAAACTATGAATTGAATGTGCCACTTTGGAAGAGTCTGCACGCATTTCAGCTCTCTCCAACCCCAGTGAGCAGAAGGTCCTCGGGCCGACGTCAGCCGCAGTTGGCCCGCGCACAGCCGTGCGCAGGCCAACTGCGGCCGACGTCGGCCCGAGGACCGTGGGGCTGCTCGCTATTTTTCAATGGCACGCATGTGCGAAAAGCACACTGAAATATACTACTGGAACATCATTCAGTGCGGCTGCAAAACCCGCGACACCCTAGCACGGAAAATGTTATCCTACCGCGGCATAGGAGCATCGCCCGATAAAGTGAAATTGCGCTCGACGCCGATCAAGAACAAGGAAGTATTAGTTTTCAAAACTGAACTGTCTTTGTGCGACCCGTTACCAGATACTACTAGCTGCACGCTGAGTGGTTCACGAACGAAATGCAGGGTGCGTTTTATTCAGGAAACCCGGCTGCAGTCATGGTTCTGAAACTACTTGAGTGCGCAAAGGCCATCGGGCCAACGGCGGCCGACATTGGCCCGATGTCCGTTTTGCGCATTGGTTACGTCATATGACCGTAATTAGTACTAGTGAAAGACCAGTGATCTCAGTGGATTTTTCGGGAAAACACCGGCTTTTCCACTCATACAGTGTGTGACGTGTGTGTGTGTGTCAGTGTGTGTGTGTGTGTGTGTGTGTGTGTGTGTGTGTGTGTGTGTGTGTGTGTGTGTGTGTGTGTGTGTGTGTGTGTGTGTGTGTGTGTAAACAGCCAGCCAGTGACGGCAGCCGTTCTACGAAATCGATACCTCACAGGTTAACCCCCCTTTTTTAGTCTCGATCAGGAAACAATGAACACGAGATACACCTGCACGAGGCACAGACCCTCACTTTGCCTCTTGCTGACACTGTGCATCAATGTTCCTTGGGCTGTGGTTCTTTTTGGTTCTGAATAAACAAAGAAACACATTCTGCGTCCACTGACAATGACAAGGGCTAACTGTCTAGTAAGATTAACATGACAAGAGCTACTTCAGTTTTCAGAAATCGGGAATTCCCCGGGAATTTCCGGACAAAACCTAAACAGGATGACGGTGCATGCCTTCATTGTTATAGAATGCGCGCTGCGCACACGCTCGCACGCACACGCACACACACACACACACACACACACACACACACACCACACACACACACACACACACACACACACACCGCACACACACACACACACACACACACACACATTGGCTTTAGTAAACCATTTGATTAATTTGAACTTGTGAAGGGAGGTGTGGAAATACCGAGGTTTAGAAGCTATACCGTGGCGTGTACTGGTTTGTACTAAAGGTATGATCTGAGTATGACTGGACCCAATACAACATATCACCAAATACAACATATCCCATGCTTAGGTCGTAGATTATTGTGGTATAATATCTATCTCGCCTGTACACTGTCGGACAACACTGTCGGATAACTTCGTTATTGGGCAGTGTGCAACGAAAGAGATCAATACTACACATTGATACACATTTTAGTCTTGCATCGTGAAAACGCGTTTCTCATCTGTGACACCCAACAAACAAACAAAAGAACAAAAGAACGAACGAACGCTCGAACTAACTAACAAAGAAAGAAAGAAACAAACACAACAAATCGTTCGTAGGGGGCGTGACTGTACACGTGACTTTCCTCCTTTTGGCATGGTGAAGTCTGAGGTTGCTTTCAGTTGTCCCTACCCAGTGCACAAACCATCAGGCCGACCTCGGCCGCCGTTGGCCCGCGCACGTCCGTGCGCGGGCCCGGCCAACGGCAGCTGACGTCGGCTCGATGGCCTTTGCGCATTGGGTCCCTTCTCGCGATGAAAACCGAGCATTGACGAATTAACATCTTCGGCACTTCATAAAAACGGCATTTGTACGTAGAGCATTTGGACTCGGCCTTCGTACGTAGGACATTTGACACTTTGCAAGAATATTTTGACACTTCGTAAGAACGGCATTTTGACACTTCGTAAGAACGGCATTTGACACTTTGTAAGAACGGCATTTTGACACTTCGTAAGAACGGCATTTTGACAGTTTGCACATATGGCATTTGGACTCTGCGTACGGCGTTTATTGCGGGACTCGCAGTTCTTGTGGCATTTGTACACTTCGTGAGTACAACGTTTTTACTCTCTCACGACATTAATTTGTACGCTTCGAGCGGCATTAAAACAACTGAACAGCCTAAGTNACAGCCTAAGTGTTTATAATACAGATTATAACAGTCTTAAACGACATGATGATGATGATGATAGAACTTTATTGCCATATGCCGTAACAATACATTAGGAAATAGTTGCGGTGCCGCGCAACATAAAAGGAAGAACATTAAACACATCAAAATATTAATTAAGCTACTAACGTGCACACACACACACACACACACACACACACACACACACACACACACACACACACACACACACACACACACACACACACACACACACACACACACACACACACACACACACACACACACACCGTATGCCTTAGTAACTATTGTGGTCTAAGCATGAAGACAATAAACACGATTTCACAGTAACACAAATTACATAGGACAAATCGTAATATAAAACTGAATACGTCACTAGCATCATAGACACAGCAGTGTAGTTAGCCCTATTTCCAGGCCTACACATTAGTTTGGCCAGCCACCTGCTGCTGTGGTATGCAGGCACTCTCTGCTGAGAGCAGGCTATTTAGGTCACTGTCGGCATCAACTATTCCTTCCATAATTTATGTTGCGGCGGGACTAATGATGTGTGTGTTGTGCCCGTGTGTAATGTTCTCTAACTCTGCTGTACACGGTTTTTAGAAAGAATACAAATATTCGCCAGTCAGTACTTCCTTTACTCAAGTTGAGTCATGCACTATTCTGCCGAGAAAACGAAATGCAATAAGTTTAGAATAATCGGAAACACTTTAGTGTTTCCGATTATTAAAAAAATGTCGCATTTCGGCGTTTGTTTGTCAGTATACCTACCAAGTCAGTAGCTTTAGTACAGACCAGCTTTAGTATTACGTACACCAATATATCGCAAAATCAGACTTGATGCGATGGACAGGTGAGTGGCTGCCCGATAAGACGAATGTCCTCGGGTCGATTTTAGCGTTTGTTGCGCTATGATTTGCTTACTGAGTGCTTAACCCATTACGCCCCCTGTTCGAAATGCCCTCAATTCTGGCTTTGCCGGTCCTCTGAAGACAATTACAATTTAGGAAACAGCTCGACCCTCACAGCCGTTGAAAGGAGACGCCAGATAGCTTGGCGCCTATATTGACTATGATAGTTCAAGGGTGGTGCCAGATAGCTTGGCGCCTATATTGACTATGATGGTTCAAGGGTAGTGCTATATAGCTTGGCGCCTATATCGACTATGATAGTTCAAGGGTGGTGCCAGATAGCTTGGCGCCTATATCGACTATGATGGTTCAAGGGTAGTGCCATATAGCTTGGCGCCTATATCGACTATGATAGTTCAAGGGTGGTGCCAGATAGCTTGGCGCCTATATCGACTATGACAGTTCAAGGGTGGTGCCAGATAGCTTGGCGCCTATATCGACTATGATGGTTCAAGGGTAGTGCCATATAGCTTGGCGCCTATATCGACTAAGATAGTTCAATGGTGGTGCCAGAATAGCTTGGCGCCTATATCTACTATGATAGTTCAAGGGTGGTGCCAGATAGCTTGGCGCTTATATCCACTATGATAGTTCAAGGGTGGTGCCAGATAGCTTGGCGCCTATATCGACTATGATGGTTCAAGGGTAGTGCCATATAGCTTGGCGTCTATATCGACTATGATAGTTCAAGGGTGGTGCCAGATAGCTTGGCGCCTATATCGACTATGATGGTTCAAGGGTAGTGCCATATAGCTTGGCGCCTATATCGACTATGATAGTTCAATGGTGGTGCCAGAATAGCTTGGCGCCTATATCGACTATGTTAGTTCAAGGGTGGTGCCAGATAGCTTGGCGCCTATATCGACTATGATGGTTCAAGGGTAGTGCCATATAGCTTGGCGCCTATATCGACTATGATAGTTCAATGGTGGTGCCAGAATATCTTGGCGCCTATATCGACTATGATAGTTGAATGGAGGTGCCAGAATAGCTTGGCGCCTATATCGACTACGATGGTTCAAGTGTGGCGCCAGAATAGCTTGGCGCCTATAGGCGCCAAGCTATTCTGGCAACACCCTTGAACTATCGTGGTCGATCCATCTCTTGCTTTGGTATGTCAGGGTTGAATGAGTTAAGCGATCTGACCTTCCGTATATTACGCGCGGTGGATGCTAAATTCACGGTATGCCTGGCTCTTGCGCCTTCTGTTGCCTGCCACCTCTTAGGAAGGCGACCACGTTCCGTGATACTTCCGCAAGAAAGAGTCTTACAGGTCTTCCGTGGGAGGGAAATTATTGGATTTACTCGCTTTGTTGTTCCACGAAATTGGTTTACCCCCATATGGACGCTTCGCTTGCCCACTGCCAGTGGCTCATGTTTTAACCCTTTCACTGTCAGTGCACTGCAGACTAATTCTGAAACCTGTGTTAAAGCGATCTGCTCCATGGCAGGCTTTGATTGCTTAAGTTCGCCTATGCAACGGGAGTGGGTTGCATGTAGCGTGCTTAAATATAGTGTGTTAAGCTCGCTGACTTAAGGTCTTTCTTGCTTAGTAAAGCTCTTGCTTAGTGCGCGAGTGTTTTCTGTTGCATGGAGCGACTTAGCGATGTGCGTAGCTCCGAACGAGTTCTTAGCGAGCGGGGATAGGTTATTTATAGCTTATGGTGGGGTTCTCCCCTACGTCATCATAGATTGTAGAAATCGGCCAATAAAAACGCACGGTTTTCGCTTCTTCTGACCTAACGGAAACGAAGTAGACAAAACGCCGGTGAAATGGCGGCGATGGAAAACAAGAAGTCAAGAGAGAAAGAATGGCAAATTTTTCGTGCAGGCAACCCTGTTTGTCAATCTAATGTAGACGTACATTAGTTAAGGAGTACCGTGTAGGCTTCCATAGTATGAGGATCTATGTCTCAAGTCTAATGTGGATGTACATTAGTTAAGGACTACCGTGTAGTCAGTAGGCTCCCATAGTATGAGGATCTATGTTTCTCTGACAACGGCTGGTGTTGGGTTATACCTATCGGTGTGCAGGGTCAGTTGAATCAGTTATGCAGACTCCTCACCGATAATTCCCAGATGTCCGTGAGACGAGGCTGGGTGGGGGGTCCGTGCGTTCCCACGTACATTTCGTGTTCCTCCTTCTCTATCCTAGATGGAAAGCTGTTTCTGCCACAAGGTTTAAGAGAGTGAATTCACATTTCCGTTCTCGCGTTAACACGGCAGCTAAGAACTCTTCCTCAGCTAAGCACGCCGCTACGCACGGGGGGGGGGACCGTCCTTAGAATTAAGCACGCCACTAAGCTCGCTCCAGCAGATAAGCACGCTCATGCAACGCACATTTTCAGCTTGTGAACTTAGCGCTAAGCAAGAAATTTGCGCGCTAAGCAAGCATATGCAACCCACCCCGGGTGTCAATGTTGTCTTACCGCGGCTAAGACTCTTCCATCCTTCTTTTCACAATCCATGTGAGTAGGCACACCTACCAGAGGTTTCCCACCACCTATTAAGCGCAACGGAAGGAACTCTTCTTCGTGCAAACTTGAAGAAGAGCAGAAAAGTCTTTCATTTAACGACATTCAAACTTCATAATTTACTGAAGTCAGCCCTTTCGTCCAGAATTATTGTGAGACATGCTAAGAACATTTATAAAGAAGGTATTGCGGTCTATTAACTAATTCTACCCCACCACCGGAATCCCCAAATGTCGCCGTTGTTCTCTGAAGACTGCATTGCAGTGCAGTGATAGTTCAAGCAGCTTGAACTATCATGGTCGATCCTCATCTTGCTGTGGTGTGTCTGGGGTAGAATGAGTTAACTAACCTTCACTGTCTGGCGTAGGTTGTTTTAAGTCTACGCCATAGAACCCCAGCCGTCTAACGAGCACGGATTCAAAGTGATGTCAGTAAGAGGCATATAATATCTTCATGAGCCCCCGCAACTGCGGGGGCTCATGAAGATATATGCCTCTTACAGGCATCATGCGGGGGGCTCATGAAGACCTATGCCTCTTGCAGTTGGATTATCTTGCTCATTTTTGTTTCTTTCTCGGCAGTGAAGTAGTTAGTACATAAAAGAGGACCAGAAAAGCGGTGAGCTTGGTCAAAAACGGAAGGTCTGGAAAGGCTAGGTATGTATAACAGTATACAAGAACTTCTTATTAGACCCAGCCGACGTTTTGCTATAGTTTAGCCAGCTGTATTGGAAGCCCACACTCTGTTAACTCATTCAGCCCCGACACACCACAGCAAGACATGGATCGAGCATGACAGTTCAAATCATGCGCGATCTGTCTCTAGAATTGCAATACAGTCCTTCAAAATTTGGGGGTTTCGGTCCTGGGGCAGAATGTGTTAACCATTGCCGATCACAGCCGGTTAACCCCGTCACCCCGAGGGGCGTGGATACCAAATGAGTTCAGCAAGATGCATAGATCGTCATGAGCCCCCGCGTCTGCGGGGGCTCATGACGATCTATGCCTCCTGAGACTGCGTGGTGTTCGCCACCTGTACTGCGGCAGTCAAGGGTTTACATGGTAGGTTGGTTATTCGGTGGAAGTGTTGGAGTGCTTCATACGATTTGTACAGTGTCATTTTTTGGGCCAAGCGAACGAAGACTCTTACTATGTGTGACAGTCAATACTAATACGGTTACAGCCGAGATGTGGGGGAGACCACTTTTCCTAAACCGTAAATATTTCATCCAAAATACTATTGTTGTACGAAAACCAGAAAGGCCTGTCGACCAGCAATTTTATAAGTTGATTATCTTGTCAATTTCGACACAGTGTGGAAACAAATCAATTTGAAAAAAAGCACAAGCAAGCACGGAAGCAGGCAGGCAGGCAGGCAAATAAACCCGCAAAGAAACAAAGGAACGAACGAACAAACAAATGACAACATCCAGACAAACAAACAAGCAAGCAAGCAAGCAAGCAAGCAAGCAAACAAACTCACAAACGAGATAGGTGAGGCTAGCGCTGGTAGAACAGTACACATAACAAGTGGAATCACTCAGCGCTGGACAGACACACAGTTAGATCCCCTGCCCCCTTTTATCAGGCACCCAATCGCCAGCCCACAGAAAAACAAGCAGGTAAAGAACAAGACGATCCCTAAAGTAAAGAACGAGACGATCATACACATCTAACTAACTAACTAACTAACTAACTAACTAACTAACTAACTAACTGACAATGCACTCTCTTTCCCTTCCCGCCCACTGGACGCATGTTTTGTTTCTGAAATCCCTGTTCACTCAACGACTAAACGCCACAACCGTCCAACACCGTCCACGGAACATCAATGCAAACTGGTCCCAGCAAGAGACATAGATCCTCATGAGCCCCCGCAGTCGCGGGGGCTCATGAAGGTCTATGTCTCTTCACAGCTGGATCGTGTTCACGTTTTCTCGGCAGTGAAGGGGTCAACAGTACGCGATGACTGGTATCGTGTGCATATGAGGTCCATCAAACAAGTACTTACTTACTTAAGCCTGTCACCCCTACCCGGGTATAGGCCGTCGACGAGAGACCTCCAGCAACTCCTGTCCTGTGCTTCTCCTTCGATTCTACTCCAGGTGGTTCCCAGTCTCTTGATGTCTGCTTGGAGGTCTCGACGCCAGGAGTTTCTCGGCCTACCTCTTTTCCTCTTTCCCTGGGGGTTCCATGACAATGCCTGCCTAGTGATACTGGAAGCTGGCTTTCTCAGACTGTGACCGATCCATCCCCATCTTCTTCGCCCAATTTCATTCTCTGCTGTTATCTGCTCTGTTCTCTCCCAGAGTCTGACGTTGCTGATCTTCTCTGGCCAGTGGATTTTCAAAATTCTTCTAAGGCAACTGTTCATGAAGGTCTGTACTCTGTTGACTGTGGTTTTTGTCAATCTCCATGTCTCTGCTCCATATAGGAGAACTGCTTTTACATTGGAGTTGAAAATCCGGACTTTGGTGTGTTGTGACAGCTCTCTGGAACTCCACACTTTTTTCAACTGGAGAAAGGCTGCTCTGGCTTTACCGATTCGTGCTCTGACATCTGCATCAGTGCCGCCTTTTTTGTCTATGATGCTCCCGAGATAGGTGAAGGACTCCACCTCCTCCAACGGGGTGCCAGCAAGCAAGACTGGTTCTTCCTTGGTTGCGTTCAGCCTCATTGTCTTTGTTTTCTGTTTGTGAATGGTGAGGCCCACTTGGGACGAGATGTCAGCAAGCCTCGTGGTCTTGTCCTGCATTTGTTGATGAGTGTGGGACAGTAATGCCAAGTCGTCTGCAAAATCGAGGTCGTCAAGCTGTGTCCACAGTGTCCACTGTATTCCACTTCGTCTGTGCTCTGTGGTCATCTTCATGACCCAGTCTATGGCCAGTAGGAAGAGGAACGGAGACAGCAGACACCCCTGCCTGACACCAGTTCTGACCTGGAGCTCTCTGGTGAACTGCCCTTCGTGGATCACGCGACATGTCATGCCATCATAGCTGCTCTTGATCAGGCGGACGAGCTTTGTGGGTACACCGTAGTGTCGTAGGAGTTTCCACAGAGTCTCTCGGTCCACGCTGTCAAATGCTTTCTCATAATCCACAAAGTTGACGTACAGCGGGGAGCTCCACTCCAGAGACTGTTCCACGATGATGCGGAGAGTGGCGATCTGGTCTGTACATGATCGGTTCTTCCTGAATCCTGCTTGCTGGTCTCTCAGCTGGGGGTCAACGGAGCTCTTCATTCTCTCTAGGATGATCCTGTTGAAGACCTTCCCTGGTACTGACAGCAAGGTGATTCCTCTGTAGTTGGAACACTTGCTGAGGTCGCCTTTCTTGGGAAGCTTGATTAGGTACCCCTCCTTCCAGTCAGCTGGCATCACCTCCTCTTCCCAGATCTTTCCAAACAGTGGGTACAGCATCTCAACTGTTGTCTCTAGGTCTGCTTTCAGAGACTCCGCTGGGATGCCATCTGGCCCTGCTGCTTTGCCATTCTTCAAAAATGCCACTGCTTTTCTGATCTCTTCCCGGCTGGGTCTGTCACAGCTGATGGGTAGGTCGGTCTCTGCCGGCTGGATGTCGGGGGGGTCGGGTGGGCTAGGTCTGTTCAATAACTCTTCAAAATACTCGGCCCATCTGTCGAGTTGGTCTGCTCTGTCTGCAATAGGCTTGCCTTCTTTGTCTTTTACTGGTCTTTCTGTATGGCCATACTTACCCGACAATCTTCTGGTAATGTCGTAGAGCTGTTTCATGTTGCCGCTGCCAGCTGCCTTTTCTGCCTCTGCTGCCAGGCTGTCTGTGTAGGCCCTCTTGTCTGCCCTGATACTCCTCTTCACCTCGCGGTTGGCTTCCGAGTATTCCCCCTGTGCCCTTACTTTGGCTGCTCTCGTGCGACTGTTGTTGACCGCTGCTTTCTTCTGCTTCCTCGCTTCTATCTTCTTCAAGGTCTGTGCCGACAGCCAGTCCTTGTGGTGGTGTTTCCTGAACCCTACAGTGTCTTTGCAGGTTGAGTTCAGCGCCTCTCTAACTGCCTTCCACTGCTGCGCTGTGGTGACCGCCTCCTCTTCATTTACTAGCTCCTGTAGCGCTTGAAACCGGTTGGACAGCACCAGTTTGAACTCTTCTCTAACTCCAGTTTCTCTCAGGAGGCCTACATTATAGCGCTGTCTTCTTGTTGTCTCTGTGCGGCTTTTCTTTAGCTTGAGCTTCATTCTTAAGGTAAGCAGATGGTGGTCTGAGGCGACATCTGCTCCCCTCCTCACTCGAACATCTTGAAGGGATCTTCTAAATTTCTTGCTAATGCAGATATGGTCTATTTGGTTCTCTGTTGTATGGTCAGGTGAGACCCAAGTTGCTTTGTGTATTCTTCTGTGTGGGAAGATGCTGCCTCCAATGACAAGTCGGTTTAGAGCACAAAAGTCTACAAACCTCTCCCCGTTCTCACTCATCTCCGAGCCTAGTCCCTGTCTCCCCATCACCTCTTCGTATCCGGTGTTGTCCTCCCCTATTTTGGCATTAAAATCGCCCATGACGATGGTGATGTCTCGCTCCGCACATTTGTCCACGGCACTCTGGAGTCGGTCGTAGAACTCTTGTTTCTCTTCCTCGTCACTGTCATTGGTGGGCGCATAACACTGGATGATGTTCAGCTTGAGCTTTTTCTTGGTTCTAAAGGCTGCTGTTATAATTCTTGGCCCAAGAGGTTCCCAGCCCATCAGCGCTCTCTGTGCCACTGGTGACAGCATGAGTGCTACTCCTTCTGTATGGGGGGCATTCTCCTCTTCATGACCTGAATACAGAATCATCTCCCCACTTAACAGCCTTTTCTGGCCAGACTGCGTCCATCTGGCTTCACTGATGCCTAGCAGGGAAAGGTTGTACTTTTGCATTTCCGCTGCTATCTGGGCGGCCTTGCCGCTCTGGTACATGGTCTTGACGTTCCATGTGCCCATGGTTGTATCCCTGGATAGAGAGAGGCGGCTCGGTCCTGTGGCTTCCGAAGACTTCCGGCTTTCACCACAGGACGTCATAAGTCTTCTAGTAGAAGAACCTTCCTCCTCCAGGAAAGGAATTACTGTTAGTCTTTTCGTCAGCGTTTTTGTAGCTATTTCCTTTTTTGCAGGGTGGGGAAGCTACCCCCACGCCCAACCCCCTTACTAGGAGGACCAGGGGTTTTCTGTCGGGGTCACCTTCCCTTAGACCATGTTGGTTCACGGCACCTTATTTCATTCGGTGCACCCCTCTCACGAGGGACCCCCTATCCACCACCCAGGGGACGCGCCTCAACGCCGTATGGTCCCAGCGCGAGGCCATCAAACAAGTGCTCCACCGGATTGCCATGACTAACAAATGCCATCACCCATTTTTATCCGTCACTAATCGGAAGTAAAAGCTAATCACTCGCAGACTAATACCCGCACAACTTCCTCAGTATCAGGTCATAAGCCAGGTCTTTCAACCTGAATAGATACTCATGAGCCGACGCTGCAAGAGAAGTTTTATCCAGATCGAAAAGGTGACCGCCTTGCGTGTAAAAGTCAAAGAAATCCAGCAAAAAAAGAATCACGCTTTGATCCAGGAAGAGGCATATATTCTCATAAGCTCCTGCTGCTGCAGTGGCTCATGAAAATCCATGCCTCTTGCAGATAGCAGGTGTTGTATGGTATACTCAAAGATCGGGATGGAAATTGAAACTACGGACGGTGCACTTATGATTCTAATCAGTACCTTTTGTCTCGGTTCATTCTCTATATTATGAGCTTTGCAACGACCAACAACAAATGCCTGTCAGTTCTGCATGGATTAATGCTTACAAGGTATGCACATAATTATGCTCATTAGGCCGTGTTCTATGGCGGATCCGCATGCTCTCCCACATGATTACTATCTATGTTCCAAAGCTTTTGTTTCATTGCACTAAGGGCTATGGACCAGTCTTACCTGAGGATGAGTTTGCTGAACCCTGGAATCTCCTCAGTATAAGGATGATAGATGTATAGTAGGAAGAAGCCAGTCGCAAGGCGGTTGTAACAGTAAAATTAGCTCTGTGGCGATACCGAAAACTACATATCTGCGTCCTATCGTACAGCGCCAATATTCTGATTGCACAATCACCTTGGTGAGGGGGTGGAAAGTAGAGTTTGGGGAGGAGGGGGGGGGGGGGTGATTGGGGGGGGGGGGGGGGGGTGGAGGTCGCTTTTTAAGCACTGTTTGATTGGCTGACTGAGTTGGCTGACTGACACATGTCTACTTTTGAATTAGCACACCTACTATTTGAATTAATCGGTCGCGTGGGTCGATGTCTGGACTCTTATTGGCTGCTGCATTACACTTTACTATAGACATAATGCAGGTTATATTTATTTACTGTTTATAGCCATGGCCAACGATAATAGTACAGGTAATATTTATTTATCCATATGACTGAGGCAGTGTACTAAGCGTGAGTCCTAAGCAGGGGCTGGAAGGAGATGGCAACTTTTTCTTTGGAATCTTCAAACTGACACAAAGACCTCCCGACGCTAGACCTTGCTCCTCTTCAGTAGGGAAGGCGGGGTGGGGGTAGGGGTGGGGGGTGGGGGTGGGGGTGGGGGTGGATGGGGTGGGGGGGGAATGGGTGGGTGGGGGGGGGGGAAGGCGCTTCAAAAGTTCGTAAGAATCTTCTTATTCCCCGCCGAATGTGTGTGTCCGTGTCTGTGGACTGGTAGTATATCAGTGTGTGTGTGTGTGTGTGTGGGGGGGGGGGGGGGGGGGGGGGGGCGGCAGCTTGCACCTTCTCACTACACGCAGAAATGTCGACAAGCCGGGCTGGGGGAGAGGTTTCCAAAGTCCAAATATAGGCGTTTGGTATAACTGTGAAAGAAACTTGGCACACGATACCGGTAAACGCCTACTGTCTACCCATTCGCTGCAGAGAAAAAGTGAACACGATCCAGCTGCAAGAGACATAGATCATCATGAGCCCCCGCGACTGCGGGGGCTCATGAGAATCTTTGCCTCTTGCTGGGACTTGTTTGTACCGATGTTCCCCTCCAGATCTCCCCTGCTTAGTACGAGCTAGGTCAGAAAATGGCTGCCAGAACTGAGAGAAGACTGAGACAATGACTGAAGCAAAAGGAATAAAAGATTATGATCAAAGCTTTGATTTCTGAAGAGCGACATCATAAAAAAGACATCTGAGAGACAATCTAATACAAATACAACTTTTTGTTTGCTGAAGCATGCTAAGCCGACGTGTTTGAGACTACAGACACCGAAGTGTAAGGCCTAAGCCTGCGCGGCGGACTATTTTGTCTGTTCCATCATTTTAAACTCCCCCTCGCTGTGCCTTTTTGAAGAAAAACAACACTGTTCAGATTTTTTTTCTCTCAATGTGCTAAAAAGTATTCAAATTGATTTATAATTCACATGAAAGAAAACTATTTTATTTTAATCCATTCTGCTTTATAAGTGGAAGGTCAAGGCCTAGCGGCTAGGAGGTAGTTACGACATAAGTCACGGAGAGGTCGAGGCAGTAACTGTTAGTCAGGCGCGTTCATTGCTCACAAATGAGCAATATTGTTGGTTGTTGTCCTATTATAGCCGAGCTATCATGACCGATTCAGTTCCCGTGTTTTGCCTTTGTTACTGCAAGCGAAGTTGGGTTCAGGTTTGTTGGTGTAACTTGAGTTATGTTGTGTGAAAGTACGACTGTGTTCAATGTGAAGACGCCCCCCAAAGGTAACACAACATGATGAGTCAGTAATGGAGGTCATAATTATTTCGGAGTTTGTGACAGTGCATGGAGATCGCATGACAACTGAGTAGTATTTCGCGTATGCACCTGTTCGAAGGTGAGTATACAATCTTCTAGTGTAAACATTGTATAATGTTTGTTATTGATGATGAGATTGTGCGTCTATTTCCGTGATTCGGCGAAATGGCGCCACCGTGATTCGAATGCAGAACCATAACAAATAAGATAAGGATTTCATCCCAAAGTCTACCGTATTGTTTGGAGCTCACGTGCGTTTTTCTTTTAGGAACATTCAGAGTTGTTCATATTTTTAAGCTTATCCTTCTGATCCATTTCTCGCCTCTCTAAGCCAACCTCTGATCAACACACGCTGGGGCACACAAAGACGGACACACAGGGCTTCCGGCCATTTACGTGGGCTGGAGTAGAGACAGGAATTTTGAAGAGGAAGAATAGCACGAGCAGCAAAATGACGTCACTATAAGCTTTACGTCATGACATCGCTGGTCTCACGACGCCGTGTACGCTGACGAACTTGATGTTTCACGTCACTCATCCAAAAGACACCCTTTTCCAGAGCTGACTGTTTTGTTCCACACAGCCTCTTCCCGGGCTGACTGTTTGATAAGAGTAAATAGTGGCTCCAAAATTCCCGCCGTGAGATGGCCTTAGTCGCCTGCTCGGCGTTAAACCCAAATAACTAACAAAATAACTAATGGCTCCAAAACTTGCAAAAATAAATAAATTATTATTGAAAAAGTTGAAGAGGTACAATGCTGGATTACGAACTCATTCAGTATCTCCCTTTAATCCCCCCCCCTCCCCGCCTGATCCGCACGGCTAAGGCACACACAAACACAAACGGCAGAATGGCACACACAAACACAGAAGGCAGACACACGGCGCTTCCTACCGGTTATACGTCCTGTGGGCTGGCGTAGCCACAGCCATTTTGAAGAATAAGGTGGAATGGCCCATGCCCACAAGGCCTCGTTTGTATGAGCTTGCATGCATATTCTACCTTTTCCACAATACGTTCGCAAATATCATACAAATATAGAGTAACTGTCTTCCTAAATGAAGGAGAACATCGCGCCAGCTCATACATATGTAAAACACTGACGTGCAGGTGATTTGCGTCAATTAGGAACATTGTATAAAACACTGACGCGTTTGGTGCTTTTACGTCACCGTCACTGTTTGATTCTTCTGATAAAATCAAGGAGTCTTATTTCTTACATGTATTTTCCGCATTGAACTTTTATTTTCCAAAAACGCTGAAGAGATACAAAGCTGGCTAGCAAACGCGTCCAATGCCTTTCTACAAACTAGGCATATCCCAAATTTCAAGCGCATATAATCAGAATTGCGGACTTTAATCTAGGTCAACTGACTTTCTATAAACGGTCTTTTACGTCTTCAGTGAGACATCCAATTACAATATGCTCGGATGGCCCTCTTAGCCACCCACTTAATAAAGCATTTTGCCAAGTTTCAAGTTTGTGAGTACAGTAATGTCGGAGATTCTCGTGTTTACATACCTACGCACAAACACACACACACATACATACATACAAACATACAACTGCACATACGGCGCTTCGCGTCAAAACGACGTTCAACAGCTAGGTTAGAGTGGCTAGACGTGACGTCATTTTTTCTTGCTACTTCTTTGCCAGACCATGACCCCGCCCGCCTGTTATGGCCTTTGCATTCTACGGAACGCGCTCCGACCAGACCATCCTAAAGTCTACCGTATTTTCAATACCGTAGACAGCAACAACAGCAAACAACATAAAATTTAAAAAAGGCGATCACTATAGCCTAGTTTAATGAAGTAATGATTACTCATAGCAGAATTACAGTAGCCTTTGTCTCGAATTAACACTGGACTGATAGCAACCGATTACCGGGAAATGCATGATTAGATTGCTCTGCATGTCCGCAGTCTAGTCATGAGTCATGCATTTCTCAGTAATGCATGACTGCTCTAACATAATGGGGAATTCCTTAGCTCTGAAAAGGTGTTTGCTCCTGACTTAATTATACCCCCCCCCCTCCCCCCTTCCGGCCAGTCCGCTTTCAAGAGTATTTGAAACCCAATTTCTATCAACCATCGCCGATCACAGCTGGTTAACCCCGTCACCACGAGGCACGTGGATACAAATGAGCTCAGCAAGAGGCATAGATCCTCATGAGCCCCCGCATAGATCAAGAGGATCTATGCCTCTTGAGACTGCGTGGTGCTCGCCGCCTGTACTGCGTTAGTCAAGGGTACAGGGTAGGTTAGTTATTCTGTCGAAGTGTTCGCGTGTTTCATACGATTTGGACAGTGGCCGGTATTTGCGATTTCACTGTAGTTTCCCGCCGATAAAACGCTACCGAGCCGTTAGCCAACGGGCCTGTAAACACTTTTGCCGGTAAAATGTTAACGGGTCGGTAGCTGGCTGACCTGTAAGAACTACCGGCCTGTCTAGTCTATATTTGACTTTCGACTATTCCCGCGTGCCTGCCAGCGACTACACAGGCCGTTGAGCCTCGGAGCACCACGTTTTGTGCAAATATCTTAGCAAAGTGAGCTTTCCCGTACAATAGGAAGAACCAATGCATGTATCTTTTAGTGGCACACTTTTGAGTGATGCCGGTTACATTTAATTTATGAAAATGACTCATTTAGATGTTGTCGCCTAAAAACACTGACTGAAAACACTAATATTACCGTGCCGGTAGCTTAAGGGCCTGTAAGTGCCGAATTCACTCGGAATTCATGAGGCGATGGTAACCTGACGGTAGCTATTGGCTAGTCTTCATCAAGAATCGGAAATGTCCGTATACTTCTCGTGCATTTAAGAGAGGGTTGAGCGAAAATGTTAATTTTGAAGTTAAAAACAAGTAAGTTGGCAGTGATACCCCCTCCCTCCTTCCGCCTGAAAATGCAGGGAATTTA
Organism: Semisulcospira habei; assembly: GCA_036245525.1. NCBI lineage: Eukaryota > Metazoa > Mollusca > Gastropoda > Semisulcospiridae > Semisulcospira > Semisulcospira habei. Next base: position 46,291,097 of record BTPG01000007.1, read on the forward strand.
CATTTTCACGTTTGATGTGTTCAAGGCCGGACGACTATGGCCTGCCTCCCCCCCCCCCCCCCCCCCCCCACCTCATTTCGTTTTGTTTGAAATTCGCCTGCGCTGCACTCCACCCCCCCCCCCTCCCTGCCCTCCTCCGTCCAACTCCGACTCGCCATATTTGTCCTTGTTTCACCTTAGATATGTCCCAAACATAGAAAGCAAAAATCAGACTCCCCCCCTCCCCCGCCCCAAGCAAAATGCGAGATACTTATATTTTCATGTTTGACGTGTTCGAGGCAGGATGACTATCGCCGTGCACCCCAGGGCGGATAAGTTACGGGGAACCTAATGTATTAGGTTGAAGATCCCACGACACCCCCGTGATGTTATAGTGTTAGAACAGTTGAAAGAGGTGAGTTTTGAGGGCGGACTGGAAGGAAGAGAGAGAGAGAGAGAGAGAGAGAGGAGAGAGAGAGAGAGAGAGAGAGAGAGAGAGAGAGAGAGAGAGAGAGAGAGAGAGAGAGAGAGAGAGAGAGAGAGAGAGAGAGTGTTTCTGACGGAGAGAGAGAGAGAGAGTGGGAGAGTGTTTCAGGTGGATGGTCCGTGGAGAAGGAGCGGGGACCGAAAGTGCTGAGTTTGGTGCGGGGGATGTGGAGGCGGAGAGGGTCGGAGGCGGAGGGAGCGGGAAAGAGTGTAGGGGTGAAGTAAGTTGGAGAGATAGGCAGGAGAGTAGTTGTTAAAGGACTTGTAGCAGAGAGACAGAATCTTGTATTGGATGCGTTGGGGGATGGGGAGCCAGTGAAGGAGTTTGAGCAGGGGAGTGATGTGGTCGGATTTCTTCTTTCTGAGGACGAGGAGGGCAGCATTGTTCTGGACGCGCTGGAGAGTGAAAGTAGTGGAGTGAGGGAGGCCGGAAAGGAGAGAGTTGCAATAGTCGATGCGAGATAGGATGAGAGAGACAGCAAGTTTGGTGGCAGCTTCGATGGTGAGGTATTTTCTGATCTGAATGATGCGACGGAAGTGGAAATAGCATGCCTGTGCCGTGGCGGAGACAAAGCTGGTCATGGAAAGAGAGGAATCAAGGATAACGCCGAGGTTCTTGGCCGAGTCAGAGAGGGGGATGGGGGTGCTGTCGAGTTGAAGATGGAGAAAGGGAGGGAGCTGGGAGAGTTTCTGGCGAGTGCCTACCAGCATGGCTTCCGTTTTGTCGTCATTCAGTTTAAGTTTGTTTGCTGTCATCCAGTTTTTCACATCTTCGTAGCAGTCAGCCGTGCGAGTCAGTAGTGACTGAGTGTTGTCGAGTTTGTCTTTGTCTAGTAGTTGTGAGTCGTCAGCGTAGAGTTGGTGATGTATGTGATGAGACTGGATGATGTTGGTCAGGAGAGAGGTGTCGAGTGTGAAAAGGACCGGACCCAGGACGGACCCCTGTGGACTTCCGCAGGAGAGCCTGACTGGGTTAGAGGAGACCCCGTCGATGGTGACGCACTGCTGTCTGTCGGAGAGGTAGGAGAGAAACCAGGAGTGAGTAGAGTCAGTGATGCCAAAGGAGTGGTGAAAGCGGTGGAGGAGGATAGAGTGATCTATAGTGTCGAAGGCGGCAGAGAGATCGAGTAACGTAAGAAGGGAGATGTTGCCCGAGTCGGTGGAGAGGAGCAGATAGTTTGGGATATGTAGAAGGGCTGTTTCAGTGCTGTGATGTTTGCGATAGGCAGACTGGAAGGGACTGAGGAGATTGTTGTTGGCGAGGTGGAGGTTGAGCTGGTTGAGAAGCTTGGACAGGAAAGAGAGATTGGAGACTGGTTGATAGTTCTTGAGTTCGTTTGGATCGAGGTTGTGTTTTTTGAGGAGAGGACGGACGATGGCGGACTTGAAGATATCGGGGACAGAACCATTCTCTAGAGGTGTGTTTATGATGTCGGTAATGAAGGGCAAATGTTTTGGAAGGCCGTCCCGGTGGAGAGAAGCTGGGAGAGGGTCTAGTTCGCAGGTTTTGAAAGGCATAGACTTTATGGTCTTGAGAACTTCATCCTGAGAGACAGGGCGGAAGAACGAGAGGGGAGTGCCGGAAAAGGGGACGGGGTGGCGGGGGGGGGGGGGGGGGGGGGGGGGAGGGAGGGCAAGGCGAAGAAGGCAGAGTATCGAGTGTGTTACGCAGAGTTTGGATTTTTTTAGAAAAATAGGTGGAAAAGACGGACGGGAGTTCTTCTTTGCTGTGTTTGTTGGGGAGAGGAGAGTCTTTAGAAGTGCCTAGGAGTGTGTTCATGGTAGCGTAGAGGGTTTTGGAAGAAGTGGATTTCAGGATTTTGCTTTGAAGGTGACTCGATGTTAAACGTCACTCATCCCAGTACTAACATTTGACGTATCAGAGAATCAACATTGCAATTTTCTTGCGGACGCTTAGGGCGTACAGGTCACAATTTGACCTAATCCTAGCCCAGGGCAGGGATAAACAGCAGGCTTATGCAAACACTGTTTATGAAAAGTCATGCGGGTATTAATGAGAAGATAGTTTTTTTTTCGTAAAAGAAAAATTAAAGTTATGGTAGCTGTTTTACAAATGACTCCCAGAAAGTGATGCAGAACAATGTCTGATTTTCACACCTAGGGAATTCAGGTCACAATTGACCTAATCGTACCCGACAGCCGAGACAAACTGTAGGCTTATGTAAATACCGTATACGAAAAATCATGCGATTATTAAAGAGAAGATTGTGTTTTTTATTTTTTTAAAAAGATTCAATTGTTTTAAGATTAACCCATATAATTCGTGAAATTAATCCCCAAACGTGAAAATATATTTTTTCAAAAAGTTTTAGAGGTACAATGCTGGTTAACGAACTCATTCATTATCTCCCTTTTATCTAGCAATACGCAAAATATCTAGTAAAATTAAGAAAAATGACGGACTCCAGTGTGAATCAACTGGTTCTTGTGAAACGGCCATTTTCTCGCCAATAAGCATCTTAATCAAAAAGTTTTAAAAAAGTTCCCGAGATAATTCTTTTAGGGACAATATCCTAAATTTTCAAGCTTGTCCGCCGTCCTCAAACGCGGGCTCTAGTCGCTGTCACACACACACACACACACACACACACACACACACACACACACACACACACACACACACACACACACACACACACAACACACACACACACACACACACACACACACACACACACACACACACACACACACACACACACACACACACACACACACACACACACACACACACACACACACACACACACACACACACACACACACACACACACACACACACACACCACACACACACACACACACACACACACACACACACACACACACACACACACACACACACACACACACACACACACACACACACACACACACACACACACACACACACACACACACACACACACACACACACACACACACACACACACCACACACACACACACACACACACACACACACACACACACACACACACACACACACACACACACACACACACACACACACACACACACACACACACACACACACACACACACACACACACACACACACACACACCACACACACACACACACACACACACACACACACACACACACACACACACACACACACACACACACACACACACACACACACACACACACACACACCACACACACACACACACACACACACACACACACACACACACACACACACACACACACACACACACACACACACACACACACACACACACACACACACACACACACACACACACACACACACACACACACACACACACACACACACACACACACACACACACACGCACACAGAGTTTGACGCCAAAAAGATGTTCTCTAGCAAGGTTTGCTTAGCTAGACGTGACGTCATTTTTATCTTGTTACTTCTTTGCCAGAATTTCTGCGCCGCACGCCAAAAAACGTCATGTGCATGCTTCGGAATGCGCTCCGACCCAGCCCAATTTCAAAGTGTACCGTATTTTTAAAAATACAGTAGACAAAAAGGCGACCACTTTAGCATAGTTTAACGAAGTATGATTACTCATAGCAGAATTACAGTAGCCTTTGTCTCGAATTAAACAGGGACTAAAAGCAACGAATTACCGGGAAATGCGGCATGATTAAATTGCTCTGCATGTCCGCAGTCTAGTCAGGAGTCATGAATTTTCAATTCTGTACTGGCAGGTTTACCGGAAGACCAGATTTCACGCTTGCAGATGATTCAAAACAATGCGGCGCGTCTCATCTTGAAGAAACGAAAGAGAGACCATTGAAGCAGCTGCACTGGCTGTCTGTAAAATTCCGCTAAGTGCCAGTAAATAATAATAATAATACATAGTATTTATATGGCGCATTTCTCATATTTATAATATAACTCAATGCGCAGTACAAAATCGTAATCTTCGCATATCGGCATTTTGACCGATCTCTCCCGCCTGTGATTCGTGCTTACATAGCCCGCGAGTGGCAGTCCGAGTGGGACAAAGAGGAAGGGAACAAGCTGCATGAAGCTCTTCCTACGGTGTCCGACAGTCTACCTTTCCGCTGCCACAGCCGCCGTGAGGAGACTGTCCTTGCTCGGCTCCACATCGGGCACACGTATGTTTCGCACTCTTACTTACTTAAAAAGGTTGTGCGTCCATGGTGTTTTGCCTGTGACGAGCAGTTTTTTGTTCGACACTTTTTGCTGTATTGTGCCGATCTAATTGACACGAGATATAAACACTTCACAGCAGACTCCTTGAAGGTTTTGTTCCGGGATGTTCCCTCGGACAAAATCTTCAATTCCTTGAGAGAATGTAATATTTTTAACAAGATCTGAACATTCATCGACTATGTGAATTTCTTTATTTTGCCCTTTTTGAGAGTCTGTAGCCGTTTCTTTTAACGACTTGTGCGACATTTTAGCCTGTCATATTTTAAAGATATATTTCCATCTTGTCTTATGACCTTGCTTTTAGTCTGGCTGAACAGATTTTTACCCATCCCGCCGTGAGATGGCCTTAGTCGCCTGCTCGGCGTTAAATCCCACTAACTAACTAACTAACTAACTAACTAACTAACTAACTAACTAACTAACTAACTAACTAACTAACTAACTAACTATCATCATCATCATCAGTCCCTTGCCCGAACTGGGCGTTGGGGGAACTGAAAGGCAGCAGCAACAGACAGTGCTCTCCACTGAGTTCTATTTTGGGCGGTGGCAAGCAAGTCTGGCATCTCGAGTTCGGTCCATTCTTTTATGTTTGCGACCCAACTCTTTCTCTGACGACCTCGCCGACGACTTCCTTCGAGAGTGCCTTGGAGGATAGTCTTGGACAAGGTGTTGTGTCGGGTCACGTGGCCAAACCAAGCAAGCTTGCGCCGTTTCACGGTTGCCAGAAGGGGTTCATGTGGGCCCACCAGGGAAGTGACGATGCTCCGTACATATTCGTTGGTCTTGTGCTCGCGGTACGAGATGCGGAGCAACTTCCTCAGGCACTTGTTCTCAAAGGCCTGGATTTTCTTTTCTGAGTCTGCAAGCAGTGTCCAAGTCTCACAGCCGTAGAGTAGAATAGACACTACGAGGGACTTGTAAAGCCTGTACTTGATGGTGAAGCTGATGGAGTTACTTCGCCATATCCTGTCCAGCCTGGCCATTGCGGATGTTGCTGTACCTATCCTGATACGGATCTCTGCTATGCAACTACCGTCTTTGGACAGGGTGGCTCCCAAGTACTTGAAGCTATTGACCTCTTCTAGCTTCTGGCCGTTCATGTGAATGTTGCTGCTGCTGTCGCTTGTGGTGTTGATCATCACTTTGCTTTTATCCGTACTGATCTCCATGCCATAAGACCCTGCGCTACTTGAAAGTTTGTCTGTCAGGTTTTGGAGCTCACTATTGCTGCCTGCCATGAGGTCAATGTCGTCTGCGAATCGAAGATTGCACAGGGATCTGCCACCAATAGAGATTGAAGTATGGTGGTCGTGGAGGGTTTCCTGCATGATCTTCTCCAGGAATATGTTGAAAAGGACAGGAGAGAGCAGGCATCCTTGACGGACACCGATCGTCGTCCTGAAGAACTCGCCTGACTGATTGTTAAGTAGCACCGCGCTGCAGGCGTTCTTGTAAAGCGCTTCTATCATTTGGATCAGTCCCTCCTCTATGTTGAACGATCTCATGACTTGCCAGAGTCCGTCGTGCCAGACGCGATCAAATGCTTTCCTGAAATCAATGAAGTTGTGGTAGAGTTCGCGCTGATGATGCAGATGTTTCTCGATCAGGACGCGGCAGTTGAAAATCTGCTCTACAGTGCTTCTTCCAACTCTGAAGCCAGCCTGTTCTTCTGCCAGCAGTTCCTCGGCGAAAGTTTTGAGGCGGTTGAGAATGATTCTAAGCATTACTTTGCTAGGGTGACTTATCAGACTGATAGTTCTGTAGTTCTGGCACTGTTTCAGGTTTCCTTTCTTGGGGAGCGGGATCACTAGAGACTGTGTCCATTCTACTGGCCATTTCTTTTGCTCCCAGATCTTTTGACAGAGTGTAGTGAGGACCTTCGTTGTTACTTCTCCTCCATGTTTCAACAGTTCAGCAGGTACGTTGTCTACACCTGGAGACTTTCCTCCCTTCAGGCCGCGTACGGCTGCTTCCACCTCTTCAGCTAACACTGGCAGGTCTTCAGCCTTCCTGGCCCCAGCCTGGTTGTTTTGGAGGATGCTGGTGTCTGGCTCAGCCTTGTAGTTATACAAGTCTCGGCAGTACTCAGTCCATCTGTTTAGTACAGCAGTGTTTTCCGTAAGGAGTTGGCCGCTGCTGTCTTCGATGACTGTGGCTGTTCGCTGTTGAGTCTTGGTGAGGGTCCTTAGCGTTTCATAAGCCTTCTTGCTGTTGCCGTTTGCCATGCCCTCTTCCACGCTACAACACTGGTCTTCAATCCAATCTTCTTTGGCTTCTTTCATCCTCTTCCTGATCTTCTTGTTGACAAGTCTGTACTTGTTTGCTGATGTGAGGTCTTGGCCTCTCTTTTTCTTCCAGGCTCTCCTCTCATCACAGAGATCGAGGATGTCATCGGTGACCCAGGGCTGTTTGCGCTTCCTCTGCTTCCCCAGCACTTCTTCTGCTGTAGAAAGTAACACCTCTTTTATATTTCCAGCAAGGGTGTCTACGTCACAGTCCAAAGTAGCCAAGGCTGCAAATCTGCCTCCCACCTGGGCTTGGAAGAGCTCTTCTACTTCCGGGTCTTTTAGCTTCTGGAGGTCGAATTTGATGCGAGGGCTCTTGCTATCTCGTTTCAATGCCAGCTTCAACTTGAGGCTAGTAAGGACGAGGTTGTGGTCGCTGCCAATATCAGCGCCAGGAAAGGACCTCGTTTGTGCTTTGTTAACGCTGGATTTGAATCGTCGAGGCAGCAAGATGAAGTCAATCTGGTTATGGACCAGGCCTCCTGGCGATTGCCATGTCACTGTTCTTGACTTCTTGTGTGGATGGAGGGTATTAGCAACGGTGAGACGGTGACTCTGTGCGAACTCTAAAAGTCGCAGGCCTCTGTCGTTTGTTTCTCCAAAGCCAAACTTGCCAGCTGTTCCTGCCCATTGTTGGTAGGCGTCAGGGCCGATCTTTGCATTCCAGTCACCGAGGACAGTCAGAATGTCTTTCTTAGGTGTTTTCTTGATGATGTTGTCCAGTTGTTCGTAAAATTCTTCTAATTCTTCATCATCATGATCTGCTGTTGGAGCGTATACTTGAATGATAGTGATGTTGTGCGGTCGGGCGGAGATGCGGATGGAGATTAGTCTGCTTGACACGGGGGTGCAGCTGATGACAGTTCCAGCCACCTCTTTCCTTACGATAAAAGCTACGCCATGTTCGTGCTTGGTTTCTTTTCCGCTGAACCAGATTTTATGGCCTTCATCTGTTGTTGTTTCTCCGAAGCCTGTCCATCGAACTTCTGCAAGTCCTACAATGTCCCAGCGATAGCGCTTCAACTCGTGGGTGAGTTCCTTCACTTTGCCGCACTGGTAGAGTGTGCGAACGTTCCAAGTTCCGATAGTTATTCCTTGCGTGGGCAGCTTGATGGTGGGTTTGGTTCCAGTAACACACTTGTCGCCCCCACCCTGGAGACCTCCAATGGGGTGCGCGGTCGTTGGTGATCCGGGCCCCGACCGATCCGGCATGTTATTCTTATTCTGTTGCTTGTCCATCAGTCCTTTCAATGGGCTTAGGCGAACTTGGCGGCGCCCGTCTCCTCTCCAAGTATTTCAACTGACTGAGAGACGCGTCAGCCCCTCACGTTTCGCCCGCCAGCAGAAGCGGTTACCGGGGTGTGGCTAGGTAAAGGACCTGGAGCCAGCTGTGAGAATTGAGTGCCATGTGAAGACCAGTGCTCCCGCCTGCCCCAAGAGGCGCTGCTGGCTGAAAAGTCAAAGGTACTACTTCTCCACGAACACTCTACACCCCAACTAACTAACTAACTAACTAACTAACTAACTAACTAACTAACTAACTAACTAACTAACTAACTAACTAACTAACTAACTAACTAACTAACTAACTGTACCTTTCCGCCAAGCTGTCTGTTTATCAGCCATCACGCACCTCCGTTCCTTCAGTGAAAAACTTTTAAAAATCCCGAAGCTTAACATGAAAACTGTCGGGGAGCGTTCTTTCACCTTTTTAGCCCCAAGTGTGTGGAATTCTCTGCCGATTGAAATGCGGAATCTGCCCACATTATCACAGTTCAAAGCTCACTTAAAGACTTTTTTTTCTGTCGGGCATTTAACATGTAGCTCACCTTCAGCTACCTGTTGACTGACTGCCTTTTATTCTGATCCGGCCTAGAGGAAGTGGATGTAATATGTTGGGAAGGGACTGGAGTGGTTTAAAGTAGTGAATAATTGTGCGTTCGGGCAGTGGGTAGCTGTTCACATCTGCACGGGACATAGACGACCCCGCCCTCCACGAGTCCCCTGCTGCCTTGCAGGTTAGGTTTTGGATAACCAAGGGCTAGGGTGCTGACACGGTACCTGATTGGGTGTATGAACTTCCTTGATGAAGTCACTATCCAGGGCGAAAGAGTCCCATGAGGGTCTCATCGGCCACGTGTCCAGGACCAAGGCGAGCCACAAGTTATGTGGAGTTTCGGTTGTGCTCAAGAGCCTAGAGAGGGATGGGTTTCGCCAGGTCATTTTGCCCAAGACACACCACATGCAATGACAACCTTGCCTCAATCCATACCGGAACAAGGACCGCGCCTTCTGTCTTGCGCCAGGGCAGAGGTGTTAAGTGTGCTACTGGTGCACCACCAAAACTCCGTGCCAGAAACATCAGCATTGGCACCTGGAACGTCAGAACATTAAGAACGCTTGGAAAGGTAGAGGAACGGACGCACAAAATGAACAGATACCACTGGACCATCCTAGGACTGTGCGAAGTACGATGGAAGAACCTTGGGGAAACATCAACCCAGCAAAACCACAAACTGTATTACAGTGACAGAGAAGACAAACACGAACAGGGTGTCGGATTTCTCGTCCACAAAGACATCGTGAACACTGTCATTAGTTGTCGGCCAGTCTCCAGTAGGCTTATCACCATACGCTTGAGGGCAACCCCATTTAATATCACCATTGTACAAGTTTACGCTCCAACAACAGACTATGGCGATGAGGAAATAGAAGACTTCTATGACCAACTGCAAGAAGTCTTGGACCAGACCCTCAAGAAAGATATTCTTGTGGTGCAGGGAGACTGGAATGCCAAAATAGGAGAGGATGTTGTTAAGAAATGGAAAGGCACACGCGGACGCTACTGCAAATGCAGAGACCAACGACAGAGGCTTAAGGCTCCTGGAATTTGCCAGCTCAAATGAGCTAAAGCTGATGAACACGTTTGGCCCACACAAAGCATCCAGAAGGTGGACATGGCACAGCCCAAATGGAGAGCACCATAACCAAACTGACTACATCATTATGAAGAGACGCTTCCAAGCCAGTGTGAAAATTGCCAAGACAAGAAGTTTTCCAGGAGCAGATATTGGAAGCGACCATGACGTAATGATGATGACCTTCCGACTCCGCCTAAAGAAGGTCAACAAGCAGGGTCCCACCAGAATCAAGTTTGACCTCGAGAAGCTGAAAAACCCAGAGGTAGCGGAAGCCTTCCAGCAAAGGTAGGCGGAAAATTCGCGCCACTGCTACTTCTAGGTGTAGAAGACACAAATGTGGACACATTGATCGACACATTTAACACTGCTGTAACCCAAACAGCCAGTGAGATCCTTGGCAAACACCGACAAGCAAAGAAACCTTGGGTTACAACTGACATCTTTGCTCTATGTGACAAGCATTGAGAATTAAAGAAAAAGAAATCAGAGGTAGAAGATCTAAACAATACAGGGAAATTAACCAGGATATCAAGAAAAACATGAAAAAGGCAAAGAATAAGTGGACTGAAGATCAGTGTAAACACGTAGAAGAAAATCTGAACAAAAATAATAGCAAAAAAGCATACCAGCTGGTGAAAGACCTGACCAGTGTAAAACAAGGACGCTCCTCGATCATTCAAGATAATGACAGGAACTGTCTTACGGAAGACCAAGACATACTGAAGAGATGGACAAAGTACTGCTCAGATTTGTACAACCACCGAGCTACAGGGGACCCAGGCATACTTGTCAACACACCCGTAACCAACAATGGCAACTATCCCATCCTCCGAGAAGAAGTAGAGGCTGCAGTGAAGTCGCTGAAAAAAGGGAAGGCAGCAGGAGCAGACAACATCCCTGCAGAGCTAGTCCAAGAAGGGGGAGAAGACATAATAAGCGCCTTACTAACAATCTGCAATAAGATCTGGCAGTCAGGGGATTGGCCCACACCATGAACCCAATCACTTATAATAACTCTCCCTAAAAAAGGCAACTTACATCAATGCCAGAATTATCGCAAATCAGTCTTATATGCCACCCAAGCAAAGTCATGTTAAAGATCCTACTGAATAGGTTGAAGCCAAGAGCAGAGGAAATCATAGCTGAGGAACAGGCAGGCTTCAGACCAGGGCTCAGCACAACTGAGCAGATCTTCAACCTGAGAGTTCTATGTGAGAGGTACCTCCAGTACCAGCAAGACCTCTATCATGTCTTTGTGGAATTTAAGAAAGCGTTTGACAGGGTGTGGCATGCAGCCCTTTGGTCCACCATGAAGCTATACAACATCAATGCCAACCTGATCAAAGTCATAACAAACCTTTACAACAAGGCCACTAGCGCAGTCTGCTTCAACGGCAAAATAGAAAACTGGTTTAGGACTACAGTCGGAGTCAGGCAAGGCTGCTTGCTCTCACCTACTCTTTTCAACATCTTCCTGGAAAGAATCATGACAGACGCTCTAAAAATCATGAAGAAACTGTCAGTATTGGAGGTAGAACAATCACGAACTTGCGCTTTGCGGACGACATTGATGGCCTTGCAGGAACAGAGAAGGAGCTACCTCAGCTGGTGGAAAAGCTGGACAGTACAGCCATTGCGTATGGAATGGAAATCAGTGCAGAGAAGACCAAAATGATGACAATTAACACCAGTGGCATTGGCACTAACGTCATGATTGGAAGCCAAAAACTGGAAACAGTTAATAAATTCAAATACTTAGGAGCCATTGTGACAGATGAGGGATCAAAACCAGAAACACTGTCCAGGATTGCGCAGACAACAACAGCACTGACAAGATTGAAGACCATATGGAAGGACAGAAACATCACGCTCTGCTCCAAGATCAGACTTATGCGCTCCTTAGTCATCTCAGTGTTCTTGTATGCCTGTGAGCCATGGACCCTCACAGCAGACCTTGAAAGGAGGATACAAGCCACTGAAATGAGATGTTTTCGAAGGCTGCTTGGCATTTCATACAGAGATCACATCACGAACGAGGAAGTGTGAAACAGAATCAGGCAAGCCATCGGGCCCTATGAAGACCTATTAGCCATTATGAAAAAACGCAAACTGAAATGGTATGGGCATGTCACGCGTTCAGCAGGGCTTGCCAAAACAATCCTGCAAGGCACTGTGCAAGGAGGAAGAAGGAGAGGAAGACAGAGGAAAAGATGGGAGGACAATATCTCAGAGTGGACAGGACTGAGGCTGGGCGATACTCTAAGAATGGCAGAGAACAGAGAGGAATGGAGGGAGCTGGTTGCCAAGTCATCAGTGGTGCCCCAACGGTCGGCAAGACTACGGGATATAGATTAGATTAGATTAGATTAGATTAGATTAGATTAGATTAGATTAGATAGATAGATAGATAGATAGATAGATAGATAGATAGATAGATAGATAGATAGATAGATAGATAGATAGATAGATAGATAGATAGATAGATAGATAGATAGATAGATAGATAGATAGATAGATAGATAGATAGATAGATAGATAGATGATTGATAGATAGATAGATAGATAGATAGATAGATAGATAGATAGATAGATAGATAGCCTGTGTCTGAAAGAGAGGGTGTGCTGTTGTGCATGCGCAGTGAGTCCACTGTTTTCCTGGAGAACAGCGCTATACAAGAACTATTTATTATTATTATTATTATCCCCTTCCCGCCCACTGGACGCATATTTTGTTTCTGAAGTCCCTGTTCACTCAACGACTAAATGCCACAGCTGTCCACCGTCCACGAAACATCGATACAAACTGGTCCCAGCAAGAGACATAGATTCTCATGAGCCCCCGCAGTAGCCGGGGATCATGAAGATCTATGTCTCTTTCACCTAGATCGTGTTCACGTTTTCTCGGCAGTGAAGGGGTAAACAGTAGACAAGCGTTCTAGCGGACTGCCGTCACTAACAAATGCCATCACCCATTCATCCGTCACTAATCTGAGGTAAAAACTAATCACTCGCAGACTAATACGCTTATAACTTCCTCAGTATCAGGTCATAATCCGTCTAGTTTCAACCTGAATAGATTCTCATGAGCCCACGCTACAAGAGGAATTTTATCCAGACCGAAAAGGTAACCGCTTTGCGTGTTAAATTCAAAGGAATGGGCTATCCAGCAAAGAAAGAATCACGCTTTGATCAAGAAAGAGGCATATATTCTCATGAGCATTCTCATGGGGCGGGCCGTGGGGCAATGGTAAAGGCGCCTGCCACCAATGCTAAAGGTGCGAGGTTCGATACCGGGTTCCGGCGTCGGACTTTTCTCCACTAGTAAGTGTTACCGTTAATTCGGACAGACCGTCCGTGGTTCTTTCTCCGCGTACTCCGGCTCTTCCTCCAACTCCACTTTGGCACGGCTCCAGCTCACATTATAAATTTCCAAAACTTCAGTAGCTGAGCTGACCCTTCGTATCATGTGAATTTCCCGTGCTTGTACTGTGTTTGTCTTTAGAGTGAATGCGTGTGTGTCACAAGAGCGTGCGTGTTCGGTTCAATTCGCGGGGCTTTGAGCCGATTCGCAGAATTGGGTAAAGCGCCTATATAAAACAGGCCGTATTTATGCGCCCCTGCTGCATCAGTGACTATGCGAATCCACGCCTCATGCTGATAGAGGGCGTTGTATGATGTACTCAAAGATCAGGATGCACGTTGAAACTACGGACGGTGCACTTATGATACTAATACCTTTTGTCTCGGGCCATTCTCTACATTATGAGCTTTGCAACGCCCAACAACTAATACATGTAGCTCTTTCTATATCGTCTGTCAGTTCTGCAGGGATAAATGCTTGTAAGGTATGCACAGATGCTCATAAGGCCGTGCTCTATGTCGGATCCTCATGCTCTGCCTCATGATTACTCTCTATGTTCCAAAGCACTCTGTTGTAATGGCAAAGTTTGCTCTGTGGCGATACCCAAACTACCCATCTGCATCCTCTCGCACAACGCCAATTTACTGATTGAACAATCACCTTGTTGAGGGGATTGGAGGGGGTGGGGTGTGGGGGGGGGGGGGGAGGGGGCGGCGAGAGTAAAAGTAATTAAGATGTCGTGAACGTGGCTCCCACACTTAAAACATGTATTATGTGTTAGGTGGCTGTCGTAGTCGTAGTATAATACAATCACACCAGACACACGCATGTAGGGTTATTGTAAAGAAACTTCACTCAGCTGCAACTCGTCACTCGTGGCACAAGGTTGTAGACTACAGTGGAGTAACGGTTCCAACAATACCTTATTCTCACGATTCACTCTCAGCACACTGCGTCCACAAATGCATCCACACGTTGGTACACTGTCTCGTACAATGCATCCACAATTCTGTTACACTGCGTCTCCCATACAATGCACCAACATTGATACACTGTCTCCTCTACAATGCATCAACACTTTTGACACACCGCGTCTCTCATACAATGTACACACATAATTCGCTAACACGCCTATTTATACTATTACAAATTCCCAGAACAATCCCGCAGACTACACAACTCAACCAATCCGAAAAGAAAGCGTAACCAAAACTCATTTATATTCACAAGAAAGCACACTCTAGATCTGTCCACAGCCTTCAACAAACTTCTAGGCGCATAAAATAAATGTTGCAAAATGTTGCCAAAGATTACTACACAACTTTGAGGTCATATGATATTTGAGGTCACTAGAACGGCCACAATCTTTCCAGAACCGGCTTCCAGTCTAATGTAGATCAGACTTTATAACATTGTAACGAAAATACGCGTCATAACAAAAATTGATCGCAATTCTCCATGCAAAAGAAAAACGAATCATACTAAAAAGGTATGTAATTCTTATCCAAAATAACTCAAATGAATATCGGATCTTTCCTATGATTAACACACACATGCTCTCAAAAGAATAACACAAACACAAACGCAACAATTTGTTTACAACACTATGCGGTGATTAGTTTGTCTCTAACATTCAGTGCAGGTTTTATATGTTAGGCACCCCACTATTGCATCTGGATGGTGTTTGCATTTTCCAGCAGTGAAACGGTTAAATCTCTGTATTTGTTGAGATTATTTCTTCTGTTGCTCCCTACTTTACAGCATCTCCATGATCAGCTCGATTAGTATAGCAAGCTCGACTGAGTCAGCTGAAACTGAAACCATGAAACTTTTCGGCACGATTACAAATTATCATTATTATCTAAACAAAAAAAGTCTATCGGGCGTAAAACAATGGCCAACACTGCATTTCCTCATACACACGATGAAATCTCACTGAGGAATCCAAAACGATCATCGACGTAACATGATTTACTCGTTTTGAAAAAAATATATGTCACTCATATCTGTTTAATTTCTTTATGTGTTTGGCGATTGTTTCATACGTTCTGAATCTTACTGTACAGGAGTCTCAAGACTGTTGTAGTGTGAATCGCTATATGTGCCGTTATTAGCATTACAGCGCAGCATGGCCGAGGGTCAAGGTCACATGTGTACAAGGTCATGGGCACAGGTGGACAAGGTAAATGACTCAAGTGGACAACATCATCTAATCCATGCAAAATGATGTAAAATAAGCAACTTTTGCTCTACATGGTGTTCCCTTAGGGATAGTAAATAATAGTCATTAATAAAAAGGTCAAGGTCGCACACATTCAAAGAGATTTTTCAACCTACACACCTACGCCTACAAAATTGTGCCTTGTAAGGAAGTCACGACTAATCCCTGTTACACTTTGACACCTCCGAACTAGGTACATGTCTTACGTGTAAGGACTCGTGAAATGTACGTTACTGTTCACAACCTTCATGCATCGATTTTTCCTTCGTAGACGATTGCATAACGACCAAACCGTGACGACCTTTGGAAAGACTAGTCTCGTTAACAAACTGTAGAAAAAAATATCAACATACTAACTCTGTTTCCAATTAACAGTGATATCGTAGGATGGTTTGTCTCAATGCAATTTTTTTGTGTACTTGAAATTTATATCGGTTTTAAACCCCTTCACGTGGATCCATTATTTGAGCAAGCCATTAAATGAATCGAGGTAATATAAATTGCTGTAAAGTGTGTTCTCGTAATTATTGAGTTCTGGTTACTGCGTTTTTAATTTGTTATGTATAATGACACATGCGGCAATGTGTTGGTCGTTGGGAAGGTACATTTCACAACGATGAAATGTCAGGTCTGGGAGTGTCTTTAAAGCGTCGTAGCCAAATAACCACTCATCGTGTTTATTGCCTTTATGTTTAGACTACAATAGTTACTAAGGCATACGGTGTGTGTGTGTGTGTGTGTGTGTGTGTGTGTGTGTGTGTGTGTGTGTGTGTGTGTGTGTGTGTGTGTGTGTGCACGTGAGTAGCTTAATTATATTTTAATGTGTTTAATGTTCTTCCTTTTATGTTGCGCGGCACCGCAACGATTACCTAATGTATTGTTACATATGGCAATAAAGTTCTATCATCATATTGTTTCAGTAAAATATTTTAGTCTAATTCAGAGCGCATATACTGATCGGCAATAAAAACAAACTACACACATATAATTTTGTGACAATGGAGCACACACGCGCTCTTTCATAAAATGAATGATGGCTAGCGTTAAGGCTTCCTCAGACGGAGAATCGAAACGAAACATTTCGTCGAAATGTCCGGATTTCAGACATTTCTCCAACATTTCACCGTTTCACGAAATGCGAAACGACACATTTCACGAAATAGAACTTGTCTCTATTTTGCGAAACGACACATTTCACGAAATAGAACTTGTCTCTATTTTGCGAAACATTTCGCCGAAACATTTCGACCGTTACCCAATCAGCGTCGTCCGCTGCCAATCTGACGTCATTCAAGCCCAAATACTGAGGATAGCAACGGGAAAGCGATGCCGTGGATTCAGGTCTATTATGGCTAGAATTGCATGATATGACGCACGATTCTGTAAGATTTAAGCGGAGAAATCGTTTTCGAAATGAAATCTATCAAGTATCATCACTAAAGTACTACCAAAATATGATTTTAGATCAGTTTTCTAAACCCTACTTTCATCGGCTGCTCTGCGAAGCCGCCTACACAATGACGGCTATCGCTTCGAGACGGCGGCATCCTCGATTCATTTGAACAGAGATATCCAGAGAGAGGATTCGTAGCTTCCCTTGTTTCGATTTTAATTTCCACCGCGCATGTCCGTCGATGAAGTTTCACTGCTGTCTTCCGGTATTTCATTAGATTCACGCGTCTGCTTCAAAGTTCTAATTGTTTTGGTTTCCAGAAAGGCTTTCTATTGTTTTTCCGAAACAATAACCATGCCAGGAAAAAAACTGTTCTGTTGTTGGATGCGGTACGTGTAGTGTAAGGTGTCGGGGTGTGCATTTTTTTTAAGATACGCCAACGCAAAAATCCTGAATGGGAGCAGGCACTCGTCCTGGCTATCAACAGAAGTGACCCCAGTTTCAACATCGAGAATGCGTGCATTTGCTCTCGCCACTTTGAAGAAGAATGTGTCCAGACTTCAGGTTGGTGCTAATTTGATTATTATTATGATAATTCTGACTGATGAATGTCAAACTGTGACCCATTCGGCCATTGGCAGTGTTTTCTGCACGCTGACTCACAAAGCATTCATCATTCATGCTTGAATTGGTGTGCAGTTTTCTTTCATGTAGGGCGGGCAACTTCACACACACTGACACAGGTCTCAAGAATCTGCTGCACTTTAGTGTTTCTTTGTAACTCTTTTCTAGATGGCATTATCATAATAGCTGGTGTTAATGCGTGTGTGAATAAAATGTTAACAAGCTTATTCTATGAAATACTTGTTTTGTAACAGTGAGAATCAAAAAATGACCTGGGCATAACGTTTGATCGATAATGCATCTTTACTTTTTGACTTACTTACATCATAGACCAATTGTATAATTGGTCAATGCTTACATACTACAGGTGGCAATTATAATAAAGCAAACAAAATGTTAGGAATAACAAGAGATCCTTTGACTTTCTGCAGGAAGATACATTTATTCAGTTGTATAAAACAATGATGAGGCCACATCTCGAATATGGTATTGTAATATGGAGTCCACAACGTAAGTTAAAAGACAGTCTATAGCTATTGAGAAAGTGCAAAGTTGAGCCACAAAACTAGTTAAAAGTTGTAAAAACCATATTAAAACCACCACAAATACTAAACCTCCCAAATGTAAAATATAGACGCTATCATGGTGATTTAAATTTTAATACAGCTGTACAAGATTATTACTAACATTGACGACTTGGATTACTTACAACACTAATGTAACCAGAAATCATGAACTGAAGACTAATGTAAATTATAGCAGAACTAACGTTAGGAAGCATTGTTTTATTAATCATGTTTTAAATACTGGAATGCACTAGACCCAGTAACAAGAAGAGCATCCAATGTTAAAATGTTTAAAAGCCTTATGGATCTTATTAGAATGATGGGGTGCTTTGATTATGATTAGTGCAAATTGCATGTCGCATAAACCCCAACGTATTAATATTTTTTTAAACACGACGGGACACTGGAAAGGCTTTACGGCCGAATATATTATATAGTCCCTATACCTATACCTTGGTCTCTGTTCTCATGTTTCAATTGTATGCTCTTATTTCAGGTACAAGTGGAAGACACTCCCTGGTGCCAGGAAGCCTGCCTACAAGATTGATGCCAACAAAAAGTGTGGAAACTCCCAAGCCCCCACCCAGAAAGCCTCCAGTGAGTAACATGCAGATTGTCTCATGAACTCATACCAAATTTGTAATATACATGTAACAACACAGATCAAAGATGACTTGGGTTAGTTTTAAAACAAAATGTGCTCAGATTTGTGCACAATGACACTGTGGGCCAGCTATGCTTGCTGCATTTTTTATTTTTTTAAACATCAGATTCAGCGCAATGAAATATACAATGTGAGTTTTCTGCTAAATTTTTACGTTGCTTTAGTAAAATATCTTAATGGTACATTATTATAGCTTCTGTTTTTGTTTCAACCTAGACTTTGTTTATATATTTTTTTTAAAAATTATACTCCAATTTAATCTACTAGTGAATATTCATGGTCTCATTTACTAGTTATTATTTTTTGTTAATGTTTAACATTTTAATGATGTATTTACTATTCTATTACCACTTATTATTAAATTTGCGATGGATATTATTCTTACATGACTGTACTATACGTGTAAGTTCATGTTTTTGCAATGTTGCAATTTTGCAAAGTACTTTGTTATCCTTTACTACTAGGTCAATGATAATCTATTATAATTATATTACATTATAATATTACCCTGTTATAGTTACTATAATATTACCCTGTTAGTGTTATAGTTACTACTTGTGATTCAATTTTTTTAAAATTTTAATTCCAATAAACTACTTGTTTATATTTTGCCTCATGCATATGGGTATTAATTATTAATAATATTGATTTCTAATAGTAACTGGGACATTATTTGTATTCTTACATCTACCATTCTATAACTTATTAATCTATTTACATTTTAAGATTGAGGTTGATTTGATAAATTAATATAATAGTTATTGACTCAGTTATTCTTATAATTACTATTTATTCGGTTATTCAATTTATCCATTTTTGTGTCTGTGGGAAGGGGGCTATAAACTACAAATAAGTAAACAGTGTCGGCCTAAATATCTGAATACAACAGAAGCATGTTATGCTTACAAAATTGTGCCTTGGTGGCAGTGCTAAACATTAAAAAGCAAAGCTATTTATATTTTAATTTATTAGATTTGATTATTGATTATCTCTATAATTTGTGTTCTGAAAAGCAATTTACAATGGTCAGTAGAAATTAAAGCTGCCAATGCTGTAAATTATTGATACTGTGATCATGCATGTATGACTGATTGCTATAAAAAAATTAAAGCGCATGGATGCCACAAGATAAAAAACATGACCCAATATTGTTGCAGATGGAGAGACTACCGCCCTCTTTCCCAGAGCTGGTTGTCTACTACACCTTCGGGGAGATCCAAGCTGCTGCAGAGAGATTGCCTTCACCATGGATAAAGGTTTGCAGCACAGAGAAAGAGATTGTGGTGGGTGTCGTGGAAGGCAGTGTGCTGAAGGTAAAAGTCAGCATAAACCCAGATTTTGTGGCTACGTTTACTGTACATGGCTTCACAGTACCCGGTGAAAAAAGAACCCTGGAGACTGTATCTCTGAAAAACTTTCTGACAGAGCTATTAACAAGGACCATGTGCAAGGGCGTGACTGCGCAAACCTTGCAAGAATTTGCAAATTTTCCCGCCAAGGGTCAGTTGTACTTTCGCCACATTGTGTGTCTCTCAGCTGATGTGCACACATCCACTGTAAGATCCAACAAGTGTGCTTGGCTGCTTGATACAAATGATAGCGACATGTGTGCGCACTGCCGGTATACTGAAACACTTTTGAAGAAGAAGTTGGAGAGAGCGGTCCGTGCCGAGAAAACCCCAGTGTGTGCCAATAACCCGTTAAAACTTTCAAACAGCGTACTCAAGAAAGCATTCAAGGAGGCACGGAAACATTCCAAAGCGGTAGAAAATAAGCTTGAAAAATTTAGAAAAGAAATGGCAGCTGAAAGTGTTGCAGTCAGTGCTTCTGTGCACAAGTCACTGCAGACAGTGATTAACGATAAAGTTGGATCTTTGAACAACCCCCTGACAAAGCTTTTCTGAGAAGAGCAGCTCAAGGCTTTCAGCTGCAAGAAGAAAGAAGGTATGCGCTGGCATCCAATGATGGTGAGGCTGGCCATACTGCTCCACAGCAGAAGCCCTGCAGCTTACGACACCCTTAGAAAGACTGAAGTGCTGCATCTGCCAGGCCAGTCAACTCTGCAGGACTACACGAACGTCTTCAAACCCTCTGCTGGCTTCAGCAGGAACACCCTCGACTCCATCACAGAAGCTACAAAGAACTTCACAGATGAAGAAAGATTTGTTGCCTTGCTTCATGATGAGATGTCAGTGAAGGCGGACCTTGTGTTTGATCAGCGTTCCAATGAGCTGGTGGGATTTATGAATGGTACAGAGGAACTGGCAACACATGCCCTAGTTTTCTATGTGGTGGGGATTAACACAAACCTGAAGACAAGCCTTGCATTTTTTCCTACTTCCAGTGCCACAGCAGATGATCTGTACCCAGTGTTCTGGAGGGCCATCGGTCTTCTTGAGAAAGTGTGCCACCTAAAGGTTGTGTCTTCCACAAGCGACAAGGCAACCCCAAACCAGAGGCTGTACGACATGCAGGGAGTGGGACAAACCTACAAAACAGTAAACATCTTCTCCACAGACAGGGAGGTGTTTTTCATTTCAGATGCACCCCACCTGATGAAAACTGTGCGCAACAACCTCAGCAACTCTGGAGCTGGCAAAAACACCAGGTATCTGTGGAAAAATGGAAAACACCTTCTGTGGAAGCATGTACTTGATGTTTACCACAGGGACTGTGCACAAGAGCTGAAACGGACACGGCTGACTTATCATCATGTCCACCTGACACCATCATCATCATGTCCACCTGACACCATCATCCGTGATGAATGTTCGTCTTGCGGTTCAGGTTTTGAGTGAGAGGGTGGGGAAAGTCATGAAGGAATATGGAGGAGAGGAATGCCAGGAGACAGCAAATTTCATCCTTATGATGGACAGGTTTTTTGACTGTATGAATGCGAGAGCAAAAGATGAGGGGAAGCGTTCAAGAAAACCTGCGCTGAACCCATACACAAGCAACGACGATGACAGATTTGCTTTCTTTGCCGATACGCTGCAGTTTTTTCTCGATTGGAAGCAGTCTGTTCAGGAAAGGCCAGGATTCTCTCAGACTGAAAAAAACAAAAATGTTCATTTCGCAGCAGACGTTGAAGGGATTATGCATGACACTGAGAGCCTTTCCAGAACTTTGCAGATACCTCCTTCAGAATGGAGTGGAGTTTGTGCTGAGCAACCGGTTCTGCCAGGATCCCCTGGAGAAGCATTTTGGGAGGCATCGTGGAATTGGACGACTGTGTGACAACCCTTCTCTTTGGGCATTTTCGCACAATGAAACCAAGCTGCGCATACAGAGAAGTCTTGCAGTTGCCATTCAGCCCAAAGGGAACACCTCGAATGAGCAAGGAGAATCTGAGATCATGATAAGCAACAGTCCATTGAAAAAAAGAAAGCGCTGAGACTTCTTTTGATGCAAGTGTGTTTATGATGTGTGTGGAATTGGTGTGAAAAGCAGCATTAAGGCTTAGCTTACCTGAACTTGAAGTGTGTGTGTGTGTACAACGTGCTGTACAACATTGTTTTCAAACTAGTAAACCTCATGGGCGGACACTGAACATCGCTCACCGTGGGGGTAGCAGCTATTTTTTGAACCGTCCTACAATTAGCACAGTTTCTGCTAATTACCAGCGTCTGTGGGGCCTGGCCACCATCATGATTAGCCTGTAAGCCTAACCCTCATCACCAGCTGGAGGATGATGTAAAATTTATTGGGGATCCAGATGTGGAAGTAGAGCATCGCTGTGAAAAGTTCAACAATCCTTAATCTGTGTCACGCCATTTCACCGTACGGGGACAGTATGTCACAGCAGCCTGAGCGTGGTAGAAGCGACAGCAAGAAGCGAAAACAGCTACAAAATACGAGCGACTCGAGTGGTCAAGAAACACCTAGACAGAAGAAAAGCAAAGCCAAGAACAGGACTTTAAAGTCGAGATCGCTCAGTGTTTTGGCCTCTATTCGCGACCACTTTCCTGCGACAAGTTGGTCAGGCGCTGCCATTGATGTGTCGCACATAGTTGCAGGCACAGTGATGGCGGATCGCAGAGACGGAGACGGTGTCAAGGACAGTGTCAGTGTCACTGTCAGTGAGGGCGACGGTGCGAGGGTTGATCTGTCGAGTAAGGCAGAGGATGTTTCTAATGCTGTCCTTCTGCACGAGATTCGGAGCATGTCTAAGAAGATCGACATTCTCAGCTCGACGGTGGATGAGCTTAATGGAAGGATAATGGAACTTCACATTGAAAACGACCAACTGAACAAAGACATTGGCAGTATGAGGGAGAGAGAGGAGCAGCTGAGGAGCCAAGTGACAGAAGCGAAACACCAAGCGGCGCTTGCACACAAACGTGTGGTCGACCTCGAACAGTACACGAGGAGAAATAACGTCCGAGTGTTTGGTGTTCAGGAGGGAGAAACGGAGTCAGCTGAGGCGGTGGAGAATAAGGTGTTGAAAATGATCCACGATAAGCTAGGCCTCAGAGACATCAAAACAAGTGACGTTGAGGCGTGTCATCGGCTGGGGAAAAAAACAATCGGGCAGCATACGGCCAGTGATTGTCTGCTTCTGTTCCAGGAAGGTTACCCAAATGGTGATGCGTAATAAGAAAAAACTCAAGGCACGGACTTAATGATCGTTGAACACTTAACTCGTGAGAACTATGCACTGCTGACTCAGTGTCGGGGGCACCCCAATGCTGTTTCAGTGTGGTCAAGACTGGGCAAGATCTACGCAAAGACCCATCGATCTCCAGATCGTGCAGGTTGACAAAATTGCCGACCTGAACGATCGGGAGATTGATATGGCCGCTGCCTCTGCCTCCACCCCGGAAAGTTTTGCGCGACGCGGACGCCACACTTGGAGGGGTGGACGTGGGGGCCAGGGGTATGCTTTTGGGTGGCGTGACCGCCAGCCTGCACGGCACGCGCATAGTCACAGTGGCCTTTCTCAAGCCGCTAAGTTTAGCTCTACAGCTCGGGGTGGTATTCTATCATCCCACCCATCTACCTTCGCCGAGTCGTCAATGGAAAATGATAGTCCGAGTGAAGAAACCACCTTGAAAGAACGACTGTAACCACTGGTAATGCATGTCAAACACATTTTACGGTCAGTGATGCCGCGCAATGTTTACATTATGTGATTACAGTCACTGGGTCACGCATGCGCTCACTTTAAGCGGAAGCTTTTGCCAGCTGTGCAGGCTAACGGTGCGATTCGCAGCCTCTGGAGTGTTTATCGAATATTTTGAGCTTTTGGTAATGGTCAGACAGGCTACCTGTGTATAGTTTACAAGTCTTCACCCTGTGCTATGGATCTTACCAATGGGCGATTGTGCTAGCGAGGTTGAAACCGTGGGAGCTCATCCGTGACCCAGTGACACGAGGTTGTGAAGTCCCATGCCATGTGCCCACCATTCACGGGGCCGCTCGAGGGGTATGCTTTACCTACGGTGTAACTATTTTTCCATAACTGTTTCATTACTTATTCCTTGTTAATTCCTCAATTTCCCGTTAACCGCACGCTTAGTGCGAGCGGTGTAAACTATATTCCCCGTAATCAGCATTTTTGTACTTGGGGTACACACTAGACTTAATAATGTGTTGTGTGGTGTTTTTTTTTCTTGTATGATAATATGCGATCAGTAACTAGTATGGTGACATCTTTTTTTTTCTTTCTTTTTTTTCCCGTAGGGGTAGGTCAGTGAAAATTCTCGTGTGCCTCTGCAGCTGCAGGAGCACATGAGAGTTTGAGCCACTGGTAGCAACATGATATGGAATATCCGCAGTTATATGTATTTATGAAGAACATACAAGCTAAACAGCCAGCGTATAAATTCTGACACACCATATGAACTACTACGTGTGTTGGTGTGTTATGGTCTCAGCGTCATACTGGTAGTGGAGCTTTGTGTGTGTTGGTGTGTGTGTATATAATATTTTTTTTAATGTTTTTAATTTTTTTTTCAAGTCACCACAGATTTTGCTTTGAAAACAGGGTGTATTTTATTTCTTTCCTCCACTGTTGGGAGCGTCTTCATGCAAATAACACAGTTGTACATTTTTGTATTGTTTTTGTTTATGTGTTTCTGTGTATTTTTTGTTGAAATGTTTATTTTGTGTGGATATGACTGCTGGGCTAGTGTTGTATACTTTTCTCTTTTTTTTGCCATTCTGGGAACAAATGGGAAACCTGAGCCGTTCATGATACAATTACATATATTCTGTACCTACAGTTTGTTGGTGTGTAAAATGGTCAAGACTACAACACAAGTCAATTGAAAATATGTACTTTTAACGCAAACGGCTTAGGTCAGCATCAAAAAAGAAAAGATGTACTGAATTTCCTCAGACAGAAAAAGGCCAGTATTTACTTTCAGCAAGAAACTCATCTCAAGACATCTAGTGAAAACATGATGAGGGCTATGTGTGGGTTTGAATGTTTTTTGAGTGGCAATGACACAAATAGTAAAGGTGTTGCCATACTGTTTAGTAACAATTTTGCTTATAAACTGCATGAAGTGTGTAGAAGTGATAACGGAATGTACATTGTATTTGACATTGAAATAGCAGATAAACGGATGACTGTCCTAAATGTTTATGGTCCTAGTAATGTGGACTGCCCCTCCTTTTTTGACATTGTATTTAAGGAAATAGACAGACTAGACAACCAGTATGTCATCATTGGGGGTGATTGGAATGTTGTTTAGAATGTTGATAAGGACACTTTTAGGTATAGAAATATTAATCGCCCACGCTCAATGAAAAAAGTGCTTGATATTATGACTGTATTTGATCTAGTGGATGCATGGAGAGAGCTTCACCCTGTAACCAGACAGTATTCATGGCGTCGGTTTAATTCTACCCAACAGGGGAGGCTGGATTACTTCTTGATTTCAGAATGTTTAATGTTGGATGTCATATCTGCAAGGATTGAATCAGGTTATCGCTCCGATCACTCATTGGTGTCCATTGATTTTTTTGCGAAACCTAACATTAAAAGAACTTACTGGAAATTCAATAACTCCTTGCTTAAAGATAAGTCATATGTTGATGTTGTTAAAAAAGCTATTTTAGAGTTAATGAGACAGTATGGCATTGTATTGTATAATATGGATAATATTGGTAATGTTAGGAATAATGACTTACAATTCAGCATTAATGTCCTTACAATTCAGCATTAATGACCAGACCTTTTTTGAAATGATTCTCTTAGAGGTTCGGGGCCGAACCATGGAACTTAATATTCATGATGATAATATCCCACTCTTGCAAGAGAAAAAAAATGAGCTTGTTGAACTAACAAGAAAAAAAACAACAGACGGTGTGATTGTTCGGTCCCGAGCTAAATGGGTGCAGGAGGGGGAGAAGGTTTCAAAATATTTTTGCAACTTAGAAAATAGAAATTATGTTAGCAAAGCAATGAATTTTTTAGAGAAGGATAATGGTGATGTAATACATGATGACCAGTCTATTCTAAAGGAAACCCAAGTTTTTTTATGAACAGTTGTATGCTTCTAGAGAAGCAGAACTTGTGGATATTGACCTACCTGCTACTGTTGTCAGTCCCTCGTTGTCTGAGGAGGAGAGAGAATCGATTGAAGGGCCTATCTCTTTGGATAAAGCACTTAGTGCTCTGAAACGAATGAATAATAACAAATCTCCTGGTTCGGATGGCTTTACCTCCGAATTGTACAATTTGTTTTGGTGGACATTGATTGCTTTCTTCATCTTGTCAGATCTGTTAACCATGGTTTTCAGTGTGGTCAGATGTCAGTCACTCAGAGGCAGGGAGTGATCACCTGTATACCAAAGGAAGGTAAACATAAAAAGTTTTTAAAAAACTGGAGGCCCATTACTCTCCTGAACACTAGTTATAAAATCGCATCAGCCTGTATATTCGAGCGATTGAAAAAGGTACTGCCCTCCATTATTCACCAGGACCAAAAAGGTTTTCTGAAGGTTGATTGATTGTACATTGCTTAACGTCCCGACAGCAACAAGGCTTTCTCAGGACGTGCCTGCACTGCTTGTGAAAAAAAATAAATAAACAGAACATTGAATGTATGTCGCCAGCCGGTCAAATACATTAAATAAACCTAACACATGGGGCCTAAATAAAGCTAAGACCATTTAGCAACACACATCCAATATCACGAGCTACAGGCAGTGCAGACAGTAGGGAGAGTTTTAAAAAGGCAAATACTGGTGAATGGACAAAGGGTAGACAGAAACACATGCCCCAGAATAGAGAGAAAAACCCACCCTGTGGGGCTGACCAGGGTGACCCTGGGAACTAAAAAATACCTAACCCCACCCAAGTCCCCCAGGGCAGACCCGGGTGGGGTGTTTTCTGAAGGGTCGATACATTGGGGAGAATATTCGTCTTCTATATGATGTACTTTTTTTATACACATGTCAGTCATATGCCTGGGCAGCTTCTGCTTGTAGACTTCGAGAAGGCGTTTGATTCAGTTGCCTGGTCTTTTATAAACAAATGTCTGGACTTTTTAAATTTTGGTCCTGACATTAAGAGTTGGATCAGAACTTTTTACAATCAGATAAATGCTTGCATTTCAGTCAATGGCCAATACTCTAGATGGTTCCGGGTATACCGGGTCTGTCGGCAAGGTGATCCAAGCTCGCCATACATCTACCTACTTTGTGCAGAAATTTTGGCTTCTATTCTACGTCAGAAAAAAAAATATTAAGGGTTTAATGATTAGGGACATCGAGCTACTTCTCTCGCAGTTTACAGATGATACGTCGGTGTTCCTGGATGGTAGCAGAAAATCATTCATACCTTACGTTACTTTGCATCCTTTTCTGGTTTGAAAATTAATCTAGACAAAACGCAAGTGATTTGGCTTGGATCCATGAAAAATTCTCCCACACGCGACATGCCAGATTCCAACTTTATCTGGGATCCTGGGATCTTTAAGGTACTTGGCATTAAATTTTCTACAGATGTGAATAGTATCACCAACATCAATTATGAAGGAAAGCTGGAAGAAATTCGACGGGTCTTACTTATATGGTCTAAGCAACAGCTTACTCCTTTAGGTAAGATCACGGTTATTAAAACACTTGCTGTGTCAAAGATTGTTCATCTTTTCACTAACTTACCAGACCCACCTACACCTTTTCTCACGGAACTTAATAACATGTTATTCTCCTTTCTGTGGGATGGTAAACGTAAAATCAGTAAGTCTGTTGTATGTTCAGCATACGAGACAGGTGGTTTACGTATGCTGAACATTTTTTCTTTTCTGACGGCTCTGAAAGTCAGCTGGTTGAAACGACTATTTGGGTGTGACTCTCAGCTGCAGAGGTTAGTGTTGACTTGTTGTCCTATGTTTAGAGATATACAGATATTTGGTGGGGAATTTGCAAATGTGTTGATGCATCAATGCAAAAACAGTTTTTGGGCTGATGTTGCCAAACACTTTAAGACATTGTATAATAGATGTGCACCAACAAATTTTAATGAGTTGCTGTCCGAGTCTATACACTATAATAAGAATATAATAAAAACTGTACATCTACATGAATGGAAAGAAAATGGAATTGTGGCAAATGGTGATCTTTTAGACCAAAATGGCAAACAACTCTTTTTTGTGCAATTTAAGCTGGTGTACCCTGAGGTCTCAACTAATTTTCTCTTATATACTGGTGTAACCAATGCCATTAGGGTTTATATTGACTCAACCCCACCCGGGTCTGCCCTGGGGGACTTGGGTGGGGTTAGGTATTTTTTAGTTCCCAGGGTCACCCTGGTCAGCCCCACAGGGTGGGTTTTTCTCTCTATTCTGGGGCATGTGTTTCTGTCTACCCTTTGTCCATTCACCTGTATTTGCCTTTTTAAAACTCTCCCTACTGTCTGCACTGCCTGTAGCTCTTGATATTGGATGTGTGTTGCTAAATGGTCTTAGCTTTATTTAGGCCCCATGTGTTAGGTTTATTTAATGTATTTGACCGGCTGGCGACATACATTCAATGTTCTGTTTAGTTTTTTTTTCACAAGCAGTGCAGGCACGTCCTGAGAAAGCCTTGTTGCTGTCGGGACGTTAAGCAATGTACAATCAATCAATCAATCAATTATATTGACTCAACAGCACTTGAACCGGCTGGAGACAATATAAAGTCTGATAGCAAGGTATGGTCCCTCATTTTAGAAGGTGGATCAAAACTGGTTTACGCAACTCTTGTGAAAATAAAGTCTAATCCTGTCTGTGTGCGAAAGTGGAAGGAAATGTTTGATGACCTACCAGAATGGAAATGTATATTTTTGAAATCACCTAAAACAACCCCTGACTGTCAGCTCAGGTGGTTTCAGTTAAGGCTGATACACAGACTCTTGCCCACAAAACGATTTTTGTTTTTACGTAAACTGTCCAACACGGCAATGTGTACATTCTGTCAGCATGAGGAAGAAACTATTACGCATCTTTTTTGGGAGTGTCATTGTGTACAGAAGTTTTGGACAGACATGGTAAAGTGGTTACAGGATGATTGTGCAAACTGTGCAACTCCTAGCTTTTGTAAGGAGTTGGTGCTTTTCGGAACTACCAAAAATTTCAAGTCAGACATTGTTATAGACCTAATGATTCTGGTTGCCAAGTTTCATATTTATAAATGCAGGTTACAGGAAACCCAGCCAAAAATCGAACACTTTATTAACTGTATGAAAAGTCGCGTTAAAGTGGAAAAGTACAGATATGGGATCCTAGGCCAAACTGAAAAATTTAATAGACTGTTGTTTCCATACAGAGCACTTTTCTCTCAGTAGACACTACCACACATACACTTCCTTCTTAGTATTTCTTCACCTTTTCGATTCTCTCATAGTGTGGCAATCTTCTCCTTTTTTTCCCCAATGTTGTGGTTTAGCCTGGCAGTGCGTCAGTGTTTGTGTGTGGGGTGGGGGTGGGGGGCATTTACGCGTATAGGGTAATTTTTCTTGTTGTTCTATTGTACTTCCGCATTGTTTTGTACTACTGTTTTATATTGTTTTGCGGTGTACTTTATTGTAGTGTATTCTGTACTGTATCGTAGTCTGCTGTATTGTGCAGTGTAGTTTTTTTATTTTATTTCTTTTATTTTTGGTTGTTTTTGTTTTTTGTATCTTGTGACATATGTATGTAATGCAAAAACAATAATTAAAAAAAAAGTAAACCTCATGGGCTAAATGTAGCACCTTTTCATTACCAGTATATTGTGTAAGTGTGTTCAGCTCTAAGTTCATGCTTCATGTCATAAAATATGCTTAGTTGCTAGAAGAGCTGCGTACCGGTTTTAATCGCATTTTTTAATTTTTATTTTTTGCTTGAACCGGTATTTTGTACCGATTAACTGTCATTTTGTATGCATATTTTCTTTCTGGCATTGGCTGTATATGTCAATTTTTCAGCATAAAAGCTAAATAATAATTAATGCACAAAAAGCAAACTTAACTGGTACGGAAAAACACCTTGGGCAGAGAGAAAAAGTGGGAGGTAGGGAGAGAATTTACAACTGATATTTAGGTCTATCAATTATTAAATATTTTTTTATATAATATGCTTTGTAATTGTTTTACAAGTTAAAAGTGAATATATACACGATTTTGCATTACTTTATTCACCCAAACCGGTTTACTGAACCAATGACAATGAAAACCGCAGTTCGATTATAAACCAGTTAAACCGCATAGCTCTAGTTGCCAGTATTTCATCATTCCGTGTGCAGCAGACATTTTTTGGTTTGTTTCCTGTGTACAATCTCTTTTCGTTTGGAAATAATGTGCCTTTATAAGTTTATTCCTTTTTCTTAATTCGTTCATTTACATGATGTTGAATACCTTTTACATGCGTGCGTTGCTGTTAACTGTTGTACCATGTCCTAACAGTGGGGTGCGTCACAGGGTGTAATTTTACTGTTTGGGCATTTTGTAAATTTTCTATGAAAGTGCTACAAGTTTTTGAAATACAAAAGAAAACTTGTCATTGTAATGGATACCCTTTTATTGTGTAGGTTTGTGGCACCCATTGTGAACTTTGCTTTTGTTTATAATATGTTTTTACAGAATATCTTGTATGTAATGTAAAAATAAAGCACACAAACACAGTTTTATTTTTAGTTTGGTACCAACAGATTTATTTACATGGTACAATGTGTTCACAAAGCATATATCTATGTAAATAAATTGTCTCTTATGCACAATACGTGATTTTCATGCCTTAAATATTAACAAAAATATCTTCGGTGTCAATCGGCAAAAACTTGCCTTTTTTTAGCCTCATGTCACACTTACGGGATACCTTTTCAGAGAATCGCCCATTTACATTCTCTAGTTGAGAAAAATAAAGTAGCCACGGAAGTGCTTGTTTCATGAAACCTAGCATTATGACAGGATTGTTCTTGTACTAAAATTTACATCATAGACTAATGTGCGAACATAGTTTTTACCTTTATTTTGCATTTTGTCTCATACGATTTCGGAGTGCTTTTTCTCTTTTTTCTTTATGAGTCTGTCTGTAGTAATCATCCATGAAAGTTTTGCATTTGTGATGTGCTCTTGTTTTGAAATACAAAAATGTCATGTCTCGCAGAAGTTTTTCTTTGAGTTTTTCTTGTGCGCGCACTTCATATAATATTTGGTTGTAGAAGGCTGTCGAAACTTCATCCAAGGACACACACTCTTGAAAGAAGGCCTCAAAAGACAATCAGATAGCGTATCCACTGTACAAACTTCTGAACTTTGTCTCAAGAGCTTCAAACAAGAGTTCAATACTTGGATGAAGTTTGATCAACCCATCTCTGTCGAGCATCTCTATCATGCTACCCTTTCTTGCCTCGTCCACTGAAAGGTGCTCAACACACTCTAAAATTACATGTTTTTCTTCACTGTCTCTCTACCTGTATGCTTTTTGCCTTAGCTTCTGTACAACTGCTCCACCGATGTAGCTGGTGACATCTTTTTCATCTTCACTCAAAGGGTTCGCAAGCACCTGCCTCTCAGTTCTTTTAGCACAAAATGCATCACTAAGCATCTCCTGAAACAGTGTAAAACAAATCCATGGAGACACATCTGGTCCAAGAAGGTTGTTGATGGGTTCAGTATTTGCAGAATCTAGTACGGCAGCATGAAACTTGGTCCAGGCCTTTTCCTTGTTGCCAGTCTTGAAACAGGTGTCTGGCACCTCTAGGCACTTGTCCAGGAATTGCAACCTGGATACCAACTCCAGTCCTAAACATACAACAGGGTTCATTCAATAGAAAAATAAAACAAAAAACGCATGGGTCAGTGGGCCCATAGTATGACATTTCAATGGGCCCCAACTATATCTTGACGTTATCACTCATCCAAACATAATTAATCATTATATCATAATTAATTTAAAATATAATGTCTTATTTTATTTTTTTAATATTTTCTTCTGTGTCGTTAATTATATCTCTTGGCTGGACTTCGCGAACGAAGATTTTATAGGAGTTGCCCACGACGTCTGCAGGCTTGTTCGTGGCTGCGGAGGCCAATCCGGGACAGGCAGGTTCGACCGCAGTGGCTGCAGGGGAAGGTATGGCCAGAGTTCTGAGTTGCGGCATCTCTGTTCTTTCTCCTGAGCCGCTTGTCCTTAAGGCTAGCTCTGCGAGAGTCCTCAAAGGAGACAGCTGCCTTGTAAATAGTGGAGCGCCAGGTGTCACGGTCCACAGCAAGCGAAGACCACTGGTGGTGGTCGATTTGGCAGGCACTAAGTGACTTCTTGAGACAGTCTTTGTATCTCTTCTTTGGTGCCCCTCTGTCACGGTGTCCAGTAGCAAGCTCGCCGAACAGGGTGATCTTTGGTAGGCGATGATCCTCCATCCTGGAGACATGCCCCGCCCAGCGGAGCTGTGTCCGCAGCAGCAAAGCCTCGATGCTCACGGTTTCAGCCTGTTCAAGGACCTCGACATTGGTGACATAGTCACTCCAGTGAATGCCCAGGATGGTACGCAGGCAGCGCTGGTGGAAGCGTTCGAGGAGTCGTAGTTGGCTGCGGTAGAGGGCCCAGGACTCGGAACCATACAGCAGGGTGGTGAGGACCACAGCTCTGTACACGCTGATCTTGGTGCCTGTTTTCAGCTGTTGATTGTGCCACACCCGCTTGAAAAGTCGCCCGAAAGCGCTGTTCGCTTTTGCCAGCCTGCTGTCAAGCTCCTTGTCCAGCTTGGCGTCCGACGTTAATTATATATTTTTGGTTTAATGGTGTCCTCAACTGAACACCAAGAATAAGGGAATTTCTTGCATCTTGCGTCATTAGTCATATTAACTCTTTTTTATGTTGTTTGTTTATATATAACAATTAATTCATAAACTAAATGCAAAATATTTATATTTTGGCAGGTTATTTTAAAGTTTTAGAAAAGTCACAAATCTGTGCAAATTCGGGAATTTATTTTTACGATCAAAATTTTAAAAAATTAATTTTATATAGCTTAAGACTATTTTCTTTTCTTTTTTTCTTTTCTTTTTAAAGTAAGGTGGTGTCACTGCTGATTTTTCTATTTTTACTTATGTTATTTTTTTGGTGGGATTCTGACAAAGCATTTTGACTGATGACATCAACGATCGCTTAAAAAACATCCGCATCTGCTAACCACACAGTCTCAGTAGTCCTGCGCTGCATTGCATCTTTATCGCTACACACGCCTACACTAAACATGCCTACAGTCAAAGCATTCTTTGATCTTCAGTCGGTTTTACCTTCATTACGGAGGCATTTTGCCAACTAACTTTCACTGGAAAGACGTTTTCAGGGATGGTCAAAAACAAAGTAGGTAAATCAAATGTCTGGAGATATTTCCTATAGCTGTAGCTGTGGATCCTTAATAAATGTTCGAGTTCCCATGCATAGATTGCGTACCGCCAATTTTAGATGCTAGCACTAGTCTAAATCTTTGTTGAAATATCGTCAGAATTTATGAGCTGAGAAAATCAGAAAAAAAAAATTATAATAAAGTGGGCGCACATTACACAAAATCTATGCGTCCACGGGCCCCTTGCTTGAGTGAAATTTCTATGGGCAATTTCAGTACCAATGCATCAACTGACGCAGGGCACGCACCAATAATGAACCCTAATAGTGATACAGTAAAATAATTTTTTAAAAAAATCATTGTTGACAATTTGTTAAGTAGTGCATATTTCTTATTTTCTTACATAGGATTGCATGCAAAGAAATGAAAACATAACTAACAACATACACAAATTCTGAACTGCACACTGATTAAAACAAATACTTGCGGATCCTAAAGCGACTGACTCGTAGGCATTTATATATCAATATTATGAATAATGCATCACCACTCACTTGAGACAGTTTGACACGCCGCAATCACTTCCTCTGGCATGCACTCATCCGCAATCAATATGTTGCAGGCTCTGGTCGCCAAACCCATGTCCACCTAAAAAATAAATAAATATCAATAAATACATAAAAAATAACACTATTAACAGGTTCATATTTCAGTTAAATTTTACTTATTGTAAGTTTCTGTTGTGACACTTTTGAAGCACAAGTAGCACTAAAAACCAAGCACAAAGCACACACATTGACAACACAAAACCTTCAATGAATTAAACTTCTGAAAGTTTTTTTTTTAAGTCACATTTTCACTTATGTCTGCCTGACAACACAAGTTAAACAGGTAAATAATGGTAAACACTTACTTTTACATTTTGGCGTAGAGATCCTGTTGACTGTACAGCTTTCCTCAGCTTGCCATCAGCCTCGTGAGGTGTCTGACAGTCCAAATCCAGTGGATTTTCTGTGTCGTTTGCAACATCCTGTAATACAATGAACGTGGTTTCAGTGTTACATAAACAATCTTGGAAAAGGGACATAAAGCAATATTTCAAAGTTTTTGTTTCAGCTACAAAACAAAACCGTACAAGGCTGTTTCGACCAGCATGAACATCACACAAAGACCTCGTGTCAATTTTCAGTCATTTACTGATTTAGCCTACTGATTTACTTAGTATTAGTCATACTGAGTCGTAGTTTGCAGGGCTGAGGAAGACAGGAAAAAGTCGAACGGTCATTATTATTATTATTTTGCATTTCAAGTTATTTTGAGATATTTCAACCTTCTTAGTCAATCGCAATAACTTTCAGTCCCAAAAAATCGGAAGTTTTACCTGCAAAATTTGATCCAAGATACAAGCATCCTCCATCATTTTGAGAAGCGAAAGCATCAACCGGAAATGATCTGTGAAACTTCACAGCGTGCCAGACAAAGCCGCTTCTTCGCGATAGGATCAACGCAGGCGCGCTGCGCGAGCTACGCATCCTGTCTCTCTAGATCTCCGATTTGAACCAGCTTTGTTTACGCATTCAAAAGCGCTTACGGTTATTCGATATGGTCGGCAATTCACTTTAACTGTGTAAGTGAAGGCACACATGTCTTATATGTTTAGTGTTTAAGCGTCAGTAGTCAGAAATATGACCCGATATCCACCGGCGATACAAACCAGAGCATGTGTCAGCGAAGAGTTACTTCCCCTGTACCAATCGAAATAAATTTTCACCGCTTTTCTACGTGTGCGGAGGAGGCATTTCAATGCAATGAAAATGTTTCGTTTCTTGTGCATTTCGTTTCTCCGTGTAGGGAAGCCTTTAGCAAAAACGTTTCTCGCGTGCACACCGCACAGTTGTTGAAGCAGGTGCTTTTCCTGCGGCACGTGCGTTATTACATTTTTATGCAACGGTGCTCAGTTGCCAACGTTTTTAAAGCTGAGGTGCAATGAGAAAAACCCGCCCAGCGCGTGTTTTAAAAAGACTCTACAGGACCCAGCTTGGGCCCTGCCCCTAAGTGGGTCAAATCGGTTCGTAACACAGTTGACGGAGTTGGCAACTGCGTATCCCGAGCTTGCAAAACTCTCGGAAAACGACAGACCACTTCCTGTTGCACGGAAATCATCGCGATTAGCAGATCGGACAACAGCAGACGATTCTGTGACACTTTGAAACTGACCAACAGCCACGGATTTTACGCGTTGGGGACTATGATGGCAGAATGTACGGCTGTACATGCTGTAAGTATGACTCCTGACACTTTGTAGTTGTGAACGAATTTTTTCAACACGTACCTCCAGTCCAATATAGGATAAGATAAATAAATAAAGAAGCATTGTGATGTACAACCAACACAGTAAATTGGATGAGAGAGAGAGAGAGAGAGAGAGAGAGAGAGAGAGAGAGAGAGAGAGAGAGAGAGAGAGAGAGAGAGAGAGAGAGAGAGAGAGAGAGAGAGAGAGAGAGAGAGAGAATAGACTGTGTACATAGATGCCAAAAGATACAAGGTCGCCATGGGTCAAGCTGATTTTTAGTAGCTGCCCTTCGTATGGAGAATTTTGTTTGCTGTAGGCCACTCCAGATGAAAAGATATAACAACAAACACAAAACGACAAATAACCGGCCCTCCTTCCTCACCCTTCCGATATCGAATAAAGCTTCAGGCTGTGCTGTGTAACTTACGGATAGCTCGGCCTGGTCCATATCCAGTGTGCGTCCAGGCAAGACACAAATGGCCTGCTCTGTCCGTCGGGTGGTCGAGTGTCGTCTGCTACTGTTGCTGTCAGTAGGAATATCGCTGGTTTAGATCAGTGATCGCGGTGACCACTCCGCGCTGCATACAGGAAGTGGCCTGTCTTTTTCACGTGAGTTTTGCCAGCACGACAAACGCAGTTGAAAACTGAGTCAACTGAGTTCCAAACCGGTTTGCCGAAGTTAGCCGAACGTTCACGAAGACAGGGCCCTCGCTGGGTCCTGCAAAGTCTTTTTAAAACACGTGCGGGGCGGAGTTTTTTGACTGTTTCTCAGCTTTAAACGCCAACTTGGCAAAGTTGGCGCACAATAAACCGACCCATATTTTTAAATTTGGCTCCGCCCATTTAGTCATGGGTCCGGCAAGAATGCAACGCGTGATTCACGGAAAGAGTGCGAGTGTAGTCTGCTAGCATGGTAAAGCGCGGTAATCGACGTTAATTTTTTAAAACCATTTTTAGGATGGGATATCTTCTAAAGTATACCATTATTTGAGCTGTAAAATAATCAGTACAAACTAGGTATTGGGTTTAATCAGTCCAGCAAGTGAAGATATTGTCAGTCAAGAGATAATGTAGTTATTCAACCCTAAAGTTAGCATTTTATGGCATGCGCCGATCGTCTCATTTCGCCAAATCAAGTTGTGATTTTTAATATGAAAGGTAGAGCTTTGAAATTTTGCTTGACCACACATTTTTTATGCACATTTTCCGATGGTAATATCAGTTTTATGTGCTTGCAGTCTGAAAGTATGGGTGATCATAATTCTCGCTCAGGCAGTCAGTACACTTTTCTGAAGTTTACCTAAAAACGTCTCCCCTAACCCCCCCCCCCCCCCCCCCCCCGAAACACACACACAGAGTGTTTTTGCCGGGAGGGTGGGGGTAGGAGGGGTGGGTGGGGGGCGGATTTGGGGAGGGGGATTTCAAGGTTCCAGAACCCCCCACCCACTCCCCTCCGCCATAATTCCCCCCCCCTCCCGCCAACTGCTTTTCCATATTTGTCTCAAACAATGCAATTCTTTGTGTACTTGAAATTGATTAGGTGACCCAGACATAAACTTCACACCTGATCAGTTAATACCCCCTCGCTGCCGGCGCACAATTAACAACACCTGACAACAAGGGACATAGATCCTCGTGAACACCCGCATATGCGGGGGCTCATGAGGTTCTACGTCTCTTGGTGACAACATTTTTGTTTACCGTATTGAAAATACGGTAGACTTTGAGATGGGACTAGTCCGAACATGCAAATGACGAACATACTCGGGCACACATCAGACTCTGACAGTGAAGTAACACGATAAAAAGCACGTGATGCCTACCTACGCTAACCGCGCTGTTGAACGTACATATGGCGGGAAGCGCCGCGTGTGTGTGTGTGTGTGTGTGTGTGTGTGTGTGTGTGTGTGTGTGTGTGTGTGTGTGTGTATGTGTGTGTGTGTGTGTGTGTGTGTGTGTGTAGACACGAGTATCTCCGGTGTTTGTGTGCATACAGGCCTGAAACTTTAGGAAATGCTTTGATCGAAATGTATTTCGGAGAGCCACCAAGCATATTTTAAAGTTATATTCCCTAGGATCAAGCATCTCAACACGAGAAAACTGTCTGCAATAGATACTGCTGACAGTATTTGTATGGGTCCTTTGTGTACTATCTTAGAGTTTTATGATGTAAGTACAATGCCATTATGTCCAAATTCATCGTTTGGAGGGTGTATTGTTTTTTTTTTGTGTACCCGAGTCGCGGATTTATCATCTGCATCGGCCTTTAAAAAAAATTAATATGCATATTTATGAGCCTACGTCACAAGGCAGAACCCGGCCGACTGTCAGTGTATCGCAAAACTGCAGGTCACGAGGTCATCGGCGTGGTGTACACACCTTTCCGTGTACACGTGTACTGATATTCTCCGGCATCCCTTTGACGTAATTTTTGCGAGAAAGAAGAATAAACCGTCCCTATTCGCTATGCTGTCAAAATCACAATGCGGGTTCCGCACGACCTGCTACAATTTACTAGTAACGATCGTGCGTACAGTAGTGCACTGAGGGCGTGCGTGCAAAGCGAATCCACGATGCCTAACTTGACCATTGATCTTTTACCCTTCGGAATCACGCACCGTCTTCCATCATTGAAACAGAACATTGGAACACTTTCTGCACTGCAGTCAATTTCACATCTCAGACATCGGAAGTCTGCGTAACTTAAAGCATTATTGGAAACGACAAATGCACCATCGCAGCAGAAACACTACTTCTCTGAATCGTGTGATTGAGAGCCCACACAGACAAAAACATAAAGTACGACCAGCGATGTGCAACTTTGACACACACACACACACACACACACACACACACACACCGTAGTTTTCAGGTCTCTGCAGCATAAAATGTGATAACTAGCTCGTAACTATATGATAAAACAGGTTTAAAATCTTGCGAAATCAGTAAGAGATACATTCTACTAAAGATCATGATTTCTGAAAATCACTAGCGCTCACGGAACTATAGGAAGATCGACAAAGACCTGTAGATTACTTACTAATTCAGCAGGAAAGCGACATATACCGGGTGGGAGGTCAAACCAAGCTCTTGCTTTGCGCGTTGCCACCGACTTGTCCATATTCTCTTTTCCGATGTCAATTCTACATAGGGGTATTTTGTCTCTCTTCCTCTTTCGTCTCTTCAATTCCGAGTCTGTCATTGTCGGCGCGAGTGGATGATACTTTCTTTTTTTCTTCGCTGTTTCATCCGCCATCTTGTCTCTGATTGGTTATAATTATACAGATGACCTAAGGTCGTATAGAATAGTTATGACGTCAGCTACCATCACCTATCAAAAGCAGTCTTTTCAAGTATCCGTCAAAAGATTCCGGTGGGCCCCTTTTCGCTTTGAACGGACGAAAGAAAGCATTTGGTGGGACAATAGGGTGGTCACTGTCTAAGTGGGTATGCATGCTGAATCCCAGTAAAAGCTTTTTGCAAACTGAAGCCTTAAAAAAGGTCGGGCTTGCCCCTTTAAATGGTAGACTCGTTAAGAGAAAACTTGCCGTTAATATAAAGTCGGCTGACCCGCATTTGTGTCCGTAATTTTCGTTCTATTCACTCGGTATTTTGGATATAGCTAGCTTGGAGATAGATATTGGATGAGTACAGTAGCCAGATTTGTAGCTTTTCAAATTTTTTCGTAAAAAGTAATTCATTGCAGAAAAAAATTAAAACTTAAGAATTCTCGACTTCTAGAGAACGAGTAGACAGTGACGGTGACGTAAAGGCGCCAAACACGTCAGTGTTAAACGATGTTCCCAAATTGTCGCAAAGCACCAGATGTCGGTGTTATACAATGTTTCTGAATTGACATCAAATTCGTCACTGTGTACACGGCGTCGTGGGACTAGCGATGCCATGACGTGAAGCTTTTAGTGACGTCATTTTGCTGCTCGTGCTATTCTTCCTCTTCAGAATTCCTTTCACTACTCCAACCCACAGATCGTACAAATGGCGGGAAGTGCCATGTGTCCGTCTTTATTTGTGTGCACCGGTGTGTGTTGATCAGAGGTTGGGTTTGAGAGGAGGTATATGGATCAGGAGGATAAGCTTTACAATAAGAACAAGAACACTGAATCGTGATAAATGTAACAGATAAATGAAAAATTAACCCCTTGAATGCTACAGACGATAGCTCGGCAGAAAATAGGTGTAACCAAAGACAATACATTATAAGACAGATCACTCCTTCATAAGGCTTACTGAAAAAAGCGAGGTCAGTGTAGCAGTTGCATCCCATGGTGTAATCGTGTTGTGGTCATACGTCTATCACTATCTGGTAATGGGCTCGAGCTCTGACGCGAGGCTTTTTGAAGGGTAACAGGTGCTTTTCGTGTGTGCATTGCGGAAAACTGTTTTAAAATCATATGAGCTTTGCTTCTAAGATATTTTTTTCTATTCCTAATTGGAAGATTTTTCGGGAAAGTGGTAATTAGCCCGGAAAGTGTAATAGAAAAATAAATAAATCAGGTATTTGTTGCCGTGAGTGTGAGTTGATGTCTAGTACACACACACACACACACACACACACACACACACACACACACACACACACACACACACACACACACACACACACACACACACACGCACACGTGAACACAAACACACATTCGAACACACATACAAACAAACCACCAGCACAGGACTAAATAAGAAATAGTTTACAGCAAACATCAGTTGTTTTGAACAATCTCACAAGATCAGTTTATTAATACACGTTCAACTTGCAGCAGGTAGTATCAAGAAACCAAATAGTGATTATACACAGGCCACGCTAACCACCTTATGCATACATCCTTTAGAAACTGTAAACAGTACCTGGGGTTAGAAATTATCACTGTTTTCCTGTTTTTTCTCCTCCTCTCCATTCATCTCTCCACCCAACACATGTACTGAAATATATGACAAAATTATTCACCATACACAAAATAGCAGGTCAACATGAATACATGCATTAGGCTGAATTATCATAAGACGTACAACAGACAATACCATCAGTCACATGCCCACCGCCTTTAGATCTAAAAGTCATTACCAGGTAAACAGATAAACATATCATCACCGATCAGAATTATGTTCTCCAACAACCCCCTCCTTCCCCACCAGAACTTCGGCTGCTTCCAGTGGGAAACTAAACCCTTACAACAAAGGCAGTCGCATCGTTACAAGCTTTGTCCTCTCATCCTCCTCAAAATCCTTTGCCCCTTCTATTTGGTCACGTTTTTTGTTGTAGGTGACTTGTTCTTTTATTGTCATTTCGTCTAGTACTATTGCACACAGATCTGACTTTGGCGGCAGTACAGACACTTTAATCTGAAGCGCTTTCAGAATCTTGGCTTTAAAGCCTGGGCATACTGAAACCTTTTGCATAGTTTTCTGTAAGGTTGAAACTGATGGGAGGACAAAGATTTTTGCAAGCATACGATATGCCTTTGGGCTTGCATGAAACAAAGATAAAGCTGTTGTTTTGTCTGTCTCCGTTCATCTCCGGCCTTGTTTATTTTTGTGTATTTCACGCAACTCTGCTGAAATAAACTGAACACGCGAATCAGGCCAAAAAATGGGCCAAGCTCTTCACTGCTGCATCCTTCTTCTCTTTGAGTGTTAATGTCTTTTCTTTCCTTGTTTGCCGTCTTTCTGTCGTAATTACATTTCTTCTGAAGGCAGTACAATCTGTTGCGCACAGTTTTGAGACTTTTCTTCAAAGCCTGCTTTCTTGGTGAATTGCTGTCCTAACCACCTGTTGCTGCAGTTCCCCCCACATCAGTTTCTCCACTGGACTCATCTGCACACACACAAGCAACCATGCATTACATCATTAATGATATCATGATAATCCACAACATATTTACTCAGATCAAAAAATAAAAAATTCACATTTTATCTGACTGACAAGAAATGTATTTTCACACACACATGCAGGCACGAACACACACAAAAAGGCCATCGAAAATTCATCAAAAGTTAAAATCTGCTTGTCTGATTTTAACAGTCAACAGATTTTACGACCAAAGTTCTGAAAACAACTCACACAACTGATCTTTTGTTCTGTAATTTTTGTAATTTTTTATAAATTAAAATTTTCATCTTACAAATTATAAATCAGATTAATATTTATTCATTGAAAGTACCTGATTGCAGTGATATGTGTTACCCTACCGCAGCCACACGCAAGGTGTTGTAGATGGAAGACGCAGCCAGACAAGAGTGTTTCCAGAAGAGTCTTTTATTTCTTTGTCATCGTGGGTCTAATAGGTTGGGCACAACCAACCTACTAGCATGGCATACTAAAATGGCGAAAATACCGGAGCTCGGTCTCTCACTTCTCAGCTCCCTCTATCTATCTATCTCACTCTCTTCGTTGTGTGCTCTCTCGTTCTCTTCATTGTGCGAGCTCCCTCTCTATCTCGTTCCCTTCGTTGTGAGCTCTCTCGTTCTGGTCATTGTGCGAGCTCT
This sequence comes from Semisulcospira habei, assembly GCA_036245525.1. NCBI lineage: Eukaryota > Metazoa > Mollusca > Gastropoda > Semisulcospiridae > Semisulcospira > Semisulcospira habei. Next base: position 46,333,360 of record BTPG01000007.1, read on the forward strand.
CTCTCTATCTCGTTCCCTTCGTTGTGAGCTCTCCCCGTTCTGGTGTTCCCACCACTATATATACCCGTTTTGGCCGAGGGCATCGCCCCTTTGTCTCAACCAGTCAAAGGGGCTATTACTGTCACCCATATTATTCCACATCTATCATGGTGGCCAGCGTCCCCTGACCCTATCTGTCAAAGGAGCTATTACTGTCGCCCATAATCTATCCCCCATCTGCTCTGGTGGATAGCGCCCTCTGATCCTAGCTGACCAGGGACCCATTACTGTCTCTCATAATTATTCCACATCTATTATGGTGGTCAGCGTCCTCTGATCCTAGCTATCAAAGGAACCCATTACTGTCTCTCATAATTATTTCACATCTATTATGGTGGTCAGCGTCCTCTGATCTTAGCTATCAAAGGAACCCATTACTGTCTCTCCTAATTATTCCACATCTATTATGGTGGCCAGCGTCCTCTGATCTTAGCTGACCAGGGACCCATTACTGTCTCTCCTAATTATCCCACATCTATTATGGTGGTCAGCGTCCTCTGATCCTAGCTATCAAAGGAACCCATTATTTATTCATTAGGCCCAGCTTAGTAGGGCCAGCCACTTGTCAACTCCACGTGAGCCCGTGGTACTAATTATACCCTCGTTATTTTCATATCAAGGGAAATTATAAAATTACCCGACCGTGATATTGGTCGTATACACTTATCGTGTAACATTCCTCCCAAACCTACCCGAAAAAAAAAGGAATCTTAATTCACAAGATTCGTTTTTTTTTTCACTACATAATATTCAGACCACAAAATCATTTCAAACAATTAAACATGTTATCCACAAAATACATCATTTTTCGGAATAACCGCTTATTTAAATCGATCACTCCTTATTAAAAATTATTATTGTCCGGCGTAATCACGCCAATAAATGTTCACATCAAAATCGTCGACTCAGTTATGTCTTTGCACATGTGTTCGTTATTCTTCACGATCCTTCCTGGATCGCAACAGCGTTAATCCTTGGTTACCCCAACGACGGGTAAAACTTGACAACGTTCGAGGCGGGGAGTAACTGCACTCCTCCCTCCATCATCGGCGTAGAGTCCTTCGCTCTTGCGACGTCATTCACGTCTGCTGATTGCACAGCCGCCGAAATCAACGTAGGCACAGTGACCTCACGTTCACCCTTCCTGAGTCGTGATAGTATGGAGCCAAACCATGCGCTAGTTTCCTTCTTATATCGTATACACCCTACCCCAATTATGATCAATACAACTGTCCCTACGATAGAACCAATGATGATCTGTTTCCATATCGCCCATTCTTGTTTTGGCTTAACGAATCGCATGCTCTGAAGTCGAGCAATTAGATGATCCATTGGCCTTTCCTTAATTTCATCTAACTCTTTGGGCAAAGAGAGGGGATCGTAGTCTGGTAAAGCGCTATGAAATGGTTTCCATAACGTTATATTGGAAAATGCATAGTTTTCCATCCATCCTATCAATTTGTCTTCCACCTGATACTGGCTCTCTTGTTGGTAGTAAGGGGTTAACCTCAATCTATCACTAATAGCCGTACATGATTCATTGAGGCGGATTAGCGATAATGGTGGGTTGATTTGTTGGTACGTGACCCCTTTACCGTGACAAATAATACTCATCTCTAGTGGACTATGATTACTAATGCCCCATAGCCCATCCATTATATACCGTGCCATAGGTAACACTGTACCCAACTTGACCTTTGTTTGGCAGTGTGTTGCAATTACGTCTGAATTGTTTAAAAACAGCGCCGTAACACAAAACTGATTAATGTTCATAGGATATATTGCACTTCGAATCGCACAGAATCCTATCAAGGGTTTGGAACAAGCTTCAAGTTCAGCTTCCGTAAGGAACGCGAACCGCGTACGTTGCGCGTCTACTGCTATTGTTGTGGATTCTAAGTCATACTGAGCCGTCATTGATTCTGGCGCAGGCCGACCTGAATCTCCAGTTACTAGTGGTAACTTCATCAAGTTTTTGAAATACGACATTGTGATTAATATTTAAACCCTGCGCTAGCCCCAATACTATCAGACTAAAAAAAATAAAAAAATAAAAAAATTCATCTTGTTGTTGTCTGCAACATACGAGATATCACCAGAGACTTATACCACTGTCTCTGACAAAACTCAAATCATGCTTCATGATTTACACATTACAATAGTCCTCTCCCAGATACCGTCTAAGAGTCGCATTTCTAATTTGAAGCCTTCTTTGGCAGAAGAGTCAGTATCGCTTCAAGAATTTCCCTAACCCCATTAGTCTGTAAACTAGGCTGAATCGAACGATTGTCGTCGATCTCCCCATCATCAGAACTGTCTGATGTGCCCTTGCTACAACTAACGTTTACTGCTGAGAGAGATCTTTTCTCTCTTGTCTTTAGGCGCTTTCTTAACTCCATTAACGGAACGTCCTCCTCGGATGAAGAATTCTCACGCTCTTTTCGCACCCCCCTAGTCAGTCTGTCTCGTGCGTTCTCTTGCCCTACTGCATCGTCACTGTCGCTATCGGATGATTCTGGAGCTACAACCTGTGTGGCTTTACGTAATGTTCTCCCCCTGGCTTTTGGAATAGGCCACTCGCTAATTTTGGCTATCCGCAAGTGTTCAGCATGTGAACTGACCTCAGTGCCATCTAGTTGATGTCGTACCCTGAATGTGACAGGCGACAATTGTTCCACCACTCTATAGTGCGACCTCCACTTACTGTCTAACTTATTGTGTCTACGGTGATTACGAAGGTACACTGGATCACCGACCTTAATCTCGACAGGCTGTACACCTCTATTAGCATACTTAGCCCCCTTCTTCTGTGCTTTTCTTAATTCGCCGATACACCTGGGTGAAGGCCTTGTGTTGCTGCTCAAGCGCTATCTTGTGAAAATCTTCACCAGCGTATTTTCTTCGGGGTCTAAGGATGTTATCTAACGGTAGCACTGGATCGCGACCGTACAGTAAAAAGAAAGGAGATTCCTGCGTAGTTTCCGAAACACAAACCCTATAAGCTGCTAGTACCTGGTTAATATGCACGTCCCATGTCGAAAAATCCTCTTGTATCTTTTTGGACAGAATGTCGTTAAAAGTTCTGTGAAAACGTTCGACCTTAGCATTGGACTGTGGATGGTAAAGACTGGTCGTGACATGATCTATGTTCAGTTCTGCCAGCGTTTCTGCCATAACCCTATTCACATTTCTCAGATCCATTGTCTGATACTATCTGCAATGGACAGCCATGTCTGGGTAGAATTTCTTCTACGAGCAGCTGTACCACTGACTGCGGCGTTTTATCTGGTACAGGGAACGCCTCTACCCAACCTGTCAGATGACAGATGAATGCTATGACATAGCGATTCCCGCTAAGGGAGCGGTCAAACGGACCTGCCAAGTCCAATGACAACTTAGCGAATGGGTATGGAGGAATGTCCATTTCCTGTACGGGGGCCCTTTTCTTTTGTAACACTCTAGACTGACAGATGACACACCCACTAACATATTCATACAGTTGTTTGTACATGTTAGGCCAGTAATACTTTCTACTGACTGTGTCATGCGTCTTGTCTATTCCTAAGTGACCATTTTCGTCATGGTACTGTCTGACTACGTACTCTACCAAGTGAGACGGAACATACAATATGGCTACTGGTTCATCATCAGGATGAGACAAGAAATATAGAACATCCTCTATCAGCATGTACCTCCTATTGACTGTCATGGTTCCTTGTTCACTAATCAATAAGTCCTTTAAGCGCCCTATTTCAGAATCCTTCTCCTGTTCCTCAATAATATCAAACCCTGGAAGATCAACTTTTTCCAGCTTCTCGTCACACCCTGCCCTTAATGTACAACTAGCAAACTGCTTGGGAGTGAATTGGTTGGAGTTTATGACTCCTATGACAAAAGCATTGTCATTGACCTCTCTGGTTACCTCTACTTCTTCCTCATGCTCTGGCATGTGAGTACCACTCGGCATTCTGGACAGTAAGTCTGCCAAAACATTTTGAGGACCTGGGATATATTCAATAGTACAGTTATATCCTGAAATGCCAAGGGCCCACATCTGCACCTTCTTATTTTGCATTGGTGAATTAAGCAAATACTTAAGAGGCATGTGATCCGTGCGGATTACAAACTCCGCATTATGCAAGTAGTGATTTAGCTTTTGAAGCGCATAATGGATCGCAAAAGCCTCTTTCTCTATTGTCGACCATTTCCTCTGACTGGTACTAAGTTTATGGGATAGAAAGTAAATAGGTCTTTCTACCTTTGAGCCTGGGGAAATGTCTGAATCCTCATCGCATTTTTGCGCGAGACATGCCCCCACGCATGTGTCGCTGGCATCCGTGTAAAGGATGTACGGACGCCGTGTATCTGGATAGGCTAACACTGGTGCTACAGCTAACGTTTCCTTCATCAAATCAAACGCTTTCTGGCATTCCTCTGTCCAACTGAATCTCGCATACTTTCGTGTCAGTGCTATGATTGGTTCAGCCATCTGGGAGAAATTAGGAATCATTTTCCTGTAAAACCCAATCATACCAATGAACGAACGGCACTCTCTGACACAGGTCGGAGCCGCCATAGCCCTAATGACTTTTACCTTTTCCTCATCCGGTTTTATCCCCTGGTTACTAATGCCAAACCCTAAGTATTTGGTTTCTTCCTCAAAGAACTGACACTTCTTGAGTTTCAGCTTCAGGTCATGCTGTCTCAATCGATCAAAGACTGTCTGAATTTGACACAGATGGTCTTCTATTGTTTCTGAGAAGATCAAAATGTCATCGAGATAGGCACAGGCAAAACTTTCTAAACCGGCTAGCACGATATTCATAAGCATCATGAACAATCCCGGTGCTCCCACCAAACCAAAAGGCATTTTCGTGAATTCGAATAATCCCTTGTGGCATGCAAATGCTACTCTATCCCTAATCTCCTGATCCGCCATCTTGACCTGCCAGTATCCCGACTTAAGGTCCAGACTGGTAAAATACTTGGCCTTTCCAAGCAGTGACAAAATGTCATCTATCAGCGGTAGTGGGTACGATGTTTTCTTTGTAACCTCATTCAGTTTTCTAAAGTCAACACATAAACGTTTCGACCCATCCTTCTTGGATACAATCACTAAACTAAAAGACCATGGGGACTGAGAACGTCTTATCACACCTGCCTGTAACATCTCTTCTAGAGCCTTGTCAACAATTTCCCTATCTTGAAGCGGGATTCTATACGGTTTTATCCTAATGGGAGGATGATCGCCGGTATCTAGTTTCATCGTGACAGTGTCAGTAGCCCCTAAATCAAGGTCGCTATTCGCGAACAAGTCTTGATTGTTCGTAATGAGCTCTGACACTACATCTTTCATCTTCTCCGGCACAGTGACTTCCGTCAAGTCGACTGCCGATACCTGCCGATCAACCGACCCTATTTGTACTTCATGTACTTCCTGAACTGCTGTTACCTTCCCGACAACACAACCCCTTCTAACTCTATACGTCTTGTTTGTGTTGTTTACTATCAGTATGGGATACGTCTGGTGATTATTTTGCCTGACTACCGTGCTTGTCACTAACAGTCCCGGTTCTTGTGCTATAAATCCCTTGTCTGTTTCCGAAATCTCTAAGAGTGTCTCTCTTGCAAAATACGGAGCATTCTTCATCCGTACCTGGAGTACTTCTGCCGTCTGAGGTTTTATCACTTTCGTCTTAGTCACTCTGACCAAAGACGAAATGTGGATGTCCTGTTCATAGTGCACATAAACACTTCCGACTCTGAGTTTCTTCAAGTCAAAACAAATCCTCACCCCGTTTTTGTCTAACCAGTCATTTCCCAAAATAAAGTTCCTGTTGAGCCCTGATACCACGTAGAACTTATGTTTAAACTTTTGCCCCGCTACCGTAAATTCTAATTCTGAACTCCCCAATACGTGTAAAGCTTCTCCACTAACTGACTGTAACGACACATCTCCCTTTCCTAACTTTGGCTTATGACTGAGTTTATCGTAAGCCCCCTTGCTAATCAAAGACACCTCTGCTCCCGTATCGATCAAGCTACGAAATCGTTGCTTCCCAATTTTGAACACTATGCACTTAGGGCTACCCGCTACATTAATGCTAAACAACTGACTCTTTCTACCTTTCCGGTCCTGCGAAACGGCTTCGTGTGCCGCAGAACCTTCTAGTTTTCCTGCCTCGGCGGAAACCTTCTTTGACCTTGTGGCCGCCTGTTTCTGGCCTTTCTACATTCCCGCTGAATGTGACCTCGTTCCCTACACTTCCAGCATTGAATCGGGGGACGCATTGTTTGCTGACCAACCGCCCCTATCACTCGGCAATTTTTTGCCTGGTGCCCTACTCTCCCGCATTTAAAACAATTACGGTGACGAGCATGGTCTACTTCCATAGCCTCTTCTCCACCCCTAGCTGTCGCTCTCGGCTGACTAACTGGCCGATTGTTTATCGTGCGTAGCTCAAACCTATGGCGAAGGTTTTCCTCCTGCATGGCCACCTGCACGGCCCTATCTAACGTATTTGAGTTGTCCCTCAGGACTTTCATCTTAAGAAAGTCGTGCGCCAATCCGTCAACAAAGAAATTTGTTAGTTGCCGTTGTACCACAGCAGCGCCCATCTGGCTCGGGAAGGCTTCGCCGGCCAGAGTCATTAGTCGCTCTGCGTACAGAGGCACGCTTTCCCTCGGGTTTTGTTTCACCCGCTGTAGCAACGCAAAAGCATGATTTTCATCGGCGATTTCGCCGAACCTTACGGTTAGTTGTCTTTTCAGTTCATCCCAATCCCCTGCCGCTTCCGTTTGTAAGAATCGATGGATAAAATCACTCACCACCCCCGAGCTTGCTTGATAAGCAATGACCGGGCGCCTGTTGAGGGTTTTTATTAGCACTGCATATTTGTCAATTTCTTTTATCCACTCCCTAAATTTGGTAGGCTTTCCGTCAAACGTTCCTACCATCTGCCCTATACTCTGGGCGTTAATCGCCTGACTCATTTCCTCTACTTTTTCGCCTAAAATCCTAAACACTTCCTCTGCCATTTTTGTTTCTTTTTAAATGTAACAACAACACAACTCTAGCTAACTGGTCTGGCTCCTATATAAGACTCAACAAGGGTTAAACGAAAAAAGTCACTTACCCCGTGATCCTTTCGGCTGTTGGTCTTGAATGAGTCACAGACGTCTCGTGGGCTCGAACTATGTTTTGTCCTTGACGTGGGCTCGAACTCTGCTTTTCTTGAAGTGGGCTCGAACTCTGCTTTTCTTGAAGTGGGCTCGAACTCTGCTTTTCTCTTCGGGTTGTTGGCTTGCACTCTTCTCTTCTCTTTCTGGTCTGCTCTTCCACCCTTGCGTCGTTGGCTGTCGATTTGGTGCTGATAGTCTAGTTTTTCTGTTTCTTCGTTCCTCTGTTTCTTCCCGTTCCGAGATCCTGGTCCACGGCACCAAAAAAGAAGATAAGGTAGTGTTACCCTACCGCAGCCACACGCAAGGTGTTGTAGATGGAAGACGCAGCCAGACAAGAGTGTTTCCAGAAGAGTCTTTTATTTCTTGGTCATCGTGGGTCTAATAGGTTGGGCACAACCAACCTACTAGCATGGCATACTAAAATGGCGAAAATACCGGAGCTCGGTCTCTCACTTCTCAGCTCCCTCTATCTATCTATCTCACTCTCTTCGTTGTGTGCTCTCTCGTTCTCTTCATTGTGCGAGCTCCCTCTCTATCTCGTTCCCTTCGTTGTGAGCTCTCTCGTTCTGGTCATTGTGCGAGCTCTCTCTCTATCTCGTTCCCTTCGTTGTGAGCTCTCCCCGTTCTGGTGTTCCCCCCACTATATATACCCGTTTTGGCCGAGGGCATCGCCCCTTTGTCTCAACCAGTCAAAGGGGCTATTACTGTCACCCATATTATTCCACATCTATCATGGTGGCCAGCGTCCCCTGACCCTATCTGTCAAAGGAGCTATTACTGTCGCCCATAATCTATCCCCCATCTGCTCTGGTGGATAGCGCCCTCTGATCCTAGCTGACCAGGGACCCATTACTGTCTCTCATAATTATTCCACATCTATTATGGTGGTCAGCGTCCTCTGATCCTAGCTATCAAAGGAACCCATTACTGTCTCTCATAATTATTTCACATCTATTATGGTGGTCAGCGTCCTCTGATCTTAGCTATCAAAGGAACCCATTACTGTCTCTCCTAATTCCCCCACCCGGGTCTGCCCTGGGGGACTTGGGTGGGGTTAGGTACTTTTTAGTTCCCAGGGTCACCCTGGTCAGCCCCACAGGGTGAGTTTTTCTCTCTATTCTGGGGCATGTGTTTCTGTCTACCCTTGGTCCATTCACCTGTATTTGCCTTTTTAAAACTCTCCCTACTGTCTGCACTGCCTGTAGCTCTTGATATTGGATGTGTGTTGCTAAATGGTCTTAGCTTTATTTAGGCCCCATGTGTTAGGTTTATTTAATGTATTTGACCGGCTGGCGACATACATTCAATGTTCTGTTTATTTTTTTTTTTCACAAGCAGTGCAGGCACGTCCTGAGAAAGCCTTGTTGCTGTCGGGACGTTAAGCAATGTACAATCAATCAATCTCTCCTAATTATTCCACATCTATTATGGTGGCCAGCGTCCTCTGATCTTAGCTGACCAGGGACCCATTACTGTCTCTCCTAATTATCCCACATCTATTATGGTGGTCAGCGTCCTCTGATCCTAGCTCCCCCACCCGGGTCTGCCCTGGGGGACTTGGGTGGGGTTAGGTATTTTTTAGTTCCCAGGGTCACCCTGGTCAGCCCCACAGGGTGGGTTTTTCTCTCTATTCTGGGGCATGTGTTTCTGTCTACGCTTTGTCCATTCACCTGTATTTGCCTTTTTAAAACTCTCCCTACTGTCTGCACTGCCTGTAGCTCTTGATATTGGATGTTTGTTGCTAAATGGTCTTAGCTTTATTTAGGCCCCATGTTGTAGGTTTATTTAACGTATTTGACCGGCTGGCGACATACATTCAATTTTCTGTTTATTTTTTTTTTCACAAGCAGTGCAGGCACGTCCTGAGAAAGTCTTGTTGCTGTCGGGACGTTAAGCAATGTACAATCAATCTGATCCTAGCTATCAAAGGAACCCATTATTTATTCATTAGGCCCAGCTTAGTAGGGCCAGCCACTTGTCAACTCCACGTGAGCCCGTGGTACTAATTATACCCTCGTTATTTTCATATCAAGGGAAATTATAAAATTACCCGACCGTGATATTGGTCGTATACACTTATCGTGTAACACATGCGTGCCCTTGAGGCGGTGCTTCTGAATCTGTAGCAGTATCCCTCGTCCTGAGTGGCTGTCTCTTTGTTGTTAGTTGTAGGGGTGGGTTGGGCACCGAAAACAAAGTCGGCACAGCATTCCAAAGCAGCCTGCGCCTCTGCCGGCATGGCACACATGAACTGGTTGTTTTCAAAATGGGCACTGCACAGCCTGCAGGAACGTGAACACAGCTCAGCAGGTGACAGTCCCAACAGATCTTCCCTGCACGTATTCTGCACCCATTTCTGACATCTGTTGGGAGAATAACAAAGACTGAAATACAAGTACTGAGTCTGTAGGCGTAGTTCGTAAGAACAGTACAGTGGACAGAGTTCTGCATGACCTTTTATACTTTTGTATTTTATTTTAAGTCTTGATAGACAATGAAAGCGAAGTAACTTTGCAATGACTAAATTTTATCAACGACCTTCAGGGCCGGACCTGGGAAAAGTCGATGGGGGGGTTACAGATTCAGTATAAAGCGAAGGCGCGAAGCGCCGAGCCTTCTAGGGGGGTCCGGGGGCATGCCCCCCCGGAATTTTTTTTTTCAAGGATGCAAAATGGTGCAATCTGGTGCACTCTGAGCCTTGAAAAAGCCATTTGTGATGGTCTGGGGACTTTGAGCTTTTTGAACAATCGAACTGACAAACTCTGGGGTACAAAAATTATCACCTGCCCCTCCCTTAAAAAAAACACCCACACCCACACCCACACACACACACACACACACACAAACATTTATTTATCAATAGAGATGTTTTGTATACTATTATTATTCACTACCTTTCGTTGATCGTTAACGGTATAAAGCTTTACCTTGTAGTTTATGAACATCAGGGCCTGCTTTCACTTCAGTTCAGTCTTGCTGCACTAGGTTCCTCGGCATTAGTACCATTTGTGAATTGTATCTTCTGGCAAAACAGTTCACTGCCTCTTTGAAGTCAATATCAACATCCCTGTGCACTTTCAGTAAAGCAAGTGCATTGAGTCTCTGTTGCCCCATTGTAGAGCGCAGGTAGTTTTTCAGGTTTGCGCAACTGACTGTTTGAATGCTCACACTCGGCAGTAGTGACAGGCAGGGTGCAAAGGTTCTTTAGCATGATGAACAGGTTGGGATAAAAATCCCTGTCACAGTGTTTCAGTGCTTCTGATGCCGTGGATGGGATGATAGCTGTCGCATTCTCAGCAGCACTTCGCCATTTGCAAACCCACCGTTGGTATTCTGCATCAAGGGTAGCGTTGTCTGGTAGGTCAGACTCCCACAACATTGCCAGTGTCTTCACCCCTTCTGGAACCTGCATGAAACCATCCTGGTTGTCTATTAAAGTGCTTGGCACCAGACAGAGACCATCAACTGCTAGGTCAGCATTTTTGAACCTCGAGTCCACTTCGGTTGACAGGTGTTCCAAGAAAGGAATGGCAATGCTAATCTTGAAATATTCTTCTGGAGTGGCCGCAGGTTGGTTGTCACGGAGAGTCTGGCGGGATGCTTGACGAGAAACAACAACATCAGTTGTCAAAGCATTTGCCATTTTGCTGACTTCACCAAACCAGGCAACGAACGCTGTGTCGACATCTCTTCTAATAGAAGACATGCAGTTACTGACCTCTTTGATTTCCCTGTAGGCATCGACAACATCTTTTGTTCTTTTCTGGAGCTTCACTGTCAAGGGTTTTAAGTAACGCAAACAATTGCGGACGACAACGAATGCAACGAGGAAAACACTGCTGCTCAAGGTGTGGAGAAAGCCAGTTGCCTTGGTCAATGTCTCACTGTCCCAATTGTCACTGTCTTCACACATTTGTCCCAAACAGTCGTGAACAACCAGGAAGAGAGATGTGTAAACCTCCAGTGCTTCATGTTTTTCTACCCATCTTGTTCTGCACAGATCAACAAGCTTTGTCTTTGTCGTGTCAGGCTGAGATGCTTCGATGGTATCTTCAAGTTTTCGTTGTCTCTTTGGAGAGTTTGAGAAAAACAGTGACAGTTCCTTCAGTGCTCCCATCATGTTCTTCACTGCAGGCAAGCCGCATGCTTTTACAATGCAGAGACTCAAGCTATGGGAAGCACAGTGAAAGTACAGTGCTTTGTTGTTCCTTGCTTGAAAACGTGCCTGCACTCCTTTAAACTTTCCTGCCATGTTTGCGGCCCCGTCATAACCTTGTCCTCTAACATTGTTGAAATCAAGCCCCCACAAGCCCAGACACTCAACAATCTTGTTGTAAAGTGTTTCACCTGTGGTATCTCTGCACTGGACAAAAGCCAGGAACTCTTCACGAACTTTCAGACTTCCATCGACGAATCTCAATATAATTGAAAGTTGTTCCCAGTTTGAGCTGTCTGTGACTTCGTCAGCAAGCACGGTAAACTGTTTTGCTGCAATAATTTCTGCAAGAATCTTGTTGCGGATCTGATCACCAAGAACCTCTATCAGTCTGTTTTGTGTACTTTTTGAAATGTATGTGGCCTTCCTATCGCATGTATCTAGATGTTTCCGGAGAGTTTCATCTCCTGCATTGATGCACAGATTCAAAAGGGCATTGAAATTGCTTCTGTTCTCACTCTGAAGAATGCCATCATCACAGTTGCCCCTCAGAGCTAACCCCTGTCTTCCACACACTTCAACAATCCTGAAGAGGCTTGTCAGAACTTGTCGATTTGCAGCGATGTTTTCTGCATTTTTCTGATTGATTTCACTGGCGATGCTCTGCTCTGGTTTATCCATGATTGTCAAAAACTGCTCTCCATTTGCCATTGCATCTTTGTGGTATTGTAATAACGAGTGCTTTTTGATCTGATCACAGGCTTTATTCCAGTTCTTGCATGGCGTCTTCACAAACTTGCCCAGGTTTTCAGTAGACTTTGCAAATAATAGGCAATACTTGCAGTAAGCCCCATCCTCGAAAGGAGAATACACAAGCCAGGAGTACTTTTGCAACCACTCATGCTGAAATTTTCGGTTCTTGTTGTTTATCACTGTTGTTGGAAACTGAAAACCAGGTGATGGTCTCCAGTGTTGCCTTAGAAGATGCTCCTTGTCACGGCTTGACAGTGAAACGACTCGCGTGTGTTTCTTGAAAACTTCACCAAAATCGATATTTTTGTTGCTGGTGATCTGAGAGGAGAAATCTGAAGAGTCAGAAAGCAGGCTCACATCAGGCTGGTTGGTCATTGGCATGGCAGAGGATTCAGAAAGCAGGCCCCCGGCAGGCTGATCAATGCTTGAGGAGGAGTCTGAAATACAAATAAAAGTTGGGTCTATGAGAAGTCTGAAATACTAAAACGATTGTGTGTGTACCTGTGAGAGAGAGAGAGAGAGAGAGAGAGAGAGAGAGAGAGAGAGAGAGAGAGAGAGAGAGAGAGAGAGAGAGAGAGAGAGAGAGAGAGAGAGAGAGAGAGAGAGAGAGAGAGAGAGAGAGAGAGAGAGAGAGAGAGAGAGAGAGAGAGAGAGAGAGAGAGAGAGAGAAAGAGAACAATGAACAATGAACAATGAACCTTTATTTTCCAACGGTAGAAGTTATTGGTAACAGGACCAGTTTTCAAACTTGCCATTGCTACATCTACTACATAAGTGACATAGACATGTAAACATACACATACCACACACTGCTGCATGCACTGCTGCATTCGCTTACGCACGCACGCACGCACCACGCACATACACACACACATACCCACACACGCACTCAGGTACGCACGCATGCACATCACAACTCGCGCATGCACGCACGCACACACACACACTCATGTACACCGCAATTCAGTACGCATGCACACACGCACGAACACTCACACACACACACACACACACACACACACACACACACACACACACTTACACACGCACGCACTCAGGCACATACGCACAAAAACAAACACACGCTCTCGGACACGCACTCCAGACATTCCTACCCGCATACGCGTACGCACAAAAATATAAAATGAGTAAAAATACAAAGTAAAGCAATAAACAAAGAATCATTAAGTACATTAAAGTTCATACAGCAAGGGCAAATATGTATGCAGGTGCTATCTCCTCCCCCCCCCCCTCTCTCTCTCTCTCTCACGCCGACACACACACACATACACACACACAGCATGCACGCACGCGCGCACACACACACACACACACACACACACACACACACACACACACACACACACACACACACACACACACACACACACACACAGAGTCACACATACTGAAAAAAATGTTAAATGTTTAGGGCTTAACGTCTTTTGTCCACCACGAGGGTGATTTCAAAGACGGGGACAACGAAAAAGGGTCTGAGCAAATTTTGACCCAAGCTGGATTCGAACCCGGGACCTTTTGGTCTGGAGGCAAACGCTTTTACCACCGAGCCACCCAGCTCCCCGTCACACATACTGAGAGAGAGAGAGAGAGAGAGAGAGAGAGAGAGAGGGAGAGAGAGAGAGAGAGAGAGAGAGAGAGAGAGAGAGAGAGAGAGACCTGCAACAAGATAATTACATTTAAAGCATATATATGTCTTCGTTTACACACTTCAGTCAAGCTTAGATATATATTTATGATCTGAAATAACAGCTTTTCTTTTTAGACCCCTCCCCCCAAATGATGGACAAAATCTTTGCTACCTTATGACTCGTAGAGTCTTCTTAGGCTAATGATAGCCAATGGAACACACCAGTCATTTTGTTTAATATTAATTATTAAATTGAAACACTCAATCACGTATCAATTTCAGGTTGTATTTAATTAAAAAAATTTTTTGAGAGGGGGGGGGGGGGGGGCGGGGCAGTAAATTACTCACCAACACTGCTTTTACTTGTTCCCATGTCACTGTTTCGAACTCCACTGCCAGTGGTCTCACTTTGGGTTGATTTTTGTCTCTTTCGAGGAACTGCATCATCTACCGTTTAGAAAAACAACTTTTATTATTATTATTATTATTAAAGGTTTTCTTATATAGCGCTTACCTGTAAACAGCTCTAAGCGCTTTACAATTTACTCAACAACAACAAACAAAAAGAAAAAAAAACAAAAAAACAAAAACAAAGACATAACATAAAAATTAAAACATGAAATTATCCTAAATGCAACAACAAAAATGTAAAATAAAATAGAACCGTCTTTTCAACATCTTATATATGATTATGCATTGCAGGTGTTAACACGTCTACTACAATTTTATAATAATAATTTAATATAAAAAAACAGTGGTTTTCTGATTAGTTCTTAGCTTATTTTAAATTTCATCAACAAAAGGCCTAAGGGTGAATAATCTTATTTTGTAGCAGGCTGTTCACAGGCATAGGAACTGTTAACAAATTTGCTGATTTTCAGCAGTTGGCAAAATTTCAGCACATTTTTATTTTCCATTTTATTATGTGAAAAAGGCAGTGGTTGGGATGCCGTCATGATGGCTTCTTGTCGTTGTTCCAAAAACCGAAGTCGTCATGACGGTTTCGCACCCGGAAAGGCTATGTTGCCGTCACAATTGATGGCGACGCTGTCAAAGTGGTGTCAGATAGGCTATGGTTTCCATAGTCAGCCATCAAGACGGTTCTGTTCTGCTCTCCGAAGAGATTTACGTCACAATACATAGCTAGTAAGCTGCACTAGTGAAAACGATACCTTATAACTTAGCCCTTGGTTTTGTTATTGAAAACGATATTTTGCCGTCCAAAGATTTTTTTTATAAATATAAAAGCAATATTGATCATTGATGCCGATATCTTTATTCTTTAAATTGACATTTTTAAAGTTATATATCATAATACTTTGTGAAATAAATTTTAGGCTATGCATTACTTTAATTGTTACCTGTTTTGGTATTTTAATAAGTGGGGCTGTTTTATATCTATGATATTCATTATATGCAGCTAGTATCAGCTCCTACAGCATAGGCTACACTCACAGGAAGGAAGTACCGGCGCCATCGCCACGTGCTCATTTGAATCGAATTCGGAATGGGTGAATTTTACCTAGTTCTACTGACTACATTTCTTTTATGAGACAAAATTGGATTTAAAAATGTACCCACCTTCTGAAATGGAGCTTGATGAAAACCAGCATGACAGTCGCCTACTGCCATCAGCATCTGTTTTTTTCAGTTTCGGCATTTTCGAGGAGACAGCAAAAGTGAAGTGTTACCAAAGAAAATAGATCTAGATTTAAACTTCCCCCCACAAACCTTAATGACGTCAGACGTCTTTTCACTGATCTTTCTCGGAAAGACATGCACTGAAGGAAAGCAACTCTTTTGGGTACCTGGTCGATTCAACGGAAATCCATTTCAACGATGTTTTTGGACGATTCAACGATGGTCGTTTCAACGGATGTTCGTTACAACGAATTATCATAATTATCAACTTAGCGTCTTAATTAATCTTTCTAAAAAGTCGTTTTTGGGGGATTAGGGCTGTATCAAGGTGAAGGCGCTGGAAGAGGCTTGTGGCCAGAACAAGAAAATATGGCTGCATTTACTAATTTAGGGTTAGGGGTTGGGTTACTTGGTTGTTTCAATGGGAAAACGTTTTGGACGTTTAAACGGATCCCTTGAAATGGATTTCCGTTGAATTGTCTATAAATAACTCTTTGTGCCTTGGATCAAAAGTGACTAAAAACTGCAATGTTTTAAAAACAATAAAAAAATAATAAAACTTTGGAACTCCCTTTGCATAAAAAAAATTCACTGTTCTTTTTTTTTTTTTTTTTTTTTTTTTTTTTTTTTTTTTTTAGTTGGGAGGGGGGGTTCCGGAACCCAGGTAACCCCCCCCCCCCTGGGTCCGGCCCTGACCTTACAACTCAAGGTTTCTTTTCTTAATTTCTCACCAGTACTTTCTTCTTTTTGATCGGTACATCGGTCTTAAAACAACTCGATTAAGAACTTGAAACTTACACAGGCTTTTCCCTATCAGTCGTATTGCCGTAAACGAAGAGGAAAGGTCCGTGTGGCCTAAAGAATACTTTTCCTTGCCGAAGTTAAACACGTGTGGCACAAATGACTAGATCTAACTTGAGTTAGTTCAACATTACGTGAATAAAATGGGACATGAAAACTGGTCTATGTAGATATGACCCTCTTCTACATTTGAAAACAAAATTACTAGAAATTTATAATTACTCTGGATCTAAATGGTCGTTAGACCACTTTTCCACTGACATTTCTCGGAATTCACGGAGTGGAGAGCCGGCTAGGGTCTGTTTGCAGTTATATCAGTTTTCCACTCTCCCAGATTTAAATTCAAAGATACATATCACACGACGGACCTATGCCTGAGTATCGCCCTGGCAACTCTAATTCAGAATCGAAAATTTTCGAGATAGACATTCTCTGCGCCATGAAATTATTATATGGTCGTAAATTTATGCAATTATGCAAAGATAAGACCACATAGTAATCAGTTTACCTTGTTTCTTCCTTGGGAAAAAGGAATAATGATATGCCGGTGCAACTTGGCTTGTAGCGAGCGTTCTTTATAGAAATTGCGCTGCAAAAGTCAGACCCTTGCCTCGTTTGGTCAGCCATGATTCAACACGATTACAAGGGAGAAAACTCTCAACACGCGTCCTCGCACTCTCGGGGCGAGTGATTTGTCTTATAATGTATTGTCTTTGGTGTAACTACGCATCCCCCCCCCCCCCCCCCTCTTTCGTAGCTGTTAAAGCGATCTGCTCCATGGCTGGCTTTGACTGTTAAAATTCGCCGTTACAAAACGAGTTATCAATGTTGTCTTACCTCAACCAAGACTTTTCTACCCTTCTTTTTCACAATCCACGTGAGTAGGCGCACGTACCAGAGTTGTTTTTTTAATGCATTTTGAGCGTAATGGAAAAAACTCTCCTACGTACAAAGGTGAAGAAGAGCAGAGAAGTCTTTTACTTTACGACATTCAAAATTTATAATTGTAATTAGCCCTTTTGTCAAATATTACTGTAAGACAAAACCTAGAATAAAGGGTATATGGCAAAACGTTAACCCTTTTCTGCCTGAGTAGGTCGCTTTTAGAAGTTTAGAAAATAATAGTCTTTTGTGATAAGGGATCGCCACTCTGTTTTCATGAGGCCGTGACAAGTAGAACCCTACCTGTGTGTTCCCTCTAGATAGAGATATTTCTCAGGAACGATACAAGGTTATATGCAGTTAGGGCGACCAATTAGAACTGAAAAGGGTGCTGTGACCAGATTGGGGTGGGTGGGGTGGGGGGCGTAAGCGGGTAAGAGGTAACCGTGTGAGAACCTTCCGCCACTGGCCAATATATCGAAACGTGAGGAAGGGGGGGGGGGGGAGGGGAGGGGGAGGTGGGGGGAGAGCTGTGGGGGGGGGGGAGGAGGATCGTAGTCGGCAGCTACTAGAGGACCTTTGACACACACACGTACACACGCACACACACACTCGCACACATACACACACACACACACACCACCACCACCACCACCACCATCACACACACACACACACACACACACACACACACACACACACACACACACACACACACACACACACACACACACACACACACACACAAACACACTTGCTTTAAATAAAAAAAAAAAAAAGAAAACTGTCCTCCAACTGAAAGGCACGGTTTCTCGGAAAATGCAGATGAAACAAGGTTAAAACTAAAAACAATTCAACCTCAGACTACAAAGAGATACACTAGGTCGTCAAGAAATCGCGTCCATCTGTAAGAGGCATGGATTCTTATGAGCCCCTGCATACGGAGGGGCTCATGAGAATCGATGCCTCTTGGTGGCATTGGTCCAGTTCATTTCCTTAGACCGCCCAGAGAATGGCATGTGTATACTGCTTATGACTATCAGATACATACGGCTTGAATACTGTATTGCTTGCTCGAATCTTTTATCTAGTAGAGCTGAGGCAGCCCAGCTATCACCCATTTTCTGCGCTAGCATCGAAGTGCTGCATTTCACAATAGAAAGGCGACAAACGCGACACCGATATCTATTTCAGCGTTCGATAAAAATCCATTGCATACAGAAAAGAAACTCAAATTTAGCACAAATCGTGACATGAACTTTATGTTGAATGAAATTGTGGCCTCGGATCTGCTTTAGTTTCGTGGCAATCTCTCTTTGGTGACGAAAGTCTGTGAACTGTTATCAAAACGAGATGCAGCCTCCGCCATAACCGGCCGTAATAATTCAATGATGTCATATGGCAGAGGTCAGACATCAACAAAACGGTGATGATTGCAACTTTCATTGCAATTGGAGAGGTCAGTTCTGCGCCTGAACGTCTATAACTAATTTAAGGAGCCCCTCATCCGTAGCTGCGAAAGTGTCCCATAGCGTTGCCGGCGTCACTGTTATACGACACTTCCGCAGCTGTTGATGAGGGGCAATTGAATGAGTTAAAGGAGTTTGAAATGTGGTGGACTGGTTTACCTGGAAAGTCCAGTGAACAGTTCAGTTATCGAAATGTGCCAGACTACCGCAACATTGTTATCTACCAAACATATCGATGTTAATCTGCTGTCAATAATCCGCTCTTCAACGTTCACGCTGAGCACAGAATTGTACCATTTTTTTTGTCTTTCCGGATTTTCCATTGATATGTCATATTGTACTGAAGCACTAGTTTTATTTGAAAAGGGCATTTCTTTGTTATGTATACATGGAGATTTCCAAAAGAATTTATGGAAAACAGAGCGTTGTCTGAGACGTGAGCAAAAGATGTGAAACTTGTCAGGAAAAAAGCAATAACTAAGGCTAGAGCGAAAATTCCTCCTTCATGTTTATTTCAAACTTTCGTCGATCAGGGACGTTATGAATTTGAAAAGAATTTAGTTTCCATGGATTATTTTTTACATTGAAAGAATTAAATGTTTGACTGGTTGTCGCTTGGCTATTGATAAAGGCTACAGAAACCACTTGATACGTGCAGCTTATTGGGCTGCGTACGTTAGACTGGCTTATCGCGTGGCAGGCTCATTTTCATCTCCCGATCAGTTTGTCCTTGGTGAGTGGCAAACGGCAAACGCCCCCCAAAACGTCCAAGGTGAGATAACTATAGGTAGGTGAAGAGAAGCTCCAATGACAAAAGGTCTCAGGCCAACGACGGCCGCAGTGGCCCCGCACACAACTGTACGCGCGGCCACTGCGGCCGGCGTTGTCCCGAGGATCTTTGCTTACTGGGAGGCGAGTCGAAGTTGTTTTATTTATTAATTAATTTATTTATTTGCTTTTTATTTATTTATTTATTTATTTATTTATTTATTTATTTATTGGATTTCACTGTCTGGCCCACGGACAATAAGCAGCCAGGTGACCATGACTCATAGGGAGCAGTTTCGCAGCGCTATTAATGCCCGCATTCGTTTGGGCTAGTAGTTGATATATCTGCAAAAGTGGTAGGCCATGCGCTATGCAATAGTGTTCAGATCACTTCAGAAAGAACTTCTGATGGCTTACTTGTTTTAAAGGTAAGCGGACGATCCGTTAGCTTGAACTAATTTATATTAGTTTATTTATCGGCGTGGAGCTCGTTAGTGAGCCCTTTTCCGTGATTAATGGGGCCACTTACGACACTTGCTGAATCACGCGATCACCCTAATAACTATTTTCCATGTCTCTTTTTTGAGTGATACTTTAATTACCACAATTATTTGCAGAAAAAAGTCTGAACAAATATATTATAAAATGTATCCCCTTCACTGCCAGTGGACGCAAAGTATGCCAGTTAATGCAGGGCGTGATAGCAGGCATTGTTTTCTGACTTGCTGAGGGTCCATTTTTGTCACTTTTGTGACCAGAGCTGACCTGAGTGGATTCGGACAAGAGATGTGTTGTTTTGGTTTTATCACCACCCTTGGTTTTTGGGCATTCTCTACTTTGAACAGAATGTGTGCATCTTTGACCGATCACGGAGGATAATATTAGTGGTGCAGACGCCTTACGCGGCATCCGATTGCGTAAGAGAGGCCGCAGGGGCGGAATTAGCAGAAGGCAGGACGCACAAACACACACACACTACCACACACTTCTCCATCTCTTCCAATGCCCTTCCACCCCTTCCGCCTCCCCCCCGCCGCCCCGCCTTCTTCCCCTTCCTTCCTTCTTCTCCCATTTCTTCTCCTCTCTTCCTCATTCACTGCTCCCTGCCCTCATCGGCTGCCCCCTCCCCCACCCTCATCCCCCTTCCTCCCCTCACCCCCTCCTCCTTCGCCTGCTTTCTCCTCCTCGTCCCCTCCTCCCCTTTTTCCTCCCCTTCACCCTCCCCCTCCTCTTCCTTATCTTTTCATACTCCCCTTCCTCCCCCTCTCCCCTCTCCCCCCCCCCACCCTCCTCTCGCATCCTCTTTCTTACCCGGTTCTCCTTCCCCGACTGTTCCTCCTCCCCCTCCACCTCTCACTCCTCTTTCCCCCCTCCATCCTCTCTCCCCCTCCCTACCCTCCTCCTCCTCTGTCCTCTTCTTCGTCCGTTTCTTCTCCCTCTCCCTCTGCTGTCTCTTCCAACCTAAAACTGTGTCTGTTCAATGCCCAGTCTGTCTGCAAAGATGGCAAAGCTGACGTGATTTCCGATTTCATTCTAGACAATGACCTAGATGTTGTCGTGATCACCGAAACGTGGCTCCGCTCAGCTGGCGATGAACCCATCATCGCCAGCGTCACTCCGAGTGGCTACCGCCTGGCCTCCTTCCCGCGCGCTTCCAGACGGGGTGGCATTGCCATCATCTACAGGGACTGTCTTTCCGCTCACCTCTCCTTCTCTCAGTCTCTACCTTTTGCTCATCCCTCCTTTGAATCTGTCGAGGCGGTAGCAACACTCCCTGGCCAGTCCCTCATCTTCTTATGCATCTATCGCCCCCCTCCAAGCTCTCAAAACAAACTCACAAACTCCATGTTCCTCACCGAGTTTGACCTCCTCCTCGACCACTACAGCACACGACCCGGAAAACACATCCTTCTAGGCGACTTAACTTTCACTTTGACAAACTCGACCACCCTGACACAAAACGCCTTTGCACGTCACTTTCAAACCACAATCTTACACAACACATCACTAAACCCACCCACCGACTCGGCCAATCCTCGACTGGATCATCACCCACACCTCCGATCAACTCTTTCTCGACTCTGACACCTCCTCTGTGTTCCCCTCTGACCACCTCGCTATTCTTGTCTCCCTCAATCTACCTCCCCCGAAAAAAACCAAGCTCATTGTCTCTCGTCGCAAACTAAAATCTGTCAACCGCGAGAGCTTCTTCGACGAAGCTGTCGACCTTCTCTTGGACCCCTCCCCCTCTCCCGATCTTGCATCCCATTTCGATTCCTCCCTTCGAAAACTTCTAGACACCCATGCCCCTGTCACCACCTGCTCCATACCCAACCGACTCCCCTCCCCCTGGCTCACTGACGACCTAGCTGAGGCCAAGCGCGAGCGCCGACAAGCGGAACGCTTCTCTGCCGCTCATCTGACCTCACCATTCACAGACAGATCTTCCAAACAACTAGATCCAAAGTCTGCAAAATGATCTCCGAATCTAAACGCAAACACCTTCAAAACCAAATCCTGGAATCCACTTCTTTCAAAACCCTCTACGCCACCATGAACACACTCCTAGGCACTTCTAAAGACTCTCCTCTCCCCAACACACACAGCAAAGAAGAACTCCCGTCTGCTTTTTCTACCTATTTGTCGGACAAAATCCAAACTCTGCGCGACACACTCGACACCCTGCCTTCTCCGCCTTGCCCTCCCGACCCCACCTTTTCCGGCACTCCCCTCTCGTCCTTCCGCCCCGTCTCTCAGGATGAAGTCCTCAAGACCATAAAGTCCATGCCCTTCAAAACCTGCGAACTAGACCCCCTCCCAGCTTCTCTCTACCGGGACGGCCTTCCAAAACTTCTGCCCTTCATTACCGACATCATCAACGCATCTCTAGAAAACGGCTCCCTCCCCGATATCTTCAAGTCCGCCATCGTCCGTCCTCTCCTAAAAAAAAAAAACACAACCTCGACCCAAACGAACTCAAGAACTATCGCCCAGTCTCCAATCTCTCTTTCCTGTCCAAGCTTCTTAAGAAGGTTGTTCTCAACCAGCTCAACCTCCACCTCACCGACAACAACCTCCTCAGTCCATTCCAGTCTGCCTATCGCAAAGCCTACCCGGCACCGGCCTCCACGTGGTGTAGGTGGGTAGTCCGCTCAGTCCCTGACTGAGTGGGCTAGCAGACGGGTGCCATCTTTGTCCAGGATTAGGACTTGATGTCAACAGATATGTTGTTCAGCCTTTTCACTGGTCCGGTTTTTAAGGAGCTGTGCTAACCCAGGTTGTACCATGTTGGATTGGTCCTTAAAAATACTCGTGACTTTTTGGTCCTTTGGATCCCAAGT
The DNA here is from genome assembly GCA_036245525.1 of Semisulcospira habei. NCBI lineage: Eukaryota > Metazoa > Mollusca > Gastropoda > Semisulcospiridae > Semisulcospira > Semisulcospira habei. The sequence continues at coordinate 46,356,040 of BTPG01000007.1, forward strand.
GTTTGCCGTGCTTGAAGACCCGTGTCGGGGGAGAAGAGGATCCTGGTGGCTGAAACACTCCACTTTGGCCTTGACTTCTGCCTAAACGGGAGGCTAGTCGTACCGGCCTAGTCAATCGGCTCTTGTCACGTTGAGCCCTATCCCACTGTTGACATGCGGGTTGCTATACGGAGCACCATGCTATAGCCTTTGCTGCTGATTAGGTGCTTTACGCCAGTATTCCCCTGCATTCAACGGTGTGATAGAAGGCGGTGGCTCAAACGGTTCAATCGGGCTTACCCCCTTGAGTATATCTTTCGGGCAGTCTCCATTGTGCGTCGGCTGGAGACCCGCCGACAGTTGCACTTTCCCTTGTTGGGCTCGGTGGCGGGCGGGGACCCCCGGGGGATGAATATCTCTACTAATATAATATGGATAAAACAAAAAAACCAAAACTAGCACAGAAACGGCATATAGACACCGAATTTGAACATGACAGTGATTCAGACTGTGAGGAAGCGACGCCTCAGGCGTCGGCCGTATGGCCTCGCTTCCTCATTGTCCATAGCAAGATGAAGGAGAAACCAGTTACCAAGCTGCATCCTTTTCTGGTGGGGGAGACCCTCAGGAGCCGTGTTGGCAGGCCTGACGCCCAGCGCCTCAGGTCTGGTGACTTGCTGGTGGAGTGCCGTACTCGGGCACACTCCAGCGGGCTACTGGGGCTCTCTTCCATCGGAGACACTCCTGTGGAAGTCACACCCCACAAAACTATGAATTCGTCAAGAGGCGTAATCAAAGATCAAGCTTTGGCAGAACTGTCAGAAGATGAACTTGTAAGGAACCTTAAGTCTCAGGGGGTGACTTGCGTCAGGCGCTTCGCTTCCAAGCGAGGTGGTGGGGAGATCCGTCTCCCTACCATCATCCTGACGTTTGGCACCCCCATCCCTCCTACTACCATCTGGGCAGGTTACTACTCCCTGAGAGTGAAAAAGTACGTCCCTCTTCCCCTCCGGTGCTTTAAGTGCCAAAAGTATGGCCATGGGCAGAAGACATGCCGTCAGGCAGAGGCTTCATGCGCCCGTTGCACTAGGCCCGGACACTCTGCTGAGTCCTGCACAGCCACCCCCCTGTGTGTGAATTGCCAGGGAGCGCATATGGCTTCGGATAAGAAATGCCCTCGTTGGATATCCGAGTGCAAGATTCAGCAGGTGCGTGTGGAGAAGGGGTTGTCCTTTCTGGATGCCAAAAAACTGGTTGAAGGCCCTGGTGCAGCTGCGGCTGCCCCAACCTCTAACACCTCTGTGTATACTTTTAGTGCAGCGGTGGCAGGCAAGCGCCCCACCAAAGACTTTTCATGTCAGACCCCAACTTCTTGGTTGGGGGCGGAGCCTCGGCTCATCTCGCCCCTGGAGAGTAACCCTCCTCCGGTGGTGACAAGGAGCCAGGGAACGCAGAAGGCGGACACGGCCGGTCCGGTTGTGCCGCCTTCTGTTGCCCCTAAGCCTCAGCCCCCACCCAAACCTGTTAGTCAGTCAACTCCAAAGGCTTCTGGCTCTGGTCAGCCTTCTAAGGCCGCTAACTCTAGCGGCAGGAACGCTGCCCAGGACCAGAAGTCTAAGAAATCTATGGGACCGCTGTGCGCACGGGCCCAGAAGGGGAACACAGATGTGCCCCTTCAAAACAAATATGCTGCACTGGAGGAGCAGATGGAGGGAATGGAAGTTGTTGTTGCTGATGCTGCGGCAGCTCCACCCCCTTCCTCTCCGAAGAACCAGAGGAGGCCCGGGAGCCGGCCCCCCTCTGTTTCTTCAACTCCTTCCAAGGTAAAGGAAAAAGGGGGGAAAAACTCCTTACCCCCAGATAAGACTTAATCATGGACTCTTTGCTTCAGTGGAATTGTCGTGGTTTTCAAGCTAACTTTGAGGAATTGCGTCTTTTAGTCAAGTTCTATAACCCCTCAGTAATATCTCTTCAGGAGACTTATCTGAAGACTTCTGACCCTGTGTCCTTTAATGGTTTTAATGTTATACATAAAGGCTCTGATTCGGAGAGGCGCTCGGGTGGAGCGGCTCTTCTCATTAGTAGCCAAATTTTATGTAGCCCCGTTAGCATCGACGCCTGTCTTCAGGCTGTCGCAGCTCGGGTTACCTTAAAGAAGACCATAACCATATGCAGTATTTACCTGCCACCATCACTGCGGGTCTGTAGCAATGATATTTTTAACTTAGTAGATCAACTGCCCCCTCCCTTTATTCTCATGGGGGATTTTAACGGTCACGCTCACCTTTGGGGCAGTGACCACTATGATGGCAGAGGTCAGATGTTAGAAGATGTTTTTTCTCAACTTAACCTGTGTGTCTTTAACGATGGCTCACCTACATACTCTAACTCAGGTTCCGGTTCTAGTTCTGTTCTAGACCTCACTGTGTGTGATCCTTCTCTCATGCTGGACTTTGACTGGAAGGTTCACGATGACCTGTGTGGTAGTGACCACTTCCCAGTAGTCCTGTCATCGGTCAGCTGTGTGGAGGATTCGCCGGTGGGGCGCTGGAATCTCAAGAAAGCTAACTGGCCTCTGTTTGCCTCCCTCTGTCAGTCTCGTCTTACAGAGGAGGTGGTCATGTCAGCTGAAGAACCTGTTTCTTGTTTTACTTTGATTTTGTTGGACGTAGCAGGTGAAACCATCCCTAGAACTTCCACATCAGTCCCTCGGAGGCCGAGAGTACCATGGTTCAATGAAGAGTGCCGCAAGGCCCAAAAAATACGCAAATCTGCTCAGCGACGTGCTTTTCGTAATCCGTCGCAAGCAAATATTTTAACATTTAAAAGACAGCGGGCGAAAGCCCGTTACATTTTTAACCGCGAACGCCGTGCTTCCTGGAGACGCTTTGTCTCATCTTTATCTTCTAGGACTCCGTCCCAAAAAGTCTGGAAGGCTGTTCGAAGAATTAGGGGCAGGGGTGGCTCGGCTTCTGTCGGCCATCTTAGAGATGGTGCCAGTTTGGTCACAGATAAAAAGGCTGTGGCCAATTTGCTTGCCTCCACCATTGCCCATAATTCTTCAACAGAGCATTATTCACCTTTCTTCCAGAGACCCCCACCCGGGTGTGCCCTGGGGGACTTGGGTGGGGTTAGGTACTTTTTAGTTCCCAGGGTCACCCTGGTCAGCCCCACAGGGTGAGTTTTTCTCTCTATTCTGGGGCATGTGTTTCTGTCTACCCTTGGTCCATTCACCTGTATTTGCCTTTTTAAAACTCTCCCTACTGTCTGCACTGCCTGTAGTTCTTGATATTGGATGTGTGTTGCTAAATGGTCTTAGCTTTATTTAGGCCCCATGTGTTAGGTTTATTTAATGTATTTGACCGCCTGGCGACATACATTCAATGTTCTGTTTATTTTTTTTTTCACAAGCAGTGCAGGCACGTCCTGAGAAAGCCTTGTTGCTGTCGGGACGTTAAGCAATGTACAATCAATCAATCATTTCTTCCAGAGAGAGAAGGAGAAGCGAGAATCTTGTGCTTGTGATTTTATATCAGATAACTCGGAAGACTATAATGCCCCCTTTACATTTTCAGAATTGCAGCAAGCCATGCTGAAATGTACTGACTCTGCTGCTGGATTAGATACCATCCATTATCAGCTCCTAACTCATCTGCCTGAGGATTCACTCCTTGTACTTCTCAAGGCCTTTAACCATATCTGGATAACCGGTCGTTTTCCGCCATCTTGGCGCCAGGCTGTGGTTGTGCCAATCCCCAAGCCGGGTAAGGATCCTTCCGACCCGGGCAACTACCGGCCAATAGCTTTGACATCATGTTTATGTAAGACTATGGAACGCTTGGTCAACGCCCGACTGGTGTGGCATCTTGAGTCACGTGGTCTCATCACAGACCTCCAGTGCGGTTTCCGGCGCTTCCGTAGTACAACTGACCATCTAGTCCGCTTTGAGTATTTTATCCGAGATGCTTTTGTCAACAAGCAGCATGTCTATGCAATTTTCTTTGATCTTGAAAAGGCATATGACACTACCTGGAAGTATGGTATAATGTCTGATTTGTCGGACATGGGTTTTAAAGGGCACCTGCCTGTTTTTATTCACAATTTTTTGTCTAACAGGTCGTTCCATGTCCGTGTGGGCTCCACCCTCTCCGACTCCTTTGAACAGGAGATGGGTGTCCCGCAGGGCAGCATTCTATCTCCTGTTTTATTTAGCATTAAAATAAATAACATTGTAAAGGCCGTCAAGGATGATTCTGAATGCTCTTTGTTTGTGGACGACTTTGCTTTGTGTGCACGAGGTCGAGGACTTGCGTCCCTTGAGAGGCGCTTGCAGCTGTGCGTTGATCGCATCCAGGGGTGGGTGTCTCTCAACGGATTCAGGTTCTCGCCCTCCAAGACAGTCTGTGTGCATTTTACTAACCAAATGAAATTTTTTCCAAAACCTACCCTGAGCATTGCTGGAGTGCCAATTCAGGTGGCCGAAGAGGCAAAGTTTCTGGGGGTCATCTTTGACAAAAGATTGACCTTCCGCAACCATGTTAACTACCTTAGAACCTCTTGTCGGAAGGCCCTCGACATTCTTCGTGTCGTTGGTCGTACTGACTGGGGTGCAGACCGTATCGTCTTACTTCGACTGTACCGGGCCCTTGTTCGGTCCAAACTGGATTACGGCTCTGTGGTATATGGCTCGGCTTCCAAGTCTGTTCTTCAGCGTCTGAACACAATTCACCATCAAGGTCTGCGCATATGTCTGGGAGCCTTCAGGACATCTCCAGTTCCTAGTCTGTATGCAGAGGCAGGGGAGCCTTCTCTCAGGCTCCGCCGCATCCGCCTCATGCTCAGCTACGTTCTGAAGCTGAAGGCCCATCCAAAAAATCCTGCCTATGATTGTGTTTTTACCCCGTCGTTTGCAGAGATTTACGATGCCCATCCAGGAGCTGTCCGTCCACTTTCCTTCCGTGTCCGACCTCATCTGCAGGCGGCCGGAGTGGACCTGGACAAAGTTTCGGAATCTCTGCAACACGTCACTCCACCCTGGCTACTACCAGTTCCTGACATCTTGCTGGACTTGACTGCCCACAAGAAGGATTGTACTCCACCAGCCATATACCAACAGAGCCTCAATGAACTCCTTTCAATTTTTCCTGGCTATTGTCGTCTTTATACGGATGGGTCCAAATCTGAGGATGGAAGAGTGGCTGCGGCTGCAGTGTCCTCTCGCCATCCTAGACGCCCATTTAAGCTCCGTCTCCCTGACCATTCCTCTGTATTTAGTGCAGAACTGCAGGCAATTCTGCTAGCACTCAAGCATGCCTATCAGTCTCGGGAAAGGAACTTCCTGATTCTGTCTGACTCTCTTTCTGCCCTGCAGGCCCTTCAGGGCGCGGGAACAGACCATCCACTGCTGGTGCAGATTAGAGAGCTCTACGCGGACTTGATGAAGGAATATTATGACATCATTTTTATTTGGGTCCCGGGCCATGTGGGCATCGAAGGCAACAGAATCGCAGATTCTGCTGCCAACAGTGCCCGCAGTGACCCTGTCCCTGACACACAGACTGTCTATAGTGATTTTAAACCTGGTATTAGTGCGTACATAGCCCTCGAGTGGCAGTCCGAGTGGGACAAAGAGGAAGGGAACAAGCTTCATGAAGCTCTTCCTAAGTTGTCTGACAGTCTACCTTTCCGCTGCGGCAGCCGCCGTGAGGAGACTGTCCTTGCTCGGCTTCACATCGGGCACACGTATGTTACGCACTCTTACTTACTTAAACAGGATGAGCGTCCATGGTGTTTTGCCTGTGATGAGCAGTTTTCTGTTCGACACTTTTTGCTGTATTGTGCTGACCTCATTGACACCAGATATAAACACTTCACAGCAGACTCCTTGAAGGTTTTGTTCCGGGATGTTCCTCCGGACAAAATCTTCAATTTTTTGAGAGAATGCAATATTTTTAACAAGATCTGAGCATTCATTGACTATGTGAATTTTTTATTTGCCCTTTTTGAGAGTCTGTAGACGTTTCTTTTAAAGACATGTGCGACATTTTAGCCTGAGATTTTTAATCTATATTTACATCTTGTCTTAAGACCTTGCTTTTAGTCTGGCTGACCAGATTTTTACCCATCCCGCCGTGAGATGGCCTTAGTCGCCTGCTCGGCGTTAAACCCAAATAACTAACTAACTGCCTATCGCAAACATCACAGCACTGAAACAGCCCTTCTACATATCTTAAACGATCTGCTTCTCTCCACCGACTCGGGCAACATCTCTCTTCTTACACTACTTGATCTCTCTGCCGCCTTTGACACTATAGACCACTCTATCCTCCTCCACCGACTCCACCACTCCTTCGGCATCACTGACTCTGCTCACTGCTGGTTTCTCTCCTACCTCTCCGACAGACAGCAGTCCGTCACCATCAACGGCGTCTCTTCCAACCCAGTGACGCTTTTCTGCGGAGTTCCACAGGGGTCCGTCCTGGGCCCGGTCCTTTTCACACTCTACACCTCTCCTCTGTCCAACATCATCCAGTCACACCGCATACACCACCACGCTGACGACTCACAACCGCTAGACAAAGACAAACTCGACAACACTCAGTCACTACTGACTCGCACGGCTGACTGCAATGAAGACGTGAAAAACTGGATGACAGCAAACAAGCTGAAACTGAACGACGACAAAACGGAAGACATGCTGGTAGGCACTCGCCAGAAACTCTCCCAGCTCCCTCCTTCTCTCCACCTTCAACTCGATAGCACCCCCATCTCCCTCTCTGACTCGGCCAAGAACCTCGGCGTCATCCTCGATTCCTCTCTGTCTATGACCAGCTTCGTCTCCGCCACGGCCCAGGCATGCTATTTCCACCTCCGCCGCATCAGTCAGATCAGAAAATACCTCACTACCGAAGCTGCCACCAAACTTGCTGTCTCTCTCATCTTATCTCGCATCGACTACTGCAACTCTCTCCTTTCCGGCCTCCCTCACTCCACCATCTTCACTCTCCAACGCGTCCAGAAAAATCTTGCCCGCCTCGTCCTCAGAAAGAAAAAATCCGACCACATCGCACCCCTGCTCAAACTCCTTCACTGGCTCCCCATCCCCCAACGCATCCAATACAAAATTCTGTCTCTCTGCTACAAATCCCTGAACAACTGCGCTCCTGCCTATCTCTCCAACTTACTTGACCCCTACACACCTTCCCGCTCTCTCCGCTTTGCCTCGACCCTCTCCGCCTCCACATCCCTCGCACCAAACTTAACACTTTCGGCCCCCGCCCCTTCTCCGTCTACGGTCCATCCACCTGGAACACTCTCCCACTCTCTCTCTCCGTCAGAAACACTCTCTCTCTCCTCCTTCCAGTCCGCCCTCAAAACTCACCTCTTTGAACAGTTTTAGTACTATATCACCACACTCCTCACCCCAAGCTGACCGTCGTAATGTATTTCACTGTTTGTGGTACGCGAGTCATTGTCTAAAGCGTGCGCATGCGTGCGCGAGTTGTGAGTGCGCGCTTAGAGTTATAATTATTATAAGATAAGCGCATTATAAATACCGTAATTATTATTATTATTATGTTTCGTTTGTAACAAACGGCTCCCAAACCGAACGAGAGCGAAGTCACGGCGGACAAGCTGCTTCCACCATCACCTTAGACAACACTCCAGACATCTCAAGAGGCATAGATCCTCATGAGCCCCCAATGGATCATGAGGATCTATGCCACTTGGAGATGTTTGGAGTATTGTCTATGCTTACGGTAAAAGCTGGTTAAATACCATAACTTCGCGCTAGTTTGTTATTGGGAATCACTCGGCCTCAACGTAACTTCACTAATGCTAGCGCTGACACACCTGACCTGGTTCATGTACAGCGGATGTTAGCCAATAACAATGGTTTACCTGCAGTCGACCAACATTATAGATAAAATTCAACACCGAATAATCCCATCAAACCAGGCCGGAACACGGATATGAATAGGGTCAGCAAGAGAAAAAGAACCACTCCAACAACATGACTTGTCCTTCGCGGGTAGTGCAAAAATGTAATTTCAGTGTTCCTCTGTTATCAGGTGTTAACCGCCTCTAGGAAGTAATAGCAAAACGTAAAATTAAGATTACATTTATGAAATCCTATCTCGCTGTCTTTGTGTGCGCGCGCGCGTGTGTGTATGTATGTGTGCGCGCATGCGTGAGTGCTTGTGTGTGTGTGTGTGTCTGTGTGTGTGTCTGTGTGTACACATTTGTCTCTATGTCCTTACTTTTGTTGTGTGTCATATTGACACTACACAGATTGTAGTATGCTGTTTCTGTCTTAGGAAATCAAACTTAAACGGAGTAAACGATACGCCTGACACATTTTGGATTACTAAACGGCTTGAGAGAAACTCAGTACGTGTTCATTACTCAAACAGTACGATAAACTGTTCAAGACTCCAACAGTGCGCCGACAAATAGTTGTAAAAACCAAAGTGTGTGCGTCTTCGTTACGTTCTGTTTTAATCGATTATTCTGACAACAATAGAAGCTCCTTTGATTTCCTACTGCAAAGCCTGGTATCACTTATTCCGATATTACGATATATACACTGACCAGATCTCAAACAATGGAAAAAAGGACACCTCCACGAGGTGATCAAATGACTACCTCTCCGACCGAGCCGGACCTGAAAAGTGTAAATAATCATGAAATTCAAGAAAAAAACATTATGCCTCATGTGAACGATGATTCCTGTGTGGTCCCGTATGATTATTTCGAACACTACGAGGAGGACGAAATCATTGACGAGAACGAAACCGAACGTGTCAGAAATAACATCGATACACACGGGAGTGTTAATACTGCCGCTCAGGCAAGCTACAGGACGCAAACATTCGGATGTGACAATACTGACTCAGTTTTACCTCACGAAAAGATCAAAGTTGAGGTTCCGAAAACGTCCGGCAAAGATCAAGACGAAGATACACCCGTTCCGTCATGTAATGTTGGCATTTACTCTCTTACGTCAGAAGGCAGCCTCGCCACAATAAGGCAGACCACATATTTTGCGACAGTACCTTGCCTTGGACTCCATTCGCACTTTTCAAGCTTCCCTGAGTACAGCATTGAGAGGAAGGCAATAGATGGTCTTCCGGAAAGCTCCTTCAGCTATTCACAATCATTAAAAGACCTACCGGAATCGATTTTATCGCCCAAAAAATATCATGAGATGTCCGACGTCGCTGACGTTAGCTGTATCGAGCATACACATGATGCTAAAGAAAGTAAGCCAACAGGTGAAGAGCCTTTCAAAGCAGAAAGCATTCGTTATGGAATGTCGGGCACGGACTACAATCTTTTCAGACACTGGGAAAGTCTGTGTGATAAACACCGAGGCCACCGTGAACTTGTCCGTCAAAATGAACATTATCACAAATATGTCAACACTGAACAAGAACCCGACGTCGAAGAGACATCTGGCACATCTCATGGTGAAGATGGCAGCTCCTGTGCGCCAAACTCTGAAATGCCTCAATGTGACACTGACAGTCACAAGATTGCGTCGGCTTCCCCCCAAAAATACCGGGAGGCCAATGAGAAAAGACGAAAAGACGAGAAAGACGAAAAAATAATATCGTCTTTGTTTATTTCCAATAGAGAGCTTGTAAAAACTGAGCAACGGAAACATCCTGACTGGCAAACGCCTAGTCAACAATCGCCAGCAGTCAAAGATACTGCCCTGAACATGAACGGTTTTGCCGAGGGCACATCAGAACATCCACGTGGACAGAGAGAGGAAAATCAGATGAAATCAAACTTGATTTCAGTGGAAAAGCGCACATATAAGAATCTGATAAAGGTGCAGGAGAGGCATGACTCATAACGTGGACTCGCGCAGAAGAATGAAGGCGGGAATGCATCAGAGCTGATTTGTATTGAAAAACATGCCCTTGAAAGCACGATAAAGCTGGTGGTCATGGAGAGTTATCAGAAAGACCCAACACTGGGGAAGAAAGATTTAAACGGAGCAGAATGGATGGAAGATGAGACAAACATTTATTATAATAATATTACATTCCGTTTTCCCATTGAGACTTTGGTGACTGCTTTGCCGGTGCAGAACCTACAAACTCCTTCAGATGATACTGCGACAGACAGAGCAATGCACCAGAATGGGCCTGACCATCCGGTTGTGAACGTTTCAGAAGCCAGCACCACACAAGGAACAAGCCTTACCAGTGCTCATACGGAGATTCAGGCACGAGAACAAACTGATCACTTGAGCGAACCAAGCTCCAGTTCACCACATGGACTTTCTAGTCCTGGGGATGACGCACTTGGAGCGGTCGGTGGTCTTCTTGGTACAACAGACCTGCAGGCTGATGACGCAGGTGCAGTTGTCAGCCGTGAGCTTCCTGAACAAGGCTCTCTTCACAATGACCGTAGTGGACTGGAGTCTCTGCAAACTGTGCCCTTTCGAGAAGACAGAGGTCAGTCATACAGCAGACAACGCCCATTCACAACCGACATACATAATCTGCCTACGCCAGAAGCCCACTTTTCACGCGTGGCTGCTCATCTCATTCCTCAAGACCACGCTACGCAGAGTACAAGAGCTAGGCAAACTTGCCACAGATGCGGACTTGACACAGTGGGTAGACCGTGCCCCGCATCCCGAGGCGTCCCACCAAGACCTGTCGACGTGCTGCCTGTTGAGGCGACCGCTGACCTGCCTCAGTCCGCTTGTCCTGCAAACTTGAGGATTCACATCCGTGGACACAGTAAGTGGAGTCGACAGTTGAAGAGTGTATTAACCCCTCCACTGTCGAGAACAAGTAAACGCGATCTAACTGCGAGGCATAGATCCTCATGAGCCCCCGCAGTCGCGGGGGCTCATGAGGATCTATGCCTCTTGCTGATACCCTTTTGTGTCCAAGCTCTTTGGACAGTTGTGGCTTTTGGTCGTTCAGTGAACACAGATTTCAGAATCGAAATGTACGTACCTCGGCAAGAAAGGGGTTAACCTCCTTGGGTCAGTTGCATGAGTGAACTTAGTCCTGCACCAGCATCCAAGCAAGTTGTTCCGCCATAGCGGAGCACTTTGCATAGTGGCGGGCACAGGACTATTTTCGTGCAACTGACCCATTTTCATGCAGCCACCATTACTGTAAACAATAGTTATACCGTTGGCTGCATGCACAAAGATTTAGCACACATTCAGCCATAATACACCACAGTGGGTGATGAATTGGCTAAATAGTTCACTGGTTGAGCCAGATTAGGTTGGCTGCGGGGAGGGCGTATAACTATTGTTGTCATGGTCAGTCTCCCATCGCCGGTACATAGTCATACCAGTGTTCATCTTGAAAAAGTCTTTGCGTCTGTCGCGTATCCGGGTGCGTCTTGCCGTGAATCATTGAGTTATATGCATATACACGTATCGCCACGAATTATATTTCTATCAGAAAAAAACGACCATAATACTCGCACCAGGACAGTTTTTGTTGTTGGTTGTGTCTCTCATTTCGGGTTTGGCCATATAGATCTGCTTGTATACTACATTAGATTAAAATGCTGCTATGTCGTCAAATAGAAAAAGTTCGTTATGAGGAAAGCTTAACTTTAATTGTACATTGTAAAAATAGATATGCTGGCCTTGCCACGTGATGGCAGATTAGACTCAAATATGCTTGACAAATTGTATGGCTAACGTTAGACGTTTTTCATTCAGACACCAGCGTTGAAGAGCTGCCTGATTCGTTCCACACCAATACACCAGTTCCTTGCCAGGTACCTTTTTAAACCCTTTACTGCCGAGAAACACTCCACGCTTGAAGCATATTGCCTCATGTGCCCCCGCGTTTGCGGTGGCTATGATTGCTATGCCTCTTGCTAACTCAACTTTGTGTCCAGGTTACTTTGATGGCTTGGAATCTTTGACGCTAAATTTACAATGATTTTAACTCTTTCGAGACGTGCCGCATCCGGATTCGCGGCTTAAAGCCGCGAATCCGAATGCGGCACGTCTCGAAAGAGTTAAAAGACAACCTTTGTCCACTCGTTGTGCAAGGGTTAATTAATTCGTAGGAACCTGAGTTATAATTTATATAATTGTTAAATGTCCCTCAATGACAACAACAAAGAGTATGGTTTCGTTGCTATATTTAACCCTTTCGCTGTCCTAGCGCTTTTTGTTCATGCAAGAATCACCTCGATAAAATGCGCTAGGGACACCCAAAGGTGTGTAGGTTGAGTGCTAACATACATCTTGTTTTTACTGTTGTTGCTACTTTTATCGTTGTTTTTCTCGCTGTTATCATAATCAGTATCATGCCATCGTTTTCATCATCATCATCTACTCATCATCATCATCATCTACTCATCATCATCATCATCATCATTATCATCACCACCATCATCTTCATTACTGATTTCTTTGGTACAACAGTAACCAAAGACATAATCAAGCCTAAAAGCAACACACGATTTTTTTGGGGGGTTCCAGGGAGAGGACCTGGTACAGATCGCTCACGGACACAACGTGCAGGTGCAGTATGACGGTATGTTACTTAACTCCTTTCAGTTTGCTTACAGAAGGCAAAGAGGTGTTGATGATGCCATTTTGCATGTTGTAAACAATATCTACTCTCATTTAGAGAACCCAGGAGCCCCCATTCGACTGATGTTCTATGATTTTTCGTCTGCTTTTAACAGCATTCAGCCACACATACTCGCCTCCAAACTAGTTCACATGAACATAAATGCCTCTACCATTATTTGGGTTTTGGACTATCTCACTAACCGGCCACAGTACGTCAGAATTAGTTCGGATCTAATCTCAGATGTACTTTTTACCAACACCGGTGCACCACAGGGGACTGTCCTGTCGCCTTTTTTGTTTTCTTTGTACACAGCAGACTGTAGAGCTACTCATGACGACTGTGTCATGGACAAATACGCTGACGACACGGCACTGACAGGTCTGATTACAGATGAGGACGACAGACACTATCGACAAGAGATCGATGACTTTGTAGAGTGGTGCGATAGAAACTACCTTGAATTACATGTTGGCAAAACAAAAGAGATGGTCATAGATTTCAGGAATAACAAACAGCATCCAGGTCCTGTTGTTATCAAGGGAACAGAAGTTGAGCGTGTAGAGTCCTACAAGTATTTAGGTGTTCTTTTTGACAACGCGCTCAACTGGAAACAAAACACAGATGCTATTGTGAAAAAAACGCATACCCGTCTTTACTGTTTGAGAAAGCTCAGATCATTTCATGTAAGCACTCAGCTTTTACAGATGTTTTACTGCTCCAGTATTGTTAGCATTTTAACTTTTGGACTGACGTGCTGGGGGAGAAATTTATGTAACAGAGACCAAGATCGCCTTAACAAAGTAATCCGAAAAGGGGGTGGGGTGATTGGTAGGGCACAGGATAATTTGGACACACTGTACAACAGACGGATTACGAACAAATTGGCTGACATTCTTGATGACAAAACACATCCACTTAGATATGAATTTGACAGCAGACGTATCGAACGAAGTGGCAGACTCCGAGTACCCAAAAGTCGTACATCACGTTATGCCAACTCTTTTGTCCCTCAGGCTGTTACCCTTTTCAACAGTAATATCAGTAGATAGTGTTGTTCAACATTCTTCCGTCCTTAGTACTAGCCCTCTCAGTATTATTACTAGTATTATTATTATTGTTATTTAAAGGTAACAATATGTCTGTTACAGTTCATTTCTTTAATTGAGTGTTATGGGTTATTTGATTTTTTTTTTTTTAATTTTTAAAAAAATTTTTTAATGAGTGATTGATGATGCCATGTGTTGTATGGGCAGACAGTGAATTTCCCCGTGAGGGATTAATAAAGTATTATTGTATTGTATTGTAACTCCGTCAACATGATCCAGCTGCAAGAGACATAGATCCTCATGAGTCCCCGCAACTGCGGGGGCTCATGAGGCTCTATGCCTCTTGCTGACACCACTTTGTGCCCATTGTTACTTGGACGGCTGGGACCTATCGGCGTTTCCACAAAGATTTCAGAAACACGGACTGTGTCCACTGGCAGTAATGGGGTACTGGCTCCCATCGGTTCACGCGTGCTAATCATGCCCCTATTTCGGTCTCTCAGATCTGTCAAGACGTCCATCTGTATAACGCAGCCAGCAACCCTGAAGTCACCCTTTCCTTTCTGCAGACATTTATTGCATTGTGTATTTCGCACCTCCTCATATCGTCCTTAACCCTTTAAGTTATGATACGCTTCAATATGAGATAAATTTAACCATGATGGTTCAAAGGTAGTGCCAGAACGCCCAAGCTGTCATCACCCTTGATTTATCATGGTCAGTCTATTATATCGCCTGAACTGTAATGTAGCCTTCATAGGACAACTCGCAAATGTATTGCATTGTGTATTTCGTACCTTCTCACATCATCCTTAACCCTTTAAGTCCTGATACGCCGCAACATGATATAAATTTGACCATGATGGTTCAAGGGTGGTGCCAGAACAGCTTGGCCCCCATGGGCACCAAGCTGTCCTGGCACCACCATTAAGCTATCATGGTCAGTCTATCGTCTGAACTGTAATATAGCCTTCATTGGACAACTCGCAAATCTGAAAAAAAATCAACCTCAGGATGTAATGGGTAAAAACAGTTAGAGGGTATTATAATGAATGATCTATTCTGTATTTATAATTTATTTATAATCTGTTATTCCTCTGTTTCCTTGCTTATTTGTTTGTAGAATAGTTCTTTGTGTTCTTTTTGTTATGTGTGATTATTGTTGTTGTCTTTTGTTTGTTTTTTGAACACATTTTCAGTGATTCTTTTGTATCAAATTGCGACCATAAAATAATAGTAATATCGTTGCATAAACCTCTCACTTTATATATATAGCTTTTTGTTTCTTCGTCGCACGGAACGTACAGCCTGCATAGGGTCTTCGCTTGGATTTTGCTGTCGTTGATATTATCAAACTTATCCAATTATTCAGTTATCTGTGTATGACATTGGTATGTGTATTGCATCATCATATAACATTTACATATAGTTCTTCTTGTTCTGTAACCCCCAAATTGTTTATTTATTAGTATTTCTTTTACTTAAACGTTTGACTGAATGAAACTTAGGGTATGTTTTCACTGAAAAATGTTATTGGCCTGTGACTTATTTGGGGAAAAACGTTTTGTTCTGCGTCGAGTAACGTTGTCATCGTAACGTGAGATAAGCTGAGTCTACGTAAATGTGATAAGGAGACTCCCGTTGACTTGAGAACGCGTGTATAGAGAAGCGATAGGCCAACGAAAAAAAAGTGTAAAGAACCTGAAAGATGACAAGCAATAATATCGCATGGATCAACCATGATAGCTCAAGGATGGTGCCAGAATAGCCTGGTACCTCTAGCACCGCCTTTGAAGTGTCATGGTCGATCTTGCTCATGAGTATGTAGTCTTCCGAGGACAACTTTAAACATGAACAGTTGTAGAATGAGACGTATGTTTCGATGTAAACTAGGAGGCAATAACAAAAATGTCGGTACACGTACAAGGTATGATCAGTAAGTAATGATATTTGCGCCGCATTTTGTAATCTACTAAAGTCACATCAATAAAAATAGTATCAAAACAAATTTTAGGCTTTGCCTTTTAGTCAAGTACAATATGCGTATCTTTAGCCTGGCCGCTGTGTGACGCCGTTGAAAAAGTGATGTATACAGCTGCGCTTGAAACAATGGACTCTCCGAGATGATACCTTTATTCCCAAATTTTAAATGAGTGAAACTGTGAGCCAGTTCTGTTAAATTCCAAACAAAATCGAAACTTGTTTGATATGGTACTTGTGTCTTGTCTGGCACTGACTGCAAGTGGATTGTGCAATTTAACTTTGAAAGAGAGGGCATTGAAGACGAGCAACGGCCAACTCGCAATAGCCAGAACATCATGTTCATCCTTGAAATTGACCATAAATCCAAAGTCACTGTGTCCTACACAGAGGAGCAAAAACATTTGTGTTCTTGCCTAGCCATCAAACAGTCCTTGCCTTGACGAATGCACCTTTCGGTTTTTCAATAAACTGAAGAAAAAAAAAAAAAAAAAGGCTGGCAGTACTGAGCTTTCCCGTATCCAGGACCTAGCAAAAGCCGTAATGCATAGAACCGATCCTTACCTTCATCAGAATACCACATCGCCTTGAATCTTGCCTGAAGTACCTACAATTGTGCTTAAACAGTGGAGGATAAAATGTGAAAATATCAATTAAACTGGGCCAACGGTTTCACGGCACAACCACCAATACTTTCTGATCATATTTCGCATTGTACACAAAGAGCCCATAGTATTACAGAACAAGGAAAATATGTAAGATTCTTACTTACTTACTACGTAACAGGGCCGCTTCCACGCTGCTTGTCAGAAATATCCTGGAGTTAACCAGGGCCGGGAAGGGTGAATCCCGTTAGCACTTCGTATCACGAGCACTGCGTGTCAATAGAACTACGGCCGTTAGAACTACGTGTCAATAACACTATGGCTCGACAGCGATACGCTCGATAGCACTACAGCCGTTACACATAAGGGCGCTAGAACTACGTAGCGATAGACCTATGCCTTCCAATGTACATGGGTACGCGTGGCAATAGCACCACGACAGTGGCACTACTTATCAGTGACACTACGTGTGGATAGACCTACACCTGACCCTGATAACGGCGTTATCGAAATTTCTTATCTAGACTGACCTCCCCCTTAACCCCCACCCTCTCCCTCACCTATTACGCGATGATGTGACGCATACACTGCTAAGTTTGTCACTACCGCTGTGCCACGCATTGTCTCCTAACCTTCTCCAACTTCCCTACCAACATTCCAAAGACATTCTGTTCTCACCTTGTAACTGTGAATTTAGGATAGTACAGGGAAATTTTAGTTTAAGATTGTAAAAGATCTTTAGGCATAAATATTGTGCCTTTTTAAAGAAAAACTGAACACCAATTGATAACAACAAGCTTAGGGGAAAATGGCCGCTTTGCACATTTTGTTCTCATGGATGGCAGTTTCGCAAGGACGCATTATCTGATATTTGTGAATGATAGTCTTTATTCGACTAAAACAAAGTAATTTGTTATCTTGTCAATAACCTTTCTTTTCTTTTCCAAAAAGATTTCTTTTGGTTAAACTTATCAGCTTTCTGTATGCTTTTATGCCTTGAAAAAATAACCGAAGGTTATCGTGCTTCTGTTCCATGTTCAGATATAGATATGGATAGGGTTAACAAAAGAAAGAACTGATTTAATAAAATTGATGCAACATAAACTGCCTTAATAATTATATTTGTACGTGTTCTATCGAATATTGATAGTGCAATTTGTGGACCTTATGTTAATTGTCAGAGCTTTTGTTTTCCATTGTACGGCATTTTTATTTAGTGACACTTCTTGGATGGATGGATGGAGGAATCCATCCATCTATTCCATCTATGCGTACATGCATATGATCATCAGTTCAAATACATCCATCCACTCATCCACATATCTATCCATGCACACACAGAATCAGCACCAAGAAATATTTTTTCTTCATATATGTAGAACTGATCAGTAATTCTGTGTTTTTCATTGTGCTCAGACATAACCATTGACGAGGCTCATGGTCTGTTTTCTCACACGCCAGTTCAGTGCCAGGTAATGTCTTATTAATTTCCCCGTTTAAGCAACAAAGACTCTTTTAAGGCTATAAAGGTCACGGGTTCGAATCCATGTGAGGTGTAAAAATAATCTTTCAGGCCATAATTATGCCCCGTCGTTAAAATCACCTTCGTGGCGGACAACAGACGTATAGCCCCAGGCGTTTTTAACGCATTTTTTTTTTAGACACAGCTATGAGTTAATACTCATTAGACACGTGGAGTTTAGCTGCACGTTTTGAATGAGTCGAAGTCAGTTTATTATGTATTTCAGTTTTATTATTATTGTTAATTTTAAGATGATGCCGATGATAGCCGATGTCAAGGAAAGTATTATAATGGAAAATTCATAATTATTAGAATATTGCTGTTGTTGTTGCTTTTGATTTTCATAATACAAAAGACATCTTTGCTATTATTATTATTATATTATTATTATTATCACAGTAATAACGATTTTCGTCATAGGGCATGGAGCCTGTTCAGATCGCTGGTGGACATCCGATACAGCTGCAGGATGAAGGTATTGTTTAGTAGATTATAACTTCAAACTCAAAATGCATGTATTTTGCTATACGACCTACTGGATATCGCACTTTGTATGTGATTTTGTTCCGTGAAAAATTCTTTATTGCGAGAGGAGTATATTATATAGCTGAAGGTGAGTGCAATATTAATAACAAGATGGGATAAACCATAATTCCCACAGTCCTTTCTGTATGAGAGCTGTCCACGCTGTCAAGGGTCTCTACCTTTTGTCGTTGACCTGATTCTGATGTTGAAATATCTCCTATTATTGAAGAAGCCTCGCAGTTCTGCCAATGCGCCAGTGACCTGTATAAGGGTCGCAGTGCATATGCGTTTTTGATTTGTCAAACGTCATTAGTCATGACGTATGTTTTTGTTTTTGTTTTTACGTAATTATATATTTTACGTGATATGCGTTTCACTTTCACTGAGCTTCAAGACACTAGAAAATGGTGACAAAACTAGAACTCCACGGTACAATATCAGTCTTGCTATAAATAGTGTGAAATCAGGTTGACTTTACCTAGCTACATGATATACTAAATACATCTGCATGCTCTTCTGAAAGCGCGTCGATGTGTGTGCGTGTGCGTGTGAGTGTGCGTGTGCGTATGTACGTGCGTGTGCGTGCGTGCGTGCGCGCGCGCGCTCCAAACATTTCCAAGCGGCATAGATCTTCATGCGCCCTCCGGGCCCATGATAATCTATGCCGCTTGAAGATGCGCACATGTGTGCGAGAGAGAGAGAGAGAGAGAGAGAGAGAGAGAGAGAGAGAGAGAGAGAGAGAGAGAGAGAGAGAGAGAGAGAGAGAGAGAGAGAGAGAGAGAGAGAGAGAGAGAGAATTACATCATATTTAGAGTACTGCTCAATGTCTGTGTGGTCACAGAGTTGCTTCTTTTACACCACCGCCACTATCTGACTTTCTCCAGAAGTCAATTTTTATTTATTTATTTATTTATTTATTTATTTTATTATTATTTTTTTAGAAGGGACTTAATAAAACCAACCACAAGCCGTCATATGACCGCTTGTGATTGGTTTTATTTTCTTACACACCTTCTTTGCTGCATTTGAGCGGAAAAGCTGTATCACACACGTGTGATACAGCCATGTTGCGTGAACGAACCCGTGTACACAATTGTCTTGCACAAAATCTGGTCAGCTAAAAGGCGCGGGCACACACGATATTGAAACTTGACCTACTTTCAGCTCGCGTGCAATGACGCCATTTCATAGTGGCGACTGGCACTCTGGCGTCATGTATTGCGCTATTACGTCGTCATGTAGAAACATTTGTCTGACATCCAAAATATCCACGTCACATTACAAAGTATAGGACTTTATGTTCTTTGCCAAAGACACAAGAAAAGGGTGAGTAAGAAATAGATTCTTACATTGGTGTTTAGGTGGTACAGAGAATCTCACTCGCGTGGCCTTAAAACCTTATCCGAAACAGCATTAACCTTAGCTTACAAAGTAGTCTCAGCGAGGTTTCCGACTGGTGTAGAGTGTAGAGTGAATCATATGGTTCTTCATCCAGAGTGAAAAAAACAATGAGTATTTTAATCACTACTCGACAAAAACACCAACGCCGACCACAGCCGTTACATTTACAACTGAACGCTAGACCGATAGAACAAGTCACAGAGCGTAAATTCTTGGGAATACACTTTGACGAACAACTATGTTGGAAGACGCATATAAATACAGTCTGTAAAACCACTGCTAAAAGCACTTTCCTGTTGTCCCAGCTTAGACAAGTAACGGATACACATACTCGTAAACTGTTTTTTTCATGCCCATATCAAGTCTCACGATGATTAGGTCTCCACAGTGTGGGACGGTTGTAGTGATGTTCACATGAACAGGTTAAACTCTATATATAAAAAAGCTGTCAAAATGATAGATACGCGGCCCATTCCTACCACAGACAAATTTAGACATCTAAACATTCTCGACCTGCGTCAACAACTTAATTTCAACAAATGCATCCTTATGCACAATATATTAAATAACATGAAACCTCAGTATCTAACCACCAAATTTATGCCACAGCAAGAACGCGAACGGACCTCAAGGAACAATACTTTACCCCTACCTCTGCCTAGAATTGACCTCTTTAAAACTAGTTTATCGTTTTCTGGACCGTTTGTATGGAACAATTATTTTGTGTATATATTTTTTTCAATTTTATTATTATTTGTTTTTATTTTTTAAACATTATTGTTGCATGAAATAATATGTGTAAATATAATGTCTTTATTATTATTATTTTAAACCTATTTTATGTTGTATATGTTAGCAACGGCAAGTTTGTAAAATGACGATTTGTTTCTGTCAAAACCTTTTTCTGTGGATAAATAAAGTTTCATCATTATTATCATCATCATCATCATCCTACTCGCTTTCGCTCGTAGGAACAGTTTTTAAACCACTCGAATGAGATTCGCAGTATCACTTAAACACCGATGTATGAATCTATATATTCATATTTGATCCTAACACCGTCCAATAAAAAAATAAACTGTTCTCGCACCACCCTCGAGCTGTCTTGGTCGATTTGTCTGCTTACCTGTAAGACAGTCGTAAGATGAGAGCTCTATTTTTTTTTACAAGTCCCTTCTATTTATTGAACTTACTTATTAGGATGGGTCACGGTTGAGCGAATTTAATAGCATGTCCATGGTGTCAAAGGCGCGCAGGCCTAATCCTCTGACTACTGAAGTAACAAAATAAAAATTGCGTCATATCTAGTTACGCTAACCTCGCTGCTGAACGTAATTTTGAAGCGAAGCGCCGTGTGTGTGTGTGTGTGTGTGTGTGTGTGTGTGTGTGTGTGTGTGTGTGTGTGTGTGTGTGTATGTATGCAGACACGAGAATCTCCAATATTTCTGTACACACAAGATTGAAACTTGACGAAATACTTTATTCACGAGGTACCTAAGAGCCTTCTCACACGGAGAAATGAAATACACAAGAAACGAAACATTTTCATTGCATCGAAATGCCTCTTCCGCACACGCAGAAACGCGGTGAAAATTCATTTCGATTGGTACAGGGGAGGTAACGTTTTCACAGACACATGCTCTGGTTGCATCGGTGGATATCGGGTCATATTTCTGACCATCCATCCATCCATCCATCCATCCATCCATCCATCCATCCATCCATCCCTCCATCCCTCCCTCCCTCCCTCCCTCCCTCCCTCCCTCCCTCCCTCCCGTAGTCTTGCCGTCCGTTGGGACACCACTGATGACTTGGCAACCAGCTCCTTCCATTCCTCTCTGTTCTCTGCAATTCTTAGCGTATCCCCCAGCTTCAGTCCTGTCCACTCTGAGATATTGTCCTCCCGTCTTTTCCTCTGTCTTCCTCTCCTTCGTCCACCTTGCACAGTGCCTTGAAGGATTGTTTTGGCAAGCCCTGCTGAACGCGTGACATGCCCATACCACTTCAGTTTGCGTTTTCTCACAATGGCTAATAGGTCTTCATAGGGCCCGATGGCTTGCCTGATTCTGCTTCCCACCTTCCTCGTTCGTGATGTGATCTCTGTATGAAATGCCAAGCAGCCTTCGAAAACATCTCATTTCAGTGGTGGTTTGTATCCTCCTTTCGAGGTCTGCTGTGAGGGTCCATGACTCGCAGGCATACAAGAACACTGAGATGACTAAGGAGCGCATCAGTCTTGTGATCTTGGAACAGAGTGTGATGTTTCTGTCCTTCCATATGGTCTTCAATCTTGTCAGTGCTGTTGTTGTCTGCAACTGCCACTGCCACTGTTCATATCTCATTTAGACGCAAACTGCGATCTGTTCGCAGACGACACGACCATACACACATCTGATAAAGATATCGTAACAGTGGCAGATCATTGACGCAATACTCTAAATATGACGTAATTCTCTCTCTTACACGGAGGGCGCATGAGGATTTATGCCTCTTGGAGATTTTGAGGGCGCGCGCGCACGCACGCACTAACACACACACACACACACACACACACACACACACACACACACACACACACACACACACACACACACACACACACACACACACCGACGCCACTTTCAAAAGAGCATGCAGGCGTACTTAGTATATCATGTAGCTAGGTAAAGTCAACCTGATTTCACCCAAATTGTAGCAAGACTGAAATTGTAGCGTCTAATTCTATTTTGTTACCATTGTCTCAAGCCTTGAAGCGAAAGTGAAGCTCATATCACGTAAAATGTAAAATTACGTCACACACACACACACACACACACACACACACACACACACACACACACACACACACACACACACACACACAAACGTCATGACATATGACGTTTGACAAACCAATGTCGCGTATGCACTGCGCCCCTTATAAAGCTCACTGACGCATTGGCACATCTGCCGGACGTTTTCAATAGGAGATAATTCAACACCAGAATCAGGTCAAAGACAAAAGGTAGAGACCCTTGACAGCGAGGACAGCTGTCAAATAGAAAGGACTTTGTTTGTTAACCCTTCACTACCGCGAAACAGTAAACACGATCCAAATGCGAGATGCATAGATTCTCATAAACCCCGCGACTGCGGGGACCCATGAGGATCTATGCCTCTTGCTGAGACCCATTGTATCCATCTTTTTTGGACGGTTTCGGCTTTTGGTCGTAGAATAAACAACGATTTCAGATACAAAAGTGTACGTACAGTGGCAGTGATTTTCTTAATCTCAGTGTGTTATAAGAGTACCGTCCATATGCGAAGTTCAATTTTTCCAGGTGTAATGGCCGTATATGATCATCACCGCTGCAGAATCTGTCTCCGCCTTTTGTTCTGGGCCGGTTCCGTAGCCGCTCTACTCCATAACTGCCATCATCTGGTTGTGTGTCAGGACTGTGCCACGCATGTGCGCGTTTGTCCAGTCTGCGGAGAGGACGTGCTGTGTTTCATGTCTGTGCCTTCAGAGTAGGAAATACAACCATTTGTTTAACAGAATCACTGCAAAGAGAGTGTTCATTTTATCTGCAAATAATTGTACGTAATGAGCCTTGATAACCATTGGCATCATACTTCGCCGCAGACAAAGTGTATACTCTATCGTGCTGTGTAATTCCGACGAATGGGTCAGGGTGCGCCCTTCGATAATATGATATCCAAAATGAAGCTATGAACTCTTGAACATTTTCATCAGATGTATTCAACCCACGCTTCTGACACTTGCCTTTTAGATCTAAGTAAAGTGACCTTTCTTTAATATGTGCAAATTCATTGACCCTTCAGACGGTCTGGTCTAACGCAAGACATTCAAAGGAAAGCTTCCACTTTTGCCTCTGAGAAAAATCCGATCAGATTTTTTTTTCCAGTCACGAGATATTAAAATTCATGTACTAAACTCTCAAGAGGCAGAAACGCGAACGGCTGGATGGACATTGAGTGTAATGTAGCGCCTTGCAGCAGCATGCCGTTAACCCCTTGTGTGCCGGTAGCGGTTTTAGTCGCAACGGGTTAAAGCATCTAGACCTGACATGACGTCGAATAACCACTGCTGGTCCATGCGTCCTGGTGAAGCCATGATAGACGACAGGATCCAAATGTTCCCAGCTGCAGACGGTGGTCCACTGCGTTGTGCTGTGACAGTCCTGTACAAGTGGTATAACTGACTCACATCATATTTTCTGTATTTAATTTTCTTTCTATTTAACAATAATAATAGTACCTGTCATTTTATATTTTTTTTGAATTGTCTCAAAGCTTTGAGTACTGAACCCAACACGCACGCTTACGTGAAACACGCATTCACTTTGAAGGAAAAACACAGTAACAGACAAACACAGGACATTCACATGGTGCAAAGGGTCAGCACAGCTACTGAGGTTTCGGAAATTGAGATCGCTTGCATTTTAAAATTAATATAAAAAACTGAAACCGGTACCAAAGTGGAAGGAAAGGAAGAGCCGGAGAAAGAACCCCCAACGGTCCGTCCGAAATAACGGCGACACTTACTAGAGGAGAACAGGCAGACTCCGGAACCGGGTATCGAAACTATGCAATTCAATTCAATTCAATTAGAAAAAAACTTTATTTATCCCTTAAAGGGCAATTACAGTCTCGCCACCACAGGTGCTGCGCACATTCACTCACTCGCTCATTCCACAAATTACAATAACAGAGCTACACAACAGACAATGACTCGGTCGGGTGAAGCCCGTCGCCAAGGTATCTAATGACCAGCACCAGTGGCCTCATCCCGACCCGAACCTCCATAACAAAAACAGAATGCCAAGACAGCCCTATGTCTTCTGAACACACTTTTATATGTTCTTTTGTTAAGTTCCTACTTGACTAAATCTAGTACATGAAAATACAAGTCAACAACAGAACAAAATATCGTCGATAGGGAAATGATCTCCGATCTAGGCGACATAAAACAACGGTCAACGCTGCACCTGGGGGGCCGTCGCCGTGGTGCAGCGCCAGTGTTTAGAGGGCACCACTCCGACAAAGTCCGTCAACACTATTTATAACATATAAATTTTAATGTCATTATGGTAACAGCCATGAGTCATTATAATGAAGTAAAACCACACCCCCCCCCCCCCACACTCACACACACACACAGTCATGTTCACTGGCACGCCGCGTCCACGCTTTTCTGTGTTACAAGATGAAGACGATGTTCTAGCTGATACTCTATAACTATTAAATAAAGTTGTACATCACTGTTTCCTCAGAACTTGATGGCACAACACTGCCTGGAAAAATAATAATTATAGGCGTCGCTTCAAAGCACAGTTGACGGATTCTGTCGGAGCGGTCGGCCAGGAGATGGTGCCGGCGTGGCCGCCATTTGCCCTTCCTATCACCGTTAGCATTGGTGGCAGATGCTTTACCACTGCGCTTTTGGCCGCTTTTTTTTTTCGTTATTATTATTATTATTATTATCATCATCATTATTAGTCTTATAGCGGCAGCTGCTTGTCAAAAGTACCATGCAACTTCTAAATACACGTGCATGTCGTGTCTAATATACCTCTTTTTAGTACAGTTGGATTTGCTTTATTGTCATCGTTTTGGAGATGTGCAGGATATGTACTGCTTGCCTGGAGACGGTGGTGACTCCCCATCCGGCGTCACGCGGCAAATTCTCAGCAAGCAACATTTCCATACCAGAGGCCCTTCTCTATAACATGAACAGTGACTGGGAGGTGATTCAGGGTTCTTCTTCAGACGGTGGTCCACTGCGTTGTTAGGTGTTATGACTGCACGTGAGTATTAAGTAGACAATAAATAAATAAATTATTGATGAATTAATAAATTGATAATAAATAAATAAATAGTAATAAGAAAGAAACAAACAAACAAACAGACAAATAATAAATAAATAAATAAATAAATAAATAAATTATGATCACTGCAGAAGAAAAGTGAACACATTTTTGAATTTTTTTTGCAGTTAAAATTTGTTTATAGTAGTTAAATTCATAAAAGAATATAATGCTATTGAGGTCATCTCACAGTTGTTTGGATAACAGTCTGGCCAGCCAGACTATGGCCAACCTCCGCCAGATTAAGAGGAGAGTCTGGGACTGCCGCTCACTAATAACATGTATATCAACAATCTCAGTCTTGTTAAACAGTCTTGTAATCTGAAAACGTGCACGCCGGTCAAGTGTAGGGCCATATTGGGCTTCATTGGCATCTCCAGTGGTTCAGAAGTTGAAGTTGAACCTACCTTAAGGTGACAACACTGTGATTTCAATTCTATGAAAACGCTTTAACAATGACTTCTTTAAGTTCCCTACGGTCCCAGTCCTTCACTACGCACAATGCCCATCCCGCCCAAGCTCTCCCAACACTCGCTATTACCGTTTAAAGAACATATGTATAGATTAGTTTTTTTATGTCTTGGCAAAATAATTTCTCTTGTCTGCGTCCTTAATACCAAGTGTGTATGATACCGAAAAAAAACCAACAGCAGCAAGCGTCCCACCTTTTTAACATTAGAGATGAAAAACATGCGAGGCGCGACTGCGAAAGTAACGTTGTTGGAGGTCTTAGAGAGTCTTACGCAATTTGGAGACTTTAAGTCACAATTTGCTTTATTTTTTTTAAGAATGGGATGGGGAGAGGGGGGGGGGGGCGGGCGGTGGGGGGATTGGGGGAAGGGGGGGGGGGGAAACAACGTATATTTCCCAATTAGGCAATTTTAAATGGGAAAAAGCTATCATTCACCACAAATGTATCTTAAAGGATGCCGACTTTCCTTATTTTCTTGCACTGTATGCTCACATTATTGAAACTTAATGGGTAAAGAGAGGTCAAAATGAAATGAAATAACTTCAGTAATTTTTTAAAATTAATTTTGTGAATTGTTACAACTTGGGGGTAGGGATACAAAATCAACCATTGTGGCACTCACAGTAGCATCACCCAGTCAAGTATATAATAATTGTGACATCCTGTTTTAATGATGTAAGCCTGAAAATGGACTGCTAGTGCTATAGTAAATGTCTGAAGGCAACTGACACATTATTTTTGTCTTTGTTTTGCGATTTTGCGGAAATGGCCGTTAACTGGGTGCACTTAAACCTTCACTGTGAGCCAGAGATTTAATATTTTTCATTCTGTTGTTTGCAGAGGATGCAGAACGTGTACCTTAACATAATATTGGCTGATTTGGGCTTTTGGAATGAATTCTGATTTATTTTGAGGAAAATGTTTCTCAACCTCATTTTAGCAACTGCGAAGAGCGTGAATGGGGGTACCCTTGCGCTATCGGTTATATCTCTGGTGTGTTCCTAAGGATTTTCGGGGAACATGGCTTAAACATCTCAGAACATACTAGGGTACACTTTGAAACCCATCTTAATGAGTACTGGGGGGGGGGGGGGGGGGGGGTGCTCGGTAGATCTTGCTAGCTTATGGACTATTTGTTTTGTATTATCGCATGAGAATTTATTTGCAGCGACCACGTGGAGTGCATTCAGTGGAGTGCAGTCAAATGATGAGAAGGACAATCTCATCATTCTGCGGCCAGCAAGTGGCTGAGAGGTGCCGGGTTTCGTGACGGCGTCCAGCAGAAAATGACAACAATCTGTGCATCTAAAGGACATCTAAAGGACCACAGATATACGTACAGTCGGCAAGAGACACATAATCTCATGAGCCCCCTTATCTGCGGGGGCACATGAGGTTCTTTGCCTCTGGCAGTTGTGTGGTGAACGTTCGCATTATCCCGGCAGTGAAGGGGTTACGAAGAACAATGCCTTGCATAATCTGGTTGTTGTAGGGGTGATACGAGCTTTCAATTCCATGTCGGAGTCTTTCTCAAGAGGTACAACAGGCAGCGAATGATTTCATACTTTACTTTACCTCACATACAGTACACGAAGGGACATCTACTATTAGGCCCGCAAAAATATTTTTTTAAACGCTGGCGCTGGAATGCCATTTTATTATATAGTCGATAGTTATGAGAAAGGACATAATGTGTATTAAGTTCAGCCAGGAGTGAAGTGCTAATGTGCCCCATTACATGGGACCTCTGTAAAATGTCGTCACCAACCAGCATGTTGAAAATAAGATTTTCAAAACTGTTGTGACGTTGTGTTGACAGTAAATATCACTGTGTATGGTGTGATGACATTTGCCTAATATATATATATATATATATATATATATATATATATATATATATATATATATATATATATATATATATATATATATATATATATATATATATATATATATATATATATATATATATATATATATATATTAATATACGCCTTCTCTCCTTAACCTTCTTTGATTCATAATTGTGATTGCCTTTCGTTTTAGTTGTGTGAGTTATGTAAGTTGTAAGTTGCTTTTCTAAAGACTGTTGTGCATACATGTTGCCTGAGATGTTACCTGCCTTATTTGCTTACTGTTCTTGCTTTGAATTACATGCTGATATTCTTACATTCCAAAGAAATTTGTTATATCAAACAACGTGTTACGGATAAACATTTTTCTAACGATTTCTGAACATTAACTTTTTTTGTGATGTTAATTTTAACCTTGTTCGTTTTTAGAACGGTTTGTTATTGTGCACCAGGTACTGTATTTTAGTATATTTAATATGTAAAACTAGTATGTACAGTTTAACGTTTAGAACTGATCCTGCAATGACCCCTAGTGAGATAAATAAAGTGTTTTGAATTAAACTTTGAAAATTGTTAAGTTGACATTTCATGAAACATTGCTACAAGTGACTAAATTAAAAAAAAATAATAGGGTATATTACAACGTAAGTTTTAAAAAGACTGCTGTAAATGCTCATATTCAAGTTCTGGTGGCGTTAAAGCGACCTGCTCCAGTCAAAAGGCGTTTCCCCATCACTTAATATACACAATGACCTGCATTGTAAATATCATAGTGTGCCAATACAAATCTCGTAATTTTTGCTTTTGCTCACGAGACTTTGTAATACAGGGACAAAGTATGTGTCATGGTTTGACCTACCGCGGTTTCAGTGTCAATATTGAGAAACAGACTGTGTCATTTCCTGTGAAAATCTCGTACCTTTTAATTTTGCCTACAGGATTGTTTCGTCCATGGATAAAGTGTAATTTTTCTTTTGACCTATCAGGTACCAGTATCAGTTTATTTTTTCTTCTACCACTGTACCAGTATCAGTTAAGGTTTTCACGGACCGCTGTTCCAGTGTCAGTATTGGAAAACCGGTTGTGCTATTTCCAGCGAAAATCTTGTTCCTTCAATTTAGCCCATGAGAGTTTCTAATCCAGGCACACGCATATATTTGTGTTACACAGACATGCGCGGATGAAATGCAACAATTTTCTGCTAAGACATTTGGTCGAAATTCGGAACCTTCAGACAGGTCTCGTAAAGACTACACACCACCTCAAGAGATAGACAGACCATATTTCTCCTTGGTGTGTTGCTCTCACTGTCTAGAACTGTAGCATATATATTTCCAGTGACAATAACACACCAAGAAGATAGACAAGAGAAAACCCTGCATGTATGTTATTATGAGATGCGTGTGGTGGGTGTTTTTCGTGTTTCGAAGTATGCTGTCTCTCATGTATTTAACCCATTCAGTCCTGACGCACTACAGCAGGAGATGGGTCGACCATGATAATTCAAGGGTAGTGCCAGATTATCTTGGCGCCTGTCGGCGCCAAGCTAATCTGGCACTGCCCTTGAATTATCATGGTCGATCCATCTCCTGCAAATGGTGCATAGTCATTAGATGACGCCTCCAAAATTAGGGAAATACGTGCGTGGGGCTGAATGAGTTAAAAGTGATTGTTTCTATTTGTGTTTAACAAAGTATTTGTTTCCGTGAATACTGTATATTATGTTCATGTTCAAGTTTCTTGTGATGTTAACCTGTTCAGTGCCGAGAATGTGACCGCCACCCAATTGCAAGATGTATAGATCCTCATGAGGCCCCGCATTTGTGGGGGCTCATGAGGATCAATGCCCCTTGCTGACACCGCTTTGAAACCATGTTCCTAGGACAGCTAGTGTGTTCTTGGTCTTGAACTAACGAAGACTTCAGAAACACAGTCTGCTAGCACAGAACGGGTTAACTCATTCAGCCCAACGCACGTATTTCCCAAATTTTGGACGAGTCATCTAACGACTATGCACCTGTTGCAGAAGATGGATCGACCATGATAATTCAAGGGTAGTGCCAGATTAGCTTGGCGCCGAAAGGCGCCAAGCCAATCTGGCACTACCCTTGAATTATCATGGTCGACCCATCTCCTGCTGTAGTGCGTCGGGGCTGAATGGGTTACAAAGCGACCTTCTCCTTGGGAGAAGGTTATAAGTTTGCTATTTCTCGTTTATAAGTGTTCTTAGTATGTCTACAATAAATATATGCTGCAAACTGTCTAACTGAACTTGGAGTTATAATGTCATAACATGAAAGGCATTTCTGCTCATCTCGTGTGTAAATTAGAGACTTTTAAGCAGAAAGACCACATTGTATCGGCAAATTCTAGCAATCCAAACCCATGTCGGAGCAAGTCGCATATATGTTTAAGACTGTTATATTTTAACCCATTTAGCCCCGAAAGCGCTAGAGCCGGAGATTTATTCACCATGATAATTCAAGGGTAGTGCAAGAGTAGCTTGGCGCAATCAGGCGCCAAGTTAATCTGGCACTGCCCTTGAATTATTATGGTCAATACGTGTCCTGGAACTAGCACATGGTTGTTAAGTGGCTCCTCCAAAATGTGGCCTTGAGGTTACATGGGTTAAGCATGTATCTTGCTGTCCATCTAATCAATTACCGACATGTCTTCCAAAGAATATTGTTACATCAAGCAGTACTATGCTACACATATTTGTTCACGTGTTTGCTATGACCTATATAATGTGTACATAAAATAATTTAAAGTTGTGTGTATGATATGACGACTAGTACCTTAAACTGTTTAACCGCAAACGTTTGAATTTTTTATGACAGTTTTTCAATTAGGTCAATTATTACGCTAGTCAAAATATGTACCTGATGTACATGATGGTTTGATAGCAGAAAATATGACATATACCGTGTACCTGTTTAGAAATGTTCTGTGTTGCGTAAACGATTTTTTTCATTACTCATGATTTTTTCTTTACTCGAACCTAGTCTGTCATGTTAATATTGATTGATAAAAAAGCAGGTACTATCCCTTGTGCTATCCCTTTGGCTGTTGGTGGTGCTTGGTCGGGCTGACTCCATGAGTCTCCTCCCCCGGCAAGGCCCCCCCCCCCCCACCCCCCCCCCCCCCCCCCGCGGTTGAGAGAATAGTGTATATCAGAATTAGCCTAGTCTTATGATATATATTAACCAGTTTTAGACCCAACTGTGAAGACTAAATTAGTGCCATTTACTCTAGGATATTCTGTTTTCATTTTAAACGATGTATCTTTAATTAACTAAGATTTTATAGATTAATAGGCGTGTGTGTGGGAGATGAGCGTGGGTGTGTATGGTACGCATTGGTTTGTGATATTAGTTGTTTAGTTTTAAACTTTTTACAGTGTGTGTAGGGCATTGGATTTGTGTGATAGAGTATTAATTATTTTTTTTATTGTTGGCTGTGATGTTTGTAATTGTAACGACACCAACACATATTTCTATGCTTTATTTTCTTAAGGCAAATGGCAATAAACAGTATCTATCTATCTATCTATCTATCTATCTATCTATCTATCTGTGTATTGAACATTTTTTGTAATATTAATTTAAGAATTTATGTTCTAGACTCACAAGTTTTTTTAATAAAAAAGACAAACAAACAAACAACAAGAAGAAAACCCAGCTAAACAAAACAAAAAAAAGCCATAAATGCAAGATGTGATGCATCCTTTAACCCATTACATCCTGAGGAGGATTTGTAAAAGAAAATTGCTTATCGTCGTATGAAGGCCACATTAATAATAAGCGCATTAAATAGGCGCTTTATCCCAATTGAAAATCGGCTCAAAGCGCCGCCGCGAACTGAACCCAACAAGCACGCTCACGTGAATCACGCGCATTCACTCACACACTGTACATAAACACAGAACATTCACGTGGTGCTAAGGGCAAGCTCAAGCGAGCTACTGTAGTTTTTGGAAATTCAAAATCGTTTGTATTTGAAATTTGATTAAGTGGGCTGAAACTGATACCAAAGTGGAGGGGGAGGAAGAGCCGGAGTACCCGGAGAAAGAACCCCCGACGGTCCGCCCGAATTAACGGTGACACTTACTAGAGGAGAAAAATCCGACGCCGGAACCCGTAGTCGAACCACGCACCTTTAGCATTGGTGGCAGGCGCCTTAACCACTGCGCCACGGACCGCCCCATTACAGTTTCGGAGTTGGATAAACATCATTTATTTTAAAGGTGGTGCCAGAATATGTGGGCGCCTCAGGCGTCAAACTATTCTTGCACCACCCGTGAACTATTATAGTCAAATTTATGCCAAGCAGTGGGTGTATCAGGATGAAGAGGGTTTAAGAGACCCTCTGGTCCTTTATCTGTGTATTTTTCTTCGGCTGAAGTGCCGACAGGGACAGGGTGTCTGTCTGCTTGTCCAGCGATGAGTGATTTCCCGCGGTAGATGCACTTTTTAACACTGGTTCTTGTAGTGCATCATAAGCTGTTAAGTTTACATTCCAAAAAAATCGTTACATCAAACGACATTATGTATGCTATTTAACTTCGTCACTGCCGTGAAAAAGCGAACATGATTAAACTGCAAGATATATAGATCCTCATGAGCCCCCGCACTTGCGGGAGCTCCTCAGGATCTATATCTCTTGCTGAGACCAGTGTGAATCTGTATTCCTTGGACGGGTGTGGCTTTTGCTCATTAACGAACAAAGATACAGAAACAAAATATGCGTCCAGTGGCGGGGAAGGGGTTACGGTTTTGCTTCAAGAAACACGCATCACAAGTTGCTGTGACATTTATGATCTGTCCACAAGATTGTGTGTTGCAAATCTGATTTTGTCAATAACCGGTATGATTTCCTCCGGATTTTATTTGAATAACTGTGTAACCGCCACTGTTTTTTTTTTTTTTTTCAGCAAGTGCAATTTTTAATGGATCGGGACTTCCAGCTATCGCTGATTTCGTCCAGGCAGGGGGGGGGGAGGGGGGGGGGGGAGGGGGGTCTATATTTGACCGTCTGTCGCTGACGCCCGCGCATCACTTTATTCCTTCAACCTCTCATCATGGCTGCCCGCGCCACAGGGGACCGGGTCGTTGGGGGAAGAGCCTGAGTTCCCGTGGGGGTCCGGATTCCCGTCTTGTTGGCTGGTGACGTAGGTTCCTGTTCCTCCTTTTTATAGTCACAGTCCAAGGCCCGGTTTTATAGGCCCAGCCCTCTCTTTGTTTGAGGGGGCTTGATTTTTACTAACCCCCCTATAAGTGTTTCTGTATATCTCTGGAGGGGGGTGTTGTACCCTCCATTGTTTTTTTTTTTTTTTTTTTCAGTGTCTGGTTACCATATTTGTAAAGGTTTTAGATAAGAATGTGTAAAACAAGGGAAGCAACCGCTGACATTGTGTTTGTAATCCAATTTTTGATTATTTCCATTTGTCATTATTTTTCAAAAAGTTCAGAGATTGATGCAGTCTAAAAGATCATACAAATTAGTTTGTTATTTATGAAAAGTTGAAGAAATAAGTACTGTAAAGAATATTTAGAATAAAAAGATGTTTTGTGTGTAAGTATGTATCCTTTCGCTGGTACTTTGTAGGTGTCTGAAAGATTCCCATACCCTTGCTCCAACAAAACATAGTCCTGTAAATTTTGCAGTCAGCCAAGAAATTTAGTGGAATGTAGTTCAGTTTTTAGCTAGCCACTTGGTCCTCCAGCTTTAGTCAGTGCCTGCCAGTCTGCACATCGGCCGTGTTTTACCGTTCCTCAGGTGTGTTTGTTCGGCTGGCTGAAATCTTAAATCAGGTAGGAGCTGGTGCATTCTAGTGATTTTTGTTATTATGGGTGTAATTTGCCCTTAAATATGTTTTGTTGTTTTCTTTTTAGTTAATATGTAGTTGTTTAGAATACTTTTAGACTTTGTCCGAGGGTGTTGGAAGTTTCTCTTGGATGATTTTTCTGTTACTGTTGCATTCACTTGTTTGTAGAAATAAGCTTGTGACCGATGCAGTTTTCATGTAGAATTTTTGTCATGTTTTATATTGCTTAGAGGAACTCTCACAAACCAGATAGGTGAGGCTAGCGCTGGATAGAAATGTACACAAGCCAAGGGGAATTACTCTGCGCTGGACAGACAAACAGTTAGATCCCCTGCCCCCGCCTATCACGCACCCAATCGCCAGCCCACAACTATAACTCGAGGCAAAACACTTGTATCGTTACATTGTTGTGTATTGTCTTGTGCATCTACTGTGGGAAATCAGGGTATTTACCCGACCACATTTAGTAGTGCACCTTCTTGTGTGTGTATGTGTGTTTCTCCTGCCTACTTCCTAAGTTCCAGAAAAGACATGGGTTATATGCTAGACCTGATGCATCCTTTTATGGATGTATATAATCGTCTAGTTCTATACCTGCGCATTTTTCTGTGGGCTGGCGATTGGGTGCCTGATAGGTGGGGGCAGGGGATCTAACTGTTTGTCTTTCCAGCGCTGAGTAATTCCCCTTGGCTTGTGTACATTTCTATCCAGCGCTAGCCTCACCTATCTGGTTTGTGGGTATTCTATAACTCGAGGCAAAACACTTGTATCGTTACATTGTTGTGTAATGTTCTGTGCATCTGCTGTGGGAAATCAGGGTTTTTACCCGACCACATTTAGTAGTGCACCTTCTTGTGTGTGTATGTGTGTTTCTCCTGCCTACTTCCTAAGTTCCAGAAAAAGACATGGGTTATATGCTAGACCAGAAGCATCCTTTTAGGGATGTATATGATCGTCTAGTTCTATACCTGCGTATTTTTCTGTGGGCTGGCGATTGGGTGCCTGATAGGCGGGGGCAGGGGATCTAACTGTTTGTCTTTCCAGCGCCTAGTAATTCCCCTTGGCTTGTGTGCTTTGTCAGGTGCACCACATGCCATATGTGACATAGACCGGAAACTGGTTTAGTGTAACCAGATCATTGAGTTTGGATGTTTGCAGTTGAAAAAGTGAAAAAATCATGAAAAATTTGAAATTTTGCCAAAAAAATCACTGTGCATGCAGTTTTATAGGCGGTTTGGCATGTTTTTGCGTGGCAACACCCTGTTTACCTGCACTGTGAGCTAAGTTTAGTGTGTTTGCTCATTTATTTTTTGTCTTACAGGTAGTCATGAGTCTTTCCTTCGACCATGAGCTGTGACCTTTGACCTTGACCTTGAAAGGGGTGGGGTTTGGGGTGTTCAGTTTGATAAATGCGTTAAAAAAAATTCACTCTTTCAGTTATTGAAGTTGTGTGGGGTGGGTGTAGGGTGGGGTGGGTAGGGGTTTGTGTTGGAGATGGGGGGGGGGGGGGGGCGGGAAGAGGGGTGGGGGGGTGGGGTTGGGGGCTTAAGGTCAAAGGTTAAGATAAAAACTACAATGAAACAGTGTTAGCATGTGCATTTCATCAGACAGCTGACCTCGGAGTGAAATAAGCGGCCAAAATAATGTGACATGCAGAAGTGTTTATTTGCATGGTCCTGCTACACTGGTTGCATCTGAGGTGTCATTCTGCTGTAATTGTCATGAGTGATGTCTCTGGTTTCTATTCTAAACCAAACACAAGCACTTGTACACTGCGTAAAGCTCATTTGAGTGCATTGTTATGGGACCAGCAGTTGCAGCCACCAGTACAGGCTTTTACAGGAGTGTTCACAAGTTTGGCACACACATGCCTACTGCATCTGCAAGATGAGCTGAGGTGTTTTGAGACTCTGACAAGTGTGTTTTATATAAAAATGAACTGTACATAACCATTTTTCTCTGCTACCTCCTAAATAAGCACTCCAGACACTTGTTAGCGTATGCGGTGTGTCCCGCGTAGCATAGTTTTGGTTGTTTTGTGTAGTCTTTTTCATGTGGGATAGCTCAGTAGACTTAATGTTTAAATTGCAGAGCTGTTTCATGACCCCTTTGCCTGAGGAAAGATTGCCAGCAGCATATAGGGCATGGCAGCTGGTTACAGGCCTGTTCCAGCTTGTTGTCACCAGACAACAGGGTCAATGAGGATGCCTGGGTGTTGTCTTTTGGGCTGCCCTAAGATACACAAGGAAATGGCCTTGGGTCTGAAAGCTCATTTTTCATCAGTGTCGGTGTCATGGTAACTTTTTAAAGTTGTCCAGCCCACCAGAAGTCAGTTTGACTGTATTGCATGCGTGTGTAAACTTGGAAAAACAGAAACAGTAGGGGGGTAAGCAATGGAAAAATATGAAAAAATAAACTTTCATGTGCCTGTGTCTCAGATGCAACATTTCTGAAGATCAGATATATTACTTGATGTACATGCCAATTTTTGAGGCATTCTGACCATATCTAGGCTGTTTTTCAGGGCATCAGATATGCATGATCCAACACATCAACAGCATTGTGAACGCCACATCAAGGCACTTCACATAATGGGCCATAACATAAAGATGCAGCAACTTTCAATGGTGTCACTTTGGGTTTGACTTAGCTATTGTCTAAGGGTTGCACTGATGGCAGATTGAATGGTGTTCAGGTGGGACAGTTTCTCTGACAGGCCACGTTATACATTTAAATTGGGAAGTTCAGGCAGTAAGAGGCCCCGTGTTTTTAAAAATAATTTTTGCCTTGTTTGAAAATTTGCAGTTGGGCTGAATGTTGGAATTTGCTGGAAATTTGTGGTTAGCTAAGAGGAGACATGTTTGGTGCTTTGATTCATACCATCCTGAGCTTATCCAGTGGACAATTGTGGGCCTATGTTGAGTTGCCTTTGATGTAGTGATTTCAGCTGTGCTTGGGTGTGGGGTTGGTAAGGAACCAGTTTCATAGCCAAGAAATGAGACGGGTGATGTGCTGTTTTTTTTTTGTATTTTGTGCATGGCAAATGAGCAGCTGGTGGGCGGTAGTGTTTTTTTAGGGAATTTAAAAATTAGGGGATGACTGGGACTGACTAAGGCTAAGAGACAGTACGGAAACGGCACTGCGGTCCGTGGCCTAGAGGAAGTTTTGTTTGTTCCTCTGGGGAAGATAATTGTGGCTTGGAAAATGCGGTCTGGGTCGGCAGTCCATAGCGTAGCGGACTGCTGAGTCAGCGTTTTTTAGCACTGCGGCCACGCGGACGCCACGTGTGCCAAATATGCAAATGAGGTTTTCCTCGCGTGGTATACGTCATCGCCGGAAAGGGTTTCCTGAAAGCACCTTCCGGTGTAAACATGGTTTTAGGAATTAGACCTAGGATTCTAGGATTGTATTTTTATGTGGAATTGTTTGTGTCCGTAGTTGTTTTTATTTATTAGTAATAAGATACTTTGAACTATATAACTCACGATTAAGGTCTAAAGATGGATTTGCGATTTTAAGTTTTGATCTGTTATGAGGACAGTTGGACTTAGAAAAGCTTACGAGGGAAGTGTGTTGTTAAAACACGAATATCCGGCAGTGTACACTGTTAACGCTATGTAATAACAATTCATTTGTAATTGTTGACATTTATACTGAATGTGGGGATTTCTGTACGATTTCCCAGCGCACACATTTAGTGTAAATTATATCGTCACAGTGGAAAATAGTCATAGAGTGCAGTTGACTAAGTGTGTAGTATGTAATAAATGACATACATACATAGATTCTCAGTGAGTATTGATTACATTATATAGTTCTTAGTATCCGTCCATGACAGTCATGAGACACTATGCGTTTATTAGTTGTTAGTGTGGATGTGTTTCTCTGTGTTTGTCATGATGTGACATGTTAGTATAAAATTTGCAGTTGTATGTAATGTTTTTAAAGACGAGAATTGAAATGTATTTAATTAGGTCAACAGTAGTTAAAGCATTTATTTTCTTTTCTTCAGGGTTTCTGCAAGCCAGTTTAACTCACACTAAAAGCCAAAACGTTAGCTCTGCCACCTCAGAATGCCAACTTCCCATTTTTCCTGTCGATAGCCTGAACATCACTTAGAAATTCCTTTGGCATTTTTTGTAATAGATTTTTGAGTTATTGATTGATTAGATTAGTGGTTTTTGGTTTAGTGTAGTAATTTTTTGGTTGACGTTTCAGTGAGTTAGTAGTAATAAAAGATAAGTATTTTCAACTACAGCTGAGGACTTCAGTGTTTTATTTTTTCCATATATTTTCTTGTATCTGTTTTTCTCGTCTTTCCCAACTTCAATCCGCCCAGTACCTGTTGTGTCCCGTCCATGTGTACACATTGTACTGCATGTGGATCGTGGGGGTTACAACTGTTTCAATAAAAGTAATTTTTATCTCACTGCTTTGTCTCGAATGAAAGTGAATATGTGTCTGCAAGTGAGCATGAGTTTTCCTCCCTGAATGTGAAGAGAATCTGTGTGGTATACACCTGGTTGCGGAGTGGTGGGCTGCCGATGTTGCTTTGCTTGATGCACACGTGGGTACTGCGGGGACATGAAATAGGCTGCCGACAGTGTGTATTACATAAACCTAGACCAAAAGGTTAATGACCACTTTGTAATTTCGGTGGCAATATTTTAACGCATCAATATCAAGCAACCAAATTTACCAGATGATTAGTATTCAGGCTGTTCACAGTAACACAGTCTACTTCGCTTATAACAAGGTCGACAATAACAAAAAGTCGGATATAATAACACTCTTTCAGACGTCCCGAAAGCACTCTTTCTAAATTACTTCGCTTATTACAAACTTAGGATTAAACAACAAGAAATGTTAGGTCCCTTGGTGATTCGTTTCATCGACTTTTACTGTGAACATGCTAAACACCCCCCCCCCCCCCCCCCCGAAAAAAAAAAATAAAAATAAATAAATAAATAAATAAATAAAATAAAAACACACCAAATATCAACAACAAAAAGCCCGCAAAGTAATACACAACAAAGAAGAAACACGCTTTGATCCTACAAGAGGCATAGATTCTCATGAGCCCTTGCAGCCGCACGGGCTCATGAGAATCTATGCCTCTTGCAGACGGAAGGTGTTGTCTGAGGTACTGAAGGAGCAGGACGGCAGTTGAAGCTTCTGATGGTGCATTTATGATACTAATACCTTGTGTCTCAGGCCACATCTCCATTATAAGCTTAGCCCGGTCAAATCGCTTCGACCAACCAGTAATAAATTATAAGGAAAAAAAAAAAAAAAAAAAAAAAACGCCAAAAAGAAAGGGACCATTAAAACGTTAAAAATGTTATGACAGATCGGAGTAAATGTTGTCAGCACGTGCAGCAAGCTTAATTCTTGCAGTACTAGCCGTTTTTTACCCCCACCGCACTGCTCGATGAGTGCTGAGTCAGCCTTCTCTGCACGGGGTCAGCATGCGTCATGTGACTCATTTGCACCACGTGCAGAAATGTGAACATCAGCTCACGCTGCTCAGTGAACCCAGGCTATAAATACTCCGCCTAGAAAATGGTTATATAATTCCAAATCTCCCTGCTAAATCAAGATGCCAAGACTCTCAGCCCAAGATCGTGAAAGATCACTGGGACGTCTGGGCGCCGTAGAGCCGCCACAGCAGGTCGCTATCGCTTTAGGCGTGCATGTCTCCACTATTTATCAAAGAAGCACCCAACGGAGAAAGAAACACGCTTAGAAAAGACGGGTACAACACAATAAATTGTTGTAACCGTCTTTTCTAAGCGTGTTTCTTTCTCCGTTGGGTACTTCTTTGCATTTTACACGCTTGGCAGTCATCTTTTTGGTCTGGATTGCTTATTTCCACTATTTATCGCCTGCAGAGCCGTTTCCAGACAACAAGCACCACTAAGGATCTTCCGATAAGCGGCAGGCCGAAGGCAACGACAGCAGCACAAGACCGTATTATCCGACGTCAGCATATGAGGGATCCCTATGAGACCGCTGCCAACACGGCCAGAAACACCCTTGGCAGGCACGGGAGACCGATTAGTGTCCGCACCGTACGTCGAAGGCTGCTTTCAGGAGAGCTCCATTGTAGGCATCCAGCTCGACGACCCATCTCGACTTCTTGGCACCGCCGGAACCGTCATTGGTGGGCGCAAAACCACATTACGCGGCGTCATCGTGACTGGCACAGGGTCCTCTTCACTGACGAAAGCAGGTTCTGCGTTGATCCGTCTGATGGCCGATCAGGATCTGGCGAAGACATGGACAGCGGTTTCGAGCTGCTAACATCTTGCAGAGGAACAGATGAGGAGGCGGAAGCGTGATGATTTGGGGTGCAATCGGGGTTAACCAGCAAATAGGACCTGTGGTCTTCAAAATGTCGGCCGAGGACGAGGAAATGGCGTCAATGCTGACCGGTACACCAACCAAGTGCTGAGACCTCATGTGGTGCAGTTCTTCCAGCTTCACGCAAACCACCTGTACCAGCAAGATAATGAACGGCCACACACGGCACGTGTCACATAAGCCTTCCTCCAACATAACAACATCAATCTGCTGCCCCATCCAGCTCGCTCACCTGACCTTAACTCAACTGAACATGTTTGCCATGCTCTGCAGAGGAAGCTCAACAAGTTGTCGCCAAGACCTCAAACTGCTTCCCAGCTAAGTGCCGCCATTGGCCGCGTCTGGCACATGATCCCGCAACCACAAATAACACTCTTGTGAGGTCCATGTGGGGGAGATGCAGAGCTGTGATCAACGCCCTGGGTGGTCAAACACGTTACTGACAGTGTTCGTCTTCTGCATGTTGGTAGAATGACGCCATTTTGTATCAGAAAGACGTTAAAATGCACACATCTGTGATGCTTGATTGTCGTGGTAATTTACTGTACACGGTAATTATGAATTTATTGTAAAAATTAAATCGTAAAGAGACTTCTCTACTGTTTTCGCGTTTCTTTTGCCTCTGAGTATACATCACGCTATGCAACCAAACCATTCAATAATGAGGTATCGTTTTAAAACGATTCTCAACAACGAACAAGAGCAAACTCATGCCGGATAACCAGCTTAATAAGCACAGACAACGCTCCGAACATCGCCAAGTGGCATAGATCCTCATGAGCCTTCCGGCTCATGAGGATCTTCGCCTCTTGGAGATGTTGGAGTGTTGTCTATGCTGACGACCCGAGCTCTCTTTTGTTGTTGGGAGTCGTTCGTTGCAAACCATATCTCGCTATTAATAGGTATAAGGAAACCATTTCACTCCCAAAACTAAATTATATCAAATCAATAAAATGGAAGTCATTAAGTTTTGTGAGTGAAAGAGTTAAGAGGTAGATATTGGGAAAAGCATTAGTAAGGGAGACAATATCATGCATCACAGATCATAGATCTTCTATGGTTGGCCTGTGTATAAAATGATAGAAAAAAAAAAAAAAAAAAAAAGGGGATGGGTGGAGGAGGGGGTGTTCAGTATTGACCCGGTGTTGTCAAGAACGGATGGATTTTGGTTTACGAAGGTTTCAGGAACACAAAGGAAAGAGAGGAACACTCAGATTAAAAAAGAAAAACTGCTTCGATTTGTGTTTACCAAAGATGGGCAAGTAGCGAGAGTAGCGACTACATTTTTAGTTTCGCTACTATTTGGAGTAGTTTGTGACGATCCAAACTACATATTTTAAAAAAAGTAGTTGTAAAGCAGCGAACTACTAATTTGTCAGTAGCGAAGTAGCGAGAATGTATCTTTCGCTACGCTACTTTCCTTGTCGTGTGACTTGCCCTCCCTTTCAGCCAAGCCGAAGCGAGTGGCGAAATTGCTCGTTTACTCGTTCCATAAACAAACATCCGTGTATCGCTAGTCTTTCACAAGTTAGAAAAAATGACCCCCCCCCCTTCCCTCTCCTCTCCCTCCCCGCCGCTTCTATACTCTACACAAAATTGATTCATTCCTGCCGTCCTGTTTATTTACCACTTTCCTGCCTCTTCTACACATTGAAATCTTTCTCCTTTTCAACGCCAAAGAACCTTAGCTAACTAAGGAACATGGATACAAAGTGGAGTCGGTGTGCATGATTACTTTGACCTCCCTCAGGCCTACAAGGGTCCGTGTATCAAAACCCTGCAACCAATAACTTGTATTTCACGACTCGTCAATAGATATGTGTAGTAGACTGTGGTTCAGACAGTGGCTACTGCTTAAAATCGTAATATCGAGTTCACAGACCGACACAGAGATTAATTGGTATGCGGAACAAATTAGGATAATTATTAGGATCCATGTTTCTTGCTGAAGGATGGCGACGCCATCCTTCAGCAGGAAACATATATCTTCATAATCCTCTAAACTGAACCCTGTTATTTGATGTCATTACCTAGGTAGTAGGTAACTGCCAAGCGTGTAAAAAACAAAGAAATGGCACCAGACCAGTAAAAGCAACAACAACAACAACAAAAACCAAAAAAAAAAAAAAACCCCACAAAAAACAACAACATCTACAACCCAAAAAGATCGCCTAGGCAGGTCCAGTACAACACAATTTCAGGTTTGTTTTGTTTGATATCATTATTCTCTCTTTATTTCACTTCCTTCCAACTTCAGCAAAATGTGAATGTTGTAAAAAAAAAAAAAATACAGTGTGTTTGAGGTCTGTCAATAACAAATAAAAAAGATAATAATGAACATACGGTTCGATGGTAGGAACCTTAGTGCTAACTGTGATGAATTGTGCCAGCCCATTGTGCCGGAACCTTTGTCAATTACTGAAGAGGAGGTAGTGAACATCATTTCTAAGCTGAATGCACACAAAGCACCTAGACCAGATGGGTTAGGTGGAAAAGTATTGAAAACCTGTTCAGGTCAATTGGGAAAGATCTTCACTACTATATTTCAGTTCCTTCTTGATCTTCATACTGTCCCTATTGCTTGGAAATCATCAATCATTGTTCCGATTCCTAAAAAAAAAAAACAACGCTCATGAATTCAACGATATCCGCCCAGTTGCACTGATTTCTATTCTGTCAAAATGTATGGAAAAAGTGGTGCGGAGGCATCTGTTAAATGATGTCGCCGAACTCCTGGATCCATTCCAAATTGCTTACAAAAATCATAGGGGTGTGGAAGATGCATGCCTTACTCTGTACAATCTTGTATTTCAACATTATGAAAATTCAAAAGCACATGTGATAATTCTTTTTATTGACTTTTCTAATGCTTTTAATACTGTTGAACCACTGATGCTTTTGCAGCGTATGATGGACTTTAATGTGAACACAAACATTATTCTGTGGGTGCGAGACTGTTTGAATGAAAGGCCACACAGTGTAAATGTACATGGCAGTCTGTCTGACAAATGGTGTCAAATTCAGGCTGCCCTCAAGGTTGTGTCCTCTCTCCGACATTGTTTTCTATATACACAGACCATATGCGGTGTCACACTGCCAATTCTCGCCTCTTAAAGTTCTCAGACGATATGGCTCTTGTACGCCTACTCCAAAAAGAAGACAGTCTGGCTGAGTACTTTGCACAGACAGCAGTATTAGAGTCATGTTGCAAAGACAGTTTTCTGGAATTGAAAACCAAGGAACTCGTCATTGATGACAGGAAAGTTGATGACATCTTTGTACCTGTCTCAATTAATAATCAACCTGAAGAAGTGGTCACTGAATTTAAATACCTTGGCACATCGTGGATAGTGGGCTGTTCTTTACTGGAAACATCGATCTGATTGTGAAAAAAGCAAACCAGCGTCTGTACCTTCTTAAGAAACTGAGAAATTTTGATGTCAGTTCCAAGGTGTTAGAATCCGTTTATAGA
Source organism: Semisulcospira habei (assembly GCA_036245525.1). NCBI lineage: Eukaryota > Metazoa > Mollusca > Gastropoda > Semisulcospiridae > Semisulcospira > Semisulcospira habei. The sequence continues at coordinate 46,399,533 of BTPG01000007.1, forward strand.
AGCCTGATTGAAAGCATACTGACTTTTAACATCACTGCTTGGTATGGCAACCTCAGTATGAAAAACAGGGGCAGACTGTCACGTATCGTCAGAACAGCTGGGATGATCATTGGCCTAGGACAGTACCCAGTAGATGATCTGTACCATAGAGCTGTCCGAAGGATAGCTGCTAGCATTGTCAATGATCCTCGTCACCCACTATCTGATCAGTTTCAAATGCTACCATCAGGCAGACGTTTCAACATGCCACTTGCCAAAAAGAATGTTTTAAAGAATTCTTTCATTCCAACTGCTGTCTCGATTTTGAACTCTTATTTATAACGCCGCGATATGTGTGATCTACTTAACATTACCTCCCATCTTGTGACAGATTGCTTGTGATTGATTGCTGCAATGATACGTTTCATGGAATGTTTTTGTAGCGTTTATTAGTGTCTTATATTGCTGTTTATGACGAACCAAAAGCCAAATTTCTGTCGTGCGTTCACTCGAACAGACAATAAAGTTGTATTGTAATGTATTGTATTGTATTGTCTTGGATTGACTTCGAGAACGAAGATTCTATAGGGCTTGCCCACGTCGTCTGCAGGCATTTTCGTGACTGCGGAGGCCAATCCGGGACAGGCAGGTTCGACCGCAGTGGCTGCAGGGGAAGGTCTGGTCAGGGTTCTGAGTTACGACAACTCTGTTTTTTCTCCTGAGCCGCTTGTCCTTGAGGTTAGCTCTGCGAGAGTCCTCAAATGAGACGGCTGCCTTGTAAATGGTGGAGCGCCAGGTGTCACGGTCCGCAGCAAGCGAAGACCACTGGCGGTGGTCGATTTGGCAGGCACTAAGTGACTTCTTGAGACCGTCTTTGTATCTCTTCTTTGGTGCCCCTCTGTCTCGGTGTCCAGCGGCGAGCTCGCCGAACTCTGTATTGTATTGTATTGTATACTTAATAATGTCATCAATGTCAATCACGTGAGTCAAAATTGATATCAAAGTAGGCATGAGCTTGCTGATAAGCGGCCATTTTGAATGTGCTCGAAAAGACTATTCAGATCGCTTGAGAATAAAAGAATAATTCGCCTGAACGCCTGTCCAACAGTGAGTATGAAATCTTCCAGCTTGAGCTTTGCATCCATATCTATATGATTCAGGAGATCGTGAATCAAGTTGCGAGATTAATTGCCTCATATAATCGGAATGAAAAGCACTGATACGCAGGGTCGTGATCTTTACCCTGTTTATTTACCCTGTTTGAATACAATATATAATATTATTATGCGAAGAAGAAAACTGAACAAATATCATAAAGCTATTGAAAATTACTAATATATGATATTTATTCAGTTCTTCCATTTATTATTTTGATTAATTAATTTTCTTCTGAGGCTCTTAAATATCAACGACACCTGTGCACACCTGTGCGAATGTAAACAAAGAAGTTCGTTGGCGACGACAATCAACCAGGGTGGCGTGATCATACTAAGAATTGCTTGTACCCCAATAGCAAAACATACTCGGGCCCACGACGGCCACAGAAGGGCCCGCGCAAAGGCCCACTGCGACTGACGTCGACCCGAAGACCATTTGCTTACTAGGTATTGCCATTATGTAATTGGTACGCTTGTTTTAAAGTTGTGCTCGGTCATCAAACACGTACGTTGAGCAATACTAACTCATTCATCCCGGCGCACGTATTTCCCAGATTTTGGAGGCGTCATCTAACGACTATGCACCTGTTGCAGGAGATGGATCGACCATGATAATTCAAGGACAGTGCCAGATTAGCTTGGCGCCGACAGGCGCCAAGCTAATCTGGCACTGCCCATGAATTATCATGGTCGATCCATCTCCTGCTGTAGTGCGTCAGGGCTGAATGAGCTAACTCCATGCTAACCCTTTCCCTGCTACTGGGCGCGTGTTTTGTTTCTAAAATTAGTGTTCATTTAACTCATTCAGCCCTGACGCACTATAACAGGCGATGGGTCGACCATGATAATTCAAGGGCAGTGCCACATTAGCTTGGTGCCTGTCGGCGCTAAGCTAATCTGGCACTGCCCTTGAATTCTCATGGTCGATCCATCTCCTGCAACAGGTGCATTGTCGTTAGATGACGCCTCCAAAAATTGGGAAATACTTGCGCCGGGCTGAATGAGTTAACGATACAAAAAGCCACAACCATCCAAGAAACATAGATACAAACTGCTCTCAGCAAGAGGTAAGAGGCATAGATCCTCATCAGCCGCCACAGTCGCGGAAGCTCATGAGGATCTGTGCCTCTTGCAGTTGGATCGCTTTCACTTTTCCTCGGCAGTGAAGGGGTTACATGTCGAACATTATCGCCAACATTCCGAACATACATGCAAGTCTCATTTGTTCTGTTGCCTGAAGTAGTTTGACTTCTTTTCTAACAAACAAACAAACAAACAAACAAACAAACAAACAAATAAACAAACAAATAAACAAACAAGCAAACAAAACAAACAAACAAACAAACAAACAAACATAGTGCATGATCCTGTGTCGCTTCCGTCATCGTTAGTGGAGCAAGTTAGTGCGGTGACCTAATTTCCCAGAAACATTTCTTTTCCTAGTACTTGTACTAGCTGTTAAAAGTCTCAGAAATAAGACGTGCAGTAATATTTCAGATATATAGCGTCATTGTGTGGGTTGGAGTGGGTAACCCTAGTAGCAAAACGTCTTCGGGCTCACGACGGCCACAGTGGGTCCGCTCACAGCCGTACGCGAGCCTATTATGGCCGTCCTGGGCCCGATGACCTTTTCTAACTGGTAAGTGTGTGTGTGTGTGTGTGTGTGTGTGTGTGTGTGTGTGTAGGTGTGTGTGTGTGTGTGTGTGTGTGTGTGTGTGTGTGTGTGTGTGTGTGCGTGCGTGCGTGCGTGTGCGTATGTGTGTGTGTACATGTTTGTAATGAATGTGCATGTTTCTCTTTTGTGTTTATACACATCCAAAGCGTGCGATTGTTTATTGGTTCCTTATAGAAATTTCTCCCGGACAATTGGTAACGATATTAGTACACGAAACAATTTTAGATATGAGAATCCATTTTCAGCAAAATGTGCCAAGGGCACCACACAGTCGATCGCCTCCGGAGCAGATATGTGGAGAAAGGCCGCCGGCGTTGGGCAGACTTGAAAGGACATGAGAGATCCATAGTAAACCAGACCAGTATTGGTACGATATCGAAAGAACTCTGGGAAGACTTTTGATGGGTGAGGTGAAGCACGTTTGGGCCATTCTTGACCAAACTAAATTGCAGAAGTGACATCTTTAGAACAGCCTCATCAGGATTCATACAGTCAGCAAATATTGTTAAAATAATGAAGAAATATGTGTGTCTCTGCAACGTTTCTGTTGTACGTTCAATGCTATTTTATAAATCTGACAACAGAAGTTTATGATCAGTTAACGTGTTTCTTGGGCTTAAGAGCTGACAGTTGAAACATTGACATATCAGCAAAGTCACCGAAGATGTCCACCTCAATAGTAATAAACTATAAAAGTAATCCTGAGACAAGTATGATGTGAAGTTGTCTTGCTGAAAAGACTGACATTTGGTCATTTTGCTAAGAAACAATGGATCAAGATCAGATCCCACCACGAAGTGATCAAATGGCTTCTTCTCAGACGAAAAACGTAAACAACCTGCAAAGAATGGTTCAAATAAAAAAGAGTTTATAATGATGCCAGTAGATTTGTACAGGCCAGATGAATGTTTGGGGGAGAAGCACAGAGGTCACGGTGAAATTTCCGGTCATGAGGAAAGCCATCTTGAAGATGTCAATACATTGAAATCGGAGTTACACATCGTTAAAAGCGGGACACGTAAGCGTCTGACAAATGTGGAACAGGAACTCACACAGAAAAGAAGAGACTTGAAGACATCGCATAAGATGTTTATCGAGAAAACGACTCGTAAAAACATTATACAGCTGCAAAACAACCTCGCCTCAAACGATGAGCAGAAAGCAGAGAAGGGTTTGGAGAAATGCAGTGTGATCGGAGAAAACAGCAAGACAATAAAAAGTATAATAAATCAGGGTTTCATTAACAACATTGATTTGGCTGTTTATCACTTGCGAGGCGAAGGTGACAGGAAACAAAATCCTACAGGTGACACGGGGGATGACACGCAGGAAGAAGAGCTTGGAGCGGTTGGTGGTCATCCAGATACAACAGGCCTGGTGTCAGATGAGGCGAGTGCAGTTTTCAGCAGAGAACTACCTCAAGAAGATTTCCTTCACGAAGACCGTAGAGTACGCAGAGAACAAGAGTCAAGGCAAACTGTGTCAAGCCGAGCTGACAGAGGACAAGCACGCCGCAGACAGCACCAGTACGTAGCAACCGAGCGCAATCTGCCAGCGGCACAAGCCCTCTTTTCGCCGGCGGCTACCCAGCGCACTCCACAAGACCTTGGGGCGCACAGCACAAGATCTAGGCAAACTTGCTGCCGACAAGGGAGGAGCGCTGGGCATGATCTGGGCAGACCGTGCCCCGCATCTCGAGGTGTACCCGCTAGACCCCCTGACGTGCTGCCTGTTGCGACCGCTGCCCTGCCTCAGCCCGCCTCTCCTGCAAACTTGGGGATTCACACCCGTGGACACAGTAAGTGAAGTAAACAGTTGTACAGTGTATTATCCCCTTCACTGCCGAGAAAACGTGAACGCGATCTAACTGCAAGAGGCATAGATCCTTATGAGCCCTCGTAGTCGCGGGAGTTCGTGAGGATCTATGCCTCCTGCTGAGACCACTTTGTGTCCATGTTTTTTTGGACAGTTGTGGCTTTTGGTCGTTCAGTGAACACAGATTTGAGAATCGAAATGTACATACCTCGGCAGGGAAGGGCTTAACTTTCTTGGGTCAGTTGCTTTAGTGAACTTAGTCCTGCACCAGAAACTAAGGTGTTCCGCCATAGCGGAGCACGTTGCTTAGTGGCGGACACAGGACTATAACCTCACTGGTGCGACTAGCCCTTTGTGCATGCAGCCACCATTGCTGTAAATAATAATTAGTACTGTTGGCTCCCCTCGCGCTGGGACCATACGGCGTTGAGGCGCGTCCCCTGGGTGGTGGATAGGGGGTCCCTCGTGAGAGGGGTGCACCGAATGAAATAAGGTGCCGTGAACCAACATGGTCTAAGGGAAGGTGACCCCGACAGAAAACCCCTGGTCCTCTTAGTAAGGGGGTTGGGCGTGGGGTTATCTTCCCCACCCTGCAAAAAAGGAAATAGCTACAAAAACGCCGACGAAAAGACTAACAGTAATTCCTTTCCTGGAGGAGGAAGGTTCTTCTACTAGAAGACTTATGACGTCCTGTGGTGAAAGCCGGAAGTCTTCGGAAGCCACAGGACCGAGCCGCCTCTCTCTATCCAGGGATACAACCATGGGCACATGGAACGTCAAGACCATGTACCAGAGCGGCAAGGCCGCCCAGATAGCAGCGGAAATGCAAAAGTACAACCTTTCCCTGCTAGGCATCAGTGAAGCCAGATGGACGCAGTCTGGCCAGAAAAGGCTGTTAAGTGGGGAGATGATTCTGTATTCAGGTCATGAAGAGGAGAATGCCTCCCATACAGAAGGAGTAGCACTCATGCTGTCACCAGTGGCACAGAGAGCGCTGATGGGCTGGGAACCTCTTGGGCCAAGAATTATAACAGCAGCCTTTAGAACCAAGAAAAAGCTCAAGCTGAACGTCATCCAGTGTTATGCGCCCACCAATGACAGTGACGAGGAAGAGAAACAAGAGTTCTACGACCGACTCCAGAGTGCCGTGGACAAATGTGCGGAGCGAGACATCACCATCGTCATGGGCGATTTTAATGCCAAAATAGGGGAAGACAACACCGGATACGAAGAGGTGATGGGGAGACAGGGACTAGGCTCGGAGATGAGTGAGAACGGGGAGAGGTTTGTAGACTTTTGTGCTCTAAACCGACTTGTCATTGGAGGCAGCATCTTCCCACACAGAAGAATACACAAAGCAACTTGGGTCTCACCTGACCACACAACAGAGAACCAAATAGACCATATCTGCATTAGCAAGAAATTCAGAAGATCCCTTCAAGATGTTCGAGTGAGGAGGGGAGCAGATGTCGCCTCAGACCACCATCTGCTTACCTTAAGAATGAAGCTCAAGCTAAAGAAAAGCCGCACAGAGACAACAAGAAGACAGCGCTATAATGTAGGCCTCCTGAGAGAAACTGGAGTTAGAGAAGAGTTCAAACTGGTGCTGTCCAACCGGTTTCAAGCGCTACAGGAGCTAGTAAATGAAGAGGAGGCGGTCACCACAGAGCAGCAGTGGAAGGCAGTTAGAGAGGCGCTGAACTCAACCTGCAAAGACACTGTAGGGTTCAGGAAACACCACCACAAGGACTGGCTGTCGGCACAGACCCTGAAGAAGATAGAAGCGAGGAAGCAGAAGAAAGCAGCGGTCAACAACAGTCGCACGAGAGCAGCCAAAGTAAGGGCACAGGGGGAATACTCGGAAGCCAACCGCGAGGTGAAGAGGAGTATCAGGGCAGACAAGAGGGCCTACACAGAAAGCCTGGCAGCAGAGGCAGAAAAGGCAGCAGGCAGCGGCAACATGAAACAGCTCTACGACATTACCAGAAGATTGTCGGGTAAGTATGGCCATACAGAAAGACCAGTAAAAGACAAAGAAGGCAAGCCTATTGCAGACAGAGCAGACCAACTCGACAGATGGGCCGAGTATTTTGAAGAGTTACTGAACAGACCTAGCCCACCCGACCCCCCCGACATCCAGCCGGCAGAGACCGACCTACCCATCAGCTGTGACAGACCCAGCCGGGAAGAGATCAGAAAAGCAGTGGCATTTTTGAAGAATGGCAAAGCAGCAGGACCAGATGGCATCCCAGCGGAGTCTCTGAAAGCAGACCTAGAGACAACAGTTGAGATGCTGTACCCACTGTTTGGAAAGATCTGGGATGAGGAGGTGATGCCGGCTGACTGGAAGGAGGGGTACCTAATCAAGCTTCCCAAGAAAGGCGACCTCAGCAAGTGTTCCAACTACAGAGGAATCACCTTGCTGTCAGTACCAGGAAAGGTCTTCAACAGGATCATCCTAGAAAGAATGAAGAGCTCCGTTAACCCCCAGCTGAGAGACCAGCAAGCAGGATTCAGGAAGAACCGATCATGTACAGACCAGATCGCCACTCTCCGCATCATCGTGGAACAGTCTCTGGAGTGGAGCTCCCCGCTGTACGTCAACTTTGTGGATTATGAGAAAGCATTTGACAGCGTGGACCGAGAGACTCTGTGGAAACTCCTACGACACTACGGTGTACCCACAAAGCTCGTCCGCCTGATCAAGAGCAGCTATGATGGCATGACATGTCGCGTGATCCACGAAGGGCAGTTCACCAGAGAGCTCCAGGTCAAAACTGGTGTCAGGCAGGGGTGTCTGCTGTCTCCGTTCCTCTTCCTACTGGCCATAGACTGGGTCATGAAGATGACCACAGAGCACAGACGAAGTGGAATACAGTGGACACTGTGGACACAGCATGACGACCTCGATTTTGCAGACGACTTGGCATTACTGTCCCACACTCATCAACAAATGCAGGACAAGACCACAAGGCTTGCTGACATCTCGTCCCAAGTGGGCCTCACCATTCACAAACAGAAAACAAAGACAATGAGGCTGAACGCAACCAGGGAAGAACCAGTCTTGCTTGCTGGCACCCCGTTGGAGGAGGTGGAGTCCTTCACCTATCTCGGGAGCATCATAGACAAAAAAGGCGGCACTGATGCAGATGTCAGAGCACGAATCGGTAAAGCCAGAGCAGCCTTTCTCCAGTTGAAAAAAGTATGGAGTTCCAGAGAGCTGTCACAACACACCAAAGTCCGGATTTTCAACTCCAATGTAAAAGCAGTTCTCCTATATGGAGCAGAGACATGGAGATTGACAAAAACCACAGTCAACAGAGTACAGACCTTCATGAACAGTTGCCTTAGAAGAATTCTGAAAATCCACTGGCCAGAGAAGATCAGCAACGTCAGACTCTGGGAGAGAACAGAGCAGATAACAGCAGAGAATGAAATTGGGCGAAGAAGATGGGGATGGATTGGTCACAGTCTGAGAAAGCCAGCTTCCAGTATCACTAGGCAGGCATTGTCATGGAACCCCCATGGAAAGAGGAAAAGAGGTAGGCCGAGAAACTCCTGGCGTCGAGACCTCCAAGCAGACATCAAGAGACTGGGAACCACCTGGAGTAGAATCGAAGGAGAAGCACAGGACAGGAGTTGCTGGAGGTCTCTCGTCGACGGCCTATACCCGGGTAGGGGTGACAGGCGTAAGTAAGTAAGTAAGTACCGTTGGCTCCATGCACACAGATTTAGCACACATTCAACCATAATACACCACAGCGGGTGATAAATTGGCTAAATAGTTCAATGGTAGAGCTAGATTAGCTTGGCTGCAGGGAGGGCATATAATAATACTGTCATGGTCAGTCTCCCACCGCTGGTACGTAGTCATACCAGTGTTCCTCTTGAAAAAGTCTTTGCGTTTGTCGCGTATCGGGATGCGTCTCGCCGTGAATGAGTTATATGCATATATACGTATCGCCACGAATTAAATTTCTATCAGAAAAAATTGACCATGTTACTTCGCACCAGAACATGTGTTATTGTTCGTTGTGTCTCTCATTTCGGGTTTGACCATACAGATCTGTATGTATACTACATTAGATTAAAATGCTGCAATGTGAAGTCGTCATATGGAAAAAGCCGATATGTCCGTTTATGAGGAAAGCTTAACTTTAATAATAGACATGCTGGCTTTGCCATGTGACGGCAGACTACACACAAGTATGCTTGACAAATTGTATGGCTACGTTCTTCATTCAGACATCAGCGTTGAAGAGCTGCCTGATTCGCTCCACACCGATACACCAGTTCCTTGCCAGGTACCTTTTTAAACAGTTTACTGCCAAGAAACACTGTACGAAGCATAGAGCCTCATGTGTCCCCGCGTTTGCGGTGGCTCAATGATCGTTATGCCTCTTGCTAACTCTACTTTGTGTCCAGGTTGCTTTGATGGCTTGGAATCTTTAACGCTAAATTTTCAATGATTTTAACTCTTTCGAAAAGTGCCGCATCCGGATTCGCGGCGTAGTGCCGCGAATCCGGATGCGGCACGTCTCGAAAGAGTTAAAAGACAACCATTGTCCACTGGCTGTGTGGGGGTTAATTAATTCGTAGGAACCTGAGTTATAATTTATATAATTGTTAAATGTCCCTCAATGACAACAAAGAGTATGGTTTTGTTGTTGTGCTTAACTCTTTCGCTGTCCTAGCGCTTTTTGTTCCTGTAGGAATCACCTCGACAAAATGCGCAAGGGACAGCCAAAGTTGTGTGGGTAGAGCGCTAACATACATCTTGTTTTTATTGTTGTTGTCTCTATTTTTGTCGTTGTTTTTCTCGCTGTTATCATAATAGGTATCATCGTTTTCATCATCATCTACTCATCATCATCATCATCATCGACTCATCATCATCATCATTATCATCATCACCATCATCATCATTACTGATTCCATTGGTACAGCAGTAACCAAAGACATAATCAAGCCTAAAAGCAACACACGATTTCTTTTTGTTACAGGGAGAGGACCTGGTACAGATCGCTCACGGACACAACGTGCAGGTGCAGTATGACGGTATGTTACTAACTCCGTCAATATAATCCAGCTGCAAGAGACATAGATCCTCTTGAGCCCCCCGCAACTGGGGGGGGGGGGCTCATGAGGCTCTATGCCTCTTGCTGACATCATTTTGTGCCCATTGTTACTTGGACGGCTGGGACCTATCGGCGTTTCCACAAAGATTTCAGAAACACAATGTGTGTCCACTGGCAGTGATGGGGTTGTGGCTCCCATCGGTTCACGCGTGCTAACCATGCCCCTTTTTTCGGTCTCTCAGATCTGTCAAGATGTCCATCTGTATAAAGCCACCAACAACTAAGAAGTCACCCTTTCCATTCTGCAGACATTTATTGCATTGTGTATTCGCACCTCCTCATATCGACCTTAACCCTTTAAGTAATGATACGCTTCAATATGACATACATTTGACCATGATTGTTCAAAGGTAGTGCCAGAACGCCCAAGCTGTCTTGGCACCACCTTTGAATTATCATGGTCAGTCTATTATATCGCCTGAACTGTAATGTAACCTTCATAGAACAACTCGCAAATATAATGCATTGTGTATTTCGTACCTCCTCACATCGTCCTTAACCCTTTAAGTCCTGATACGCTCCAACATGATATAAATCATGATGGTTCAAGGGTGGTGCCAGAACAGCATGGGCGCCAAGCTGTCCTGGCACCACCATTGAGCTATTATGGTCAGTCTATAGCCTGAACTGTTATATAGCCTTCATAGGACAACTCGCAAATCTGAAAAAAAATAATAAACCTCAGGATGTAATGGATAAAAACAGTGGGAGGGTATTATTAGTAAATGATCTACTCTGTATTTATAAAGTATTTATAATCTGTTATTCCTCTATTTCCTTGCTTATTTGTTTGTGGGCTTTGCATTTGTACACAAAGAGCCCATAGCATTACACAACAAGAAAAATATGTAAGATTCTTACTCATTTACTACGTAACAGGGCCGCTTCCACGCTGCCTGTCATAAATATCCTGGAGTTAACCAGGCCCGGGAAGGGTGAATCCCGTTAGCACTTCGTATCACGAGCACTGCGTGCCAATAGAACTACGGCCGTTAGAACTACGTGGCTCGACAGCGATACACTCGATATGGGCGCTAGAACTACGTAGCGATACACCTACGCCTTCCAAAGTACATGGGTACGCGTGGCAATAGCACCACGACAGTGGCACTACTTATCAGTGACACTACGTGTGGATAGACCTACACCTGACGCTGATAACGGCGGTATCGAAATTTCTTATCTAGACTGACCTCCCCTTTAACCCCCGCCCCCTCCCCTACGTACTACGCGATGATGTGACGGATGCAATGTCTTACATACATTGTTAAGTTTGTCACTTCCGCTGTACCACGCATTGTCTCCTAACCTTCTCCAACTTCCCTACCAACATTCCTAAGATATTCTGTTCTTACCTTGTAAATGTGAATTTAGGATAGAACAGGGAAATTTTAGTTTATGGTTGTAAAAGATCTGTAGGCATAAATACTGTGCCTTTTTAAGGAAAAACTGAACACCAACTGATAACAAGCTTAGGGGAAAATGGCCGCTTTGCACATGTTGTTCTCATGGATGACAGTTTCGCAAGGACGCATTATCAGCTGTTTGTAAATGATAGTATTTATTTGACTAATACAAAGTAATTTGTTATCTTGTCAATAACCTTTCTTTTCTTTTCAAAAAAGATTTCTTTTGGTGTAACTTATCAGCTTTCTGGATGCTTTTATGCCTTTAAAAAATAACCGAAGGCTATCGTGCTTCTGTTCCGTGTTCAGATAGATATGGATAGGATTAAAAAAAAAACGAACTGATTGAATGAAATTGATGCAACATAAACTGCTTTAATTATTATTTTTGTACGTCTTCTATCGAATATTGATAGTGAAAATGTGTGGACCTTATGTTAATTGTCAGAGCTGTTGTTTTCCATTGTACGGCATTTTTATTTAGTGGCACTTCTTGGATGGATGGATGGATGAATCCATCCATCTATTCCATCTATATGTACATGCATATGAACATCAGTTCATATACATCCATCCACTCATCCACCTATCTATCCATGCATACACAGAATCAACACCAAGAAATATTTTTTCTTCATATATGTAGAACAAATCAGTAATTCTGTGTTTTTCACTGTGCTCAGACATAACCATTGACGAGGCTCATGGTCTGTTTTCTCACGACACGCCAGTTCAGTGCCAGGTAATGTCTTATTAATTTCTCCGTTTAAGCAACAAAGACTCTTTCAAGACTATAAAGGTCACGGGTTCGAATCCATGTGAGGTGAAAACATAATACTGTTCAGGCCATAATTATGCCCCGTCGTTAAAATCACCTGTGGCGGACAACAGACGTTAAGCCCCAGGCGTTTTTAACGCAATGTTTAGACACAGCTACGAGTTAATACCCATTGGACACGTTCCACATGGAGTTTTGCCGCGTATCCGATAGCAGCACGTCTTGAATGAGTCGAAGTCAGTTTATTGTGAGTTACAGTTTATTATTATTGTTAATTTCAAGATGATGATGATGATAGCCGATGCCAAGAAAAGTATTATAATGGAAGAATTTATAATTTTATAAAATATTACTGTTGTTGTTGCTTCTGATTTTCATAATACAAAAGGCATCTTTGCTATTATTATATTATTATTATTATTATTATTATTATTATTATTATTATTATTATTATTATTATTATTATTATTATTATTATATCACAGTAATAACGATTTTCGTCATAGGGCATGGAGCCTGTTCAGATCGCTGGTAGACATCCGATACAGCTGCAGGATGGAGGTATTGTTTAGTAGATTATAACTTCAAATTCAAAATGCATGTATTTTGCTATACGACCTACTGGATATCGCACTTTGTATGTGATTTTGTTCCGTGAAAAAATCCGTTATTGCGAGAAGGTGAGTGCAATATTAATAACAAGATGGGATGAACCATAATCCGCACAGTCCCTTTTATATGAGAGCTGTCCTCGCTGTCAAGGGTCTCTACCTTTGATCGTTGACCTGATTCTGATGTTGAAATATCTCCTATTATTGAAAAAGCCTCCCAGATCTGCCAATGCGCCAGTGACCTGTATAACGGTCGCAGTGCATATGCATCATTGTTTTGTCAAACGGCATTTGTCACGACGTATGTTTTTTTTTTTTTTTGCTTTTACGGTAATTATATATTTTACGTGATATGACTTTCACTTTCACTTAGCTTCAGACACTAGAAAATGGTGACAAAATTAGAACTCCACGGTACAATATCAGTCTTGCTATAATTTGTGTGAAATCAGGTTGACTTTACCTAGCTACATGATATTCTAAGTACACCTGCATGCTCTTCTGAAAGCGCGTCGATGTGTGTGCGTGCGTGCGTGCGTGCGTGCGTGTGCGCGCTCCAAACATCTCCAAGTGGCATATATCTTCATGCGCCCTCCGCGCACATGAGGATCTATGCCTTTTGGAGATGCACACACATGTATGTGTGTGTGTGTGTGTGTGTGTGTGTGTGTGTGTGTGTGTGTGTGTGTGTGACAGTGTGTGTGTGTGTGTGTGTGTGTGAGAGAGAGAGAGAGAGAGAGAGGAGAGAGAGAGAGAGAGAGAGAGAGAGAGAGAGAGAGAGAGAGAATTACGTCATATTTAGAGTAATGCGTCAATATCAGTGTGGTCACGGAGTTGCTTCTTTTAGATCACCGCCATTGTCTGAATTTCTCCAGAAGTCCATTTTTTAAACAAATTTTAATTTCTTCTTTAGAAGGGACTTAATAAAACCAACAACAAGTTGTGGTTGGTTTTATTTTCTTACACACCTCCTTCTTTATAACATTTGAGCGGAAAAGCTGTATCACACGTGTGTGATGCAGCCATGGTGCGTGAACGAACCCGTGTGCACACAATTGTCTTGTACAAAATCTGGTCAACAAAAAGGCGCGGGCACACACGATATTGAAACTTGACCTACTTTCAGCTCACACACAATGACGCCATTTCATAGTGGCGACTTGCACTCTGACGTCATTTATTGCGCTATTATGTCATGTAGAAACATTTGTCTGACATCCAAAATATCCACGTCACATTACAAAGTAAAGGATGCCATGTTCTTTGCCAAAGACACAATGTCAGCTGTGTTGTGATTAGGCATGTGCAGAAAACCAACTCACATCGGATTCATGCCAAAAGAAAAAGGGGAGTAAGAAATAGATTCTTACATCGGTGTTCAGGTGATACTGAGAATCTCACTCGCGTGGCCTTAAAACCTTATCCTACTCGCTTTTGCTTGTAGGATAAGGTTTAAAACCACGAATGAGATTCGCAGTATCACTTAAACACCTATATAAGAATTTATATATTCATATTAATTTTGATCTTAACACATTCATCACTAAATATAAACTGTTCTCGCACCACCGTCGAGCTGTCTTGGTCGATTTGTCTGCTTACCTGTCAGACAGTCCTAAGATGAGAGCTCTATTTTTTTTACAAGTCCCTTCTATTTGTAACCGAGTGGTGGTACAAGAAATTGATTTATGGGTGACAGGCACAGAGGCATGTGACGGAGGAGTCAACAAAGAGGTCGCTATGACATTTGTTTATTGTACCAAGTACTAAAACAGTGCCTAAAAACAAAACAAAATGAAAACATTAAATTTACAGTTCACAAAATCAATTACATATACAGAATAAACCAAACTTAAGCACAAATACTCACACCTATCAGACAAAGTGGCTAAACAAATCTTCACAATGTGCTAACATTACATCAGCTGCATCTCACACACAATAATCCAAAAGAGATTAACAACATTTCTTGCATGAGGTCATTTGCATAATTATGCCAATGTCCCACAATCAGCATTGATCCTATCGCTAATCATTGTTGCTACGCTGCGTGCGGGGCTTTATGTAGGGCGCGCGCGGGCCGCAAAGAAAGCACCACTCGACCGTTTTCAGAACTCGGTACTTTTGGAGCCAGGAAGCTGAAATTTGTGTTTCCCCCCCCCCCCCCCCCCCCCCCCCACTCGGTTTTCTGACCATAGCTCTGATACCATAGGACCTAGAAACTTGCGGTTTGTTACTAACGAAATAGCCTCGAATGTAGTTTCACTAGTATCAAACATTGATTTGCTTACAGACGGCAAAAATTAACTATGAATTTTTAAAGGACTTTTCTTCAGGGACCTGGTCGATGTAAAGGGTGCAAAATCCCAAAATAAGGTTTAACCCAAAATCGATTGGACTGAAAATAAATTGGACAATGAAAGTGACTATCACGCTGAATCTTATGGATCTTGGTTTAAAACAATCGGTACAGGCATTGAAGAGATATTCGACTTAGAATGCCTAGTCAGAAACACAAGCTAATCGCCATTCTAAGAACCCACGCTATAGAACACAGCCACGAGGCGGCTGACACGGTTGCGTCCCCTGAACAGATGCTGAATACCTAGTGGTCTAGATGTAAGCCGGAGAGGTTGGACTAACGCAGGCATCAATGAAAGCAATCCTTGCGAGACCTTACATTAAAGGAAAACCACTGAATGATAATACACAGCACTTTTTGCAAACCAAGTCGTGATGCAACAAACAAAATTACATCAGATGGGTTATGAGAGCTGGGTGTACCCGGTCACATATACTAAAGTTGTTATGATTAAAAATCTCGTAGTTGGATCTCAGGCATGGGCGCACGGTCCGCCTCGCGGCGGTCACTGTGTGATTCAAGTTGTTTCCCATCCTATGCTTCCCGGTTGTCTAGCCCATGGTGCTCTTAACTGAGCGTTTTGGGTGGCCGGAACGTTTACTTTGAAGAAATTAGAGTGTTCAAAGCAGGCGCGTTGCCTGAATAATGGTGCATGGAATAATGGAATAGACATGCTTGTCTCAAAGATTAAGCCATGCATGTCTAAGTTCACACCCTTGTATGGTGAAACCGCGAATGGCTCATTAAATCAGTCAAGGTTCCTTAGATGATCCATTTCTACTTGGATAACTGTGGTAATTCTAGAGCTAATACATGCTGCCCAGCTCCGACCCTTCACGGGAAAGAGCGCTTTTATTAGTTCAAAGCCAGTATGGACTCTGTTTGCCTGTGGTCATTTTTTTTCTTCTGTCTCTTCCATTGGGTTTTGTCTGGTCAGGTTTAATATGTCTTAACTGCAATAATCCTGTCAGATTCTTGCAATGCAAGACCATGGAAGAGATCTATTTTTTGGAAGTAGCCATTTGTCTATCATAATATGTTGACATAGGAGGGTAAAGGATTTTGTGTTGTTCATTAACCTCGGGTTCGTATGGCCTGATGTTTCTGTTTTTTGTTCGCCAGCGCGGACGCTGGCACTTTTCGGTGTGCTGAGATGTGACCGGGTACACCCAGCTCTCATAACCCATCTGATGTAATTTTGTTTGTTGCATCACGACTTTGTTTGCGATAGTGGTGTGTATTATCATTCAGCGGTTTTCCTTCAATGTAAGGTCTCGCAAGGTATTGCTTTCATTGATGCCTGCGTCAAGTCCGACCCCTCTGGCTTACTTCTAGACCACTAGGTATTCAGCATCTGTTCAGGGGACGCAACCGGGTCAGCCGCCTCGTGGCTGTGTTCTATAGCATGGGTTCTTAGAATGGCGATTAGCTTGTGTTTGTCATATGGCATTCTAAGTTGAATATCTCCTCAATGCCTGTACCGATTATTCTAAACCAAGATCCATAAGATTCAGCATGATAGTCACTTTCACTTTCCAATTTATTTCTAGTCCAATCGATTTGGGGTTAAACATTATTTTGGGATTATGCACCCTTTACATCGACCAGATCCCTGGAGAAAAGTCCTTTAAAAATTCATAATTAATTCTAGCCGTCTTTAATCGAATTAATGTTTGATACTAGTGAAACTACATTTGCGGCTTTCTCGTTAGTAACAAACCGCAAGTTTCTAGGTTCAGTAGTATCAGAGCTATGGTCAGAAAACCGTGTGGGGGGAAACACAAATTTCAGCTTCCCGGCTCCAAAAGTACCAAGTTCTGAAAACGGTCGAGTGGTGCTTTCTTTGCGGCCCGCGCGCGCCCTACATAAAGCCGTGCACGCAGCGTAGCATTCATTCACCTCTGAGCCAGGCACAGACCACTTGTGCCATGTGAACCTTCATTTTGTGCGCGAATTTGAACTGCATTCCGCTTGCAAGACTGAATATGTGAAGGACTCCTGTGCTGAGTTGTGCCTCTGCACTGCTTTAGTACTTGGTACAATAAACAAATGTCATAGCGACCTCTTTGTTGACTCCTCCGTCACATGCCTCTGTGGCCTGTCAATCAAATTCAATTTCTTGTACCAACCACTCGGTTACATATTCATTGAAGGTACTTATTAGGATGCGTCACGGTTGAGCGATTTTCCATCTTGTCAAAGGCGCGCAGGCCTAATCCTCTGACAACTGAAGTAACAAGATAAAAACTGCGTCATATATAGTTACGCTAACCTCGCTGCTGAACGTACTTTTGAAGCGAAGCTCCGTATGTGCGTGTGTGTGTGTGTCTCTGTGTGTGTGTGTGTGTGTGTGTGTGTGTGTGTGTGTGTGTGTATGTGTGCACAAAAGCCCTAAAATGGGCGACTGTCTTTACCATCCTTATGGAAAATGGGTTTGTGTAAAATCCTGGGTGGGCAAGTCAGACACCCATTTTTTTCTGAGGGTTGTTTCTGCATTGTCTGGTGGTAAGAAGTTATACAAAAATAACAAAATCAGTTTTTCCCATTTAGGGGTTTATACATGCACTTTTGTGCTTAAAAGAAACTCTGCTAGTGTTTGAAGTTGTCCCAGCAGTGTGTGTGTGTGTGTGTGTGTGTGTGTGTGTGTGTGTGTGTGTGTGTGTGTGTGTGTGTGTGTGTGTGTGTGTGTGTGTGTGTGTGTACACAAAACCCGTAAAATGGGCGTGTGTGTGTGACATCATCCTTCTCAGCTATAAATAACTTAATTTGGTTGACTGCGTTGGTGAGCCGAAGTGAAATGGAGAGATACGAAAGGTAAGGGAGGGGGGGGGGGGGGGGGGTGGTATTGTATTTGTGTGAGGGAGTAAATTGTTTATGTTGCTGCAAAATGAGGTTTGTTATTTGAGGGTGTGGTTGTTTTGTAAAAAAAAAGAAAAGAAAAAAAAGGGTCTAATGACAAATTTGAGAGCCATGTATTCGTTCGCCAGCGACTTAGCCTATGTATTCGTGCGCTAGTTGCTATGAAGTGAAGTGATTGTATGAGTGCGAAGTTTGAGAGAGGACGTGTAGACTTTAGGTGAGGCTGCTGTTGTCTTGTGTCCTGCCCGACCTTTTGGTTCAACCTGTTGCTTTGTTTGTGGGTTTGTTGGTGTTATGCTTTTGTTTCGACTGCAACTCCTGTCGGATTGTATGCACAAATTGTTTGAATGCAAATGACGTCACACAGTCAGTGTTGTTAGGTGCGTTGTCTGCTGCATTCGGTCGTTTAGTGCAGGCTTGGATGGACCATTTTCCGATGTAAGGCTAGGTCAGAAAAAAACCTAATGTTGCCAAAGGGTGTAATAGTAAAGTATTGTTTGTGTGAATGCTGCCCGTTTGAGGGAAGGACTGGAAAGTCGAGTGCTGAGCGAAGAGAGAAGGCGACAATGGGAAAAATATCCAGCACTATTACGTTGGAATAGATGCATAACAGTTACGATACGCCTATAAATTAAAACACTTTTAACATTAACAAAAGTTGAGTTTAAAGAGGTTTTAAACAGTTTTAATAAAAACTGTTGCCCGACACGTTTCTAAAAACAACAGTTTCTTAGTTTTAATCCTTGTACCGCGCCATAAACGCCGCGATTGCTTCTCAGTCTTAGCTGTCCTATAGTGTGGAATGTGGGACTTGGCCAACTGGATCCATCTGGTGCACTCCAAATGTGTATTTGTGAGTGGTTGGCGTGCAACTTGGTTCACACCTCTGAAATGACCTACTGATTCCATTGATAATGAAAATCTTTCATTCATAAGAGAGCATTCAACAGCTCTATAAAAGCCAAAGTGATGACCCCCTGCCCGCCCCCCCCCACCCCCCCGCCCACCCTCTCCCCCCTACCCCACAACCCCACCCAAACAATCATAATAAAATCAAACAGAGGTATGTTTAGTGAGGTATTTTGTTCACTGCGTGTTGTGTCATTGTGCTTGACAATTTTAATGCAGGAAAAAAGAAAAAAAAAAAGAAATACACATTCAGTTGAAAAAAGAATGACAACAATCTAAAAAATGTGGAAAAGAAGCATCAAATATTCCGTGAACTTTACCTTATTACAGACGCCTAATTTTATTAAAATAGTCCATGCTAAAATGAATGATTGAAGTGGACACCCATTTTCACTGTAATGCCAGTTTTTGTTTGAGAGGCACCCACTTTATTGGTAGAAACCCATTTTTTCTCCATCCAGTTACGACACGCCTGTAAATTAAAACACTTTTAACATTAGCAAAAGTTGAGTTTAAAGAGGTTTTAAAACAGTTTTAATAAAAGCTGTTGCCCGACACGTTTCTAAAAACAACAGTTTCTTAGTTTTAAACCTTGTACCGCGCCATAAACGCCGCGATTGCTTCTCAGTCTTAGCTGTCCTATAGTGTGGAATGTGGGACTTGGCCAACTGGATCCATCTGGTGCACTCCAAATGTGTATTTGTGAGTAGTTCGACGTGCAACTCGGTTCGCGCCTCTGAAATGACCTACTGATTCCATTGATAATGAAAATCTTTCATTCATAAGAGAGCATTCAACAGCTCTATAAAACCCAAAGTGATGACCCCCCCTCCCCCGCCCACCCTCCCCCACCCTACAACCCCACCCAAACAATCATAATAAAATCAAACAGAGGTATGTTTAGTGAGGTATTTTGTTCACTGCATGTTGAGTCATTGTGCTTGACAATTTTAATGCAGGAAAAAAAAAAAAAGAAAAAAAAATACACATTAAGTTGAAAAAAAATGACAACAATCAAATAAATGTGGAAAAGAAGCATCAAATATTCCGTGAACTTTACCTTATTACAGACGCCTAATTTTATTAAAATAGTCCATGCTAAAATGAATGATTGAAGTGGACACCCATTTTCACTGTAATGCCAGTTTTTGTTTGAGAGGCACCCACTTTATTGGTAGAAACCCATTTTTTCTCCATCCAGAGGCTCTGTTTCTAGAAAATGTCTATTTTATTTTAAGTTGTAGAACTTAGTTATAAGGTGAGTTCTAAACATTCGCATCAACTCCAGAGCCCTAGAATAAATAGAAATATGGGAACCCATTTTCACATAAAATGGTAGGTAACCCACTCTGAGGCTTTTGTCTTTATGTGTGTGTGTGTGTGTGTGTGTGTGTGTGTGTGTGTGTGTGTGTGTGTGTGTGTGTGTGTGTGTGTGTGTGTGTGTGTGTGTGTGTGTGTGTGTGTGTGTGTGTGTGGGTGCACAGAACCACTAATTTGGGTGACTTTCTTTACCATCCTTCTGGAAACTGGGTCTGTGTAAACTTCTGGGCGGCCAAGTCAGACACCCATTTTTTCTGAGGGTTGTTTCTGCATTATTTTTAATTCAAAAGTCAGAAAGAAAAAAAAAATGGATGTCTCATTTTGGCAGGTTTACCTAATATTGTGTGCTTTAAACGCACTGGGCCAGTGTGTTACCGCGGAAGCAAGCATCGTTCGGCTGCGCTGAGTGAACTGAGTGGTTTCCCCTTCTATTGTCTCTCGTCCCGCGAAGTCGCCGTTCCATCAGGTAAGATTGTTTTTATGCAATATTTCTTAGTTAAAAGCATGCCCAAGTGTACTTCTTCAGCGCAGTAATTTAACTGAGATGCTCCCAATCAGATACAATTGCACAGAAGCCTATATGGACCCGTTTGGCCGAGAAAACTGAGTCTGCTACGACCCGCGTCTCAGCCTGCTGCTCAGCCCGTCAGTCTTGTAGTAACAGATAATAGAACCCCACGAATTTAACAAAAGCTTTCTTCTTCAACGAAAGGAATTTGTTCAATAACACATTACAAGGTCAATCTGTCACGCGATTGAGTTGCTTTTTTTTTCTTCTTCTGACATGTGTGATTGTGAACGAAATGTAACTTTGCATATGCATGCACTGTTGAAACAAGATGGCGCCAGCTTTTTTTTTTCTTCTTCTGACATGTGTGATTGTGAACGAAATGTAACTTTGCATATGCATGCACTGTTGAAACAAGATGGCGCCAGATTTGAATCCTCGTACGCAAAACTACCTCGCGATTCGAAGAACAGACATCCACGAATATTTTTGTTTCGGATTTTGCAACTGAAGTGTCGCATTTTACTGTATTACCAGTTATTGTTCGTAGGGGGCAGGGGGTACTGCTGTAATTATGTATAATATCTGATTCAAATGTTAATGGTTTACATGGTTGTATTTGACATGATTGCAGCAACACCGTTTTGGTCACACTCAGCACTTTCTGCACACACCCAGCGCCGGATGGCAGCAGGATGTCCAAACCCATCGGGATCTATGGAAGTGGACAAGCACGCCCCTTCCTGGCACATGACCAAGGCCCATGGCAAAATTAGTCAGCAGCAGCATGATGGCCCAGCGTCGTCTGTCGCAGAGGGTGCGTCTGGTAGGAGGGTGCATAGACGGCAGCGGAATGCCCCCAATTACAAACTGGTAAGTGATTCTATGATCATCTTCATTTTATTGGCTCGCGTGCGAAGCAAAAGTGAGTTTATGTTCTGGGCCACTGGTCGTCTGTCCGTCCGTCCGTCCGCGTCCATGGTAAACGTTAACAGTGGCATTTTCTCGGAGACTTTTCAAGCCACATTCTTCAAGCTTGGCCCAAGGATACTTTGTGGCAAGATCTTTGTAAACATACCAATTTGAGTGATCTCTCTCAAAGGGTCACGCGGGGTTGACAGATGTGTGAAAACTGCTTACATTTTCAGAAAACATGGATTTTGCTTTCTTGTGCAAGGCCCCTTAAACCAAAATTGGGCTGCTTTTGTACTAATGCAGCTTTTTTTTTTCTTTCCTTTTCCAGTTGGCAAATGGAGCCTGGGATGGGCCTGAGACTGCAGAGAGTGCAAGCGCATCGCAATACAAGGACAGTGATGACGAGGAGTTTGTTCCTGGCTCGAGCTCACAGGATTCAGACGGTGCGTCGTCATCAATCTCTGGGGTCACTGACACAGACAGTATTGTATTGAATATGTTAGATTTCAAAGTGGCTGTTTCAGGGTGGGCAGGTGTCAGTGAAGCAAGTACCAGCAAGGTGCAGTGTGCGTTAGGGGATGAATTAGGGGGTGGCAATGACAATGTGGATAGGCAGAAGGAACATGATGTTGGGGGTGGGGAAAGAGCGCTTACCAAAGAACGGGTGTGCACGTGTCGCAGAGAGGGAAAGAAAAGTACAAATGGGACAAGAAACATGCATGCAAATTTTGTGGCAAGCTTGTTTTGAAAATGAGCACGCACTTACACGATGTCCATGCAGATGAGGCAGATGTTGCTAAAATTTTGATGATAAAAAAGGGACTAAGCAGAGACGTCAAGCATGGATCAGAATACAAGATGAGGGGGATTACATGCATAATGTTGCAGTTCTTGAAAAGAAATCAGGATGTTTGATTCCTAAGTATCGCACCAAAACTAGTAAGGTAGACGACCTTCTCGCCTGTAGCCATTGCAAAGGGCTCTATCAAAAAAAGCTGATCTCTGTACACTCAAAACGTTGCTGTCAGAAACAAGGAGGGTTTCAGTTCACTAAGAGAGGTGAGGCTGCTCAACGTGGGCGGTTAATGCTTCCAATACCTTTAGACGTTGACTTTTCCTTCTATCATAAGATTATAGCCAGACAGAGACAGGATGAGATAAGCCGTCTCATCAGAACTGACCCCTTGCTGTTGGAGTATGGAAAGAGATTATTTGACCGCAAGGACATTGAAGAACACACGGCTGGGCAAATCAGCTCCAGGATGCGAGAGTTAGGGAGACTATTAAAGATTCTTAGAGTCAGGTCAGAAATGAAAATCGCAAGTTTAAATGCTGTGGTCAATGCAGCTAGCTTTGATCATGTTGTACTGGCTGTAAAAGAGCTAGCAGAATTTGATGAGGACACACATCAGTTCAAAAAAGGCAATCTTGCAATGCGCATAGGCCATGCTTTGAAAAAATGTTCACAGATCAAACAGTCGCTGGCATCCAAACAGCTTGGGAATGGTTCAGATGACAGGTGGCGACAGGAGCTCTCTGAGGCGCAGCGCTTTGACTCTGTCTTCACCGGGGACTGGTACGATTGTGTGTCAGCTACAGCAGCCCAGTCGGTCGGGAAAATGACCATGAACAAACCCAAGCTGATCCCATCATGTGAAGATGTGAGGAAGGTCCAACAGCTTCTTGAGACAAGGATGGTTTCGGAAGATTATCCGACAGTGGTTAAAGCAACTCTTTGCGCTGTATCACTTTTCAACCGAAAACGAGGGGGAGAAGTTCAGAGAATGAAGGTATCAGACTTCCAGAATGCTAAGATTGGATCGATCACCAATCAAGATATCTTGAAAGGTCTCACAGAGGTTGAGAAGAAAATGGTGAATCATTTTCAGCGAGTGGAAATCAGGGGCAAGTTTAATAGGAGTGTTCCCATTTTGCTGACGAAGAAGATGATGACAACTGTGGACAGAATCCTTCAAATGAGGCAATCAGTGCCAGCTCTCGCCGGTTCCCAGTACATCTTTGCCACACCTTCTGGTCAGAGGCCTTACAGAGGCCATGATGTTCTGAAGGAACATGCACTGCAAGCGCAAGTGTCAAACCCAGCCATGTTCACATTTACTCAGTTACGGAAGCAGGTTGCAACTTTGGCTCAGGCCATGGCCATCTCGGAGTTAGACCAGGATCAGCTGGCAGACTTCCTTGGTCATGATATTCGGATACATCGCCATATCTACCGCCAACCTCAAGACGTCCTTCAGAAGGCAAAAGTGGCAAAGATTCTTCTGTCGTTTAACAATGGGATGACAGATTTTGAGAGTTGCATTAGAGCTGAACTGGGCGATGATGAAGAGATTGACTTTGACAATGAAAACACATCAGAAATTCGCAGAGAGGTCGCTGGGGAAACAGCACCTGTGAATGAAGCAAATAGCAAGTCAACAACACAGGAATCATTGAGCATGACCGAGAAAAGACGTCCAGAGCCTGATGACAAACTAGATAGTTTTGATGATGACAGTTCTGCGTCGGCGCCTGTTCGAAAGAAAGCTAGATTTACAAGGAAACCATGGGGGAAAGCTGAAGAGAAAGCTGTTGAAACTCGTTTCAAGACACACCTCGTCGCGAACAAACTTCCTGGAAAGGCCGAGATACAGCAGGCCATTGCAGAAGACCCTGCACTTAGACATAGGCGCTGGACAAACATTAAGGATTACATCCGCAACAGACTGAAAAAGTTACAAAAGAAATGAATTGAGATTCTCCGACACTCGCGTCATTTTCCTTTTCATACAGATTTATTACAAGAGTGTTCATTATTATTGGGTTGGTTTCAGCATGTCTAGCTTGTTTTTGTCAATGGAACTGCAAATGGAACGACGCTTGGGGACGAGAGACAATAATAAGGGGCAAGAAAACCATTGTCAACATAAAGATTTTTTTACAAGAGTTCTACTATGGGGTTGGTGCGCCTGCATCCTTTTGTATACTGTATATAGCATGTAAAACTTTGAAAAAGGAACTGCTGATGGAACGGCGCTTGGGGACGAGAGACAATAATAAGGAGTAAGAAAACCATTGCCAACAAAGATTTTATTACAAGAATGCTACTATGGGGTTGGTGTGCCTGACTGTATATAACATGTAAAACTTTGAAGATGGAACGGGTGGGGGGGGGGGGGGGGGGGAGAGACGAGAGACAATAATAAGGAGAAAGAAAACCATTGTCGACATAAAGATTTATTACAAGGGTGCTCCTATGGAGTTGGTGCGCCTGCATCATTTTTGTATACTGTATATAACATGTAAAACTTTGAAAATGGAACTGCTGATGAAACGGCGGTTGGGGACGAAAGACATTAATAAGACAAAAAGAAACAATCATTGTCAACATAAAGACTTATTACAAGAACGTTATTATTCGGTTGTTTCCAGCGTGTATAGCTCTGTTTTTATCTGATGTACACCTGGATCATTTTGTATGCTGTGTAACATTAAAGAAGTACCCAACGGAGAAAGAAACACGCTTAGAAAAGATGGGTACAACACAATTTATTAATATTTCGGGTCAGCACATTCCTTCTGCCAATGAAGATAAGTAGCGTCTAGTCTATCTGTTTGTTTGTCTTTTTTGACAAAGGGTATTTACCCGAAATATTAATACATTGTGTTGTGCCCGTCTTTTCTAAGCGTGTTTCTTTCTCCGTTGGTTACTTCTTTGCTTATTACACGCTTGGCAGTCACCTTTTTGGTCTGGATTGTGTAACATTCATTAACCTTACTTTGCAACTAAGCAGTGGCCCCCACCCAGATCTGCCCTGGGGGACTTGGGTGGGGTCAACTACTTTTTAGTTCCTAGGGTCACCCTGGTCAGCCCCAAAGGGTGGGTTTTCCTCTCAATTCTGGGGCATGTGTTTCTGTCTACCCTTGGTCAATTGACTTGTATTTTCCTTTTTTAAGCTCTCCCTGCTGTCTGCGCTGCCTGTATCTCTTGAAAAGAAGTACCCAACGGAGAAAGAAACACGCTTAGAAAGGATGGGTACAACACAATTTATTAATATTTCGGGTCAGCACATTCCTTCTGCCAATGAAGATAAGTAGCGTCTAGTCTATCTGTTTGTTTGTCTTTTTTGACAAAGGGTATTTACCCGAAATATTAATACATTGTGTTGTGCCCGTCTTTTCTAAGCGTGTTTCTTTCTCCGTTGGGTACTTCTTTGCTTATTACATGCTTGGCAGTCACCTTTTTGGTCTGGATTGTGTAACATTCATTAACCTTACTTTGCAACTAAACAGTGGCCCCCACCCAGGTCTGCCCTGGGGGACTTGGGTGGGGTCAACTACTTTTTAGTTCCTAGGGTCACCCTGGTCAGCCCCAAAGGGTGGGTTTTCCTCTCAATTCTGGGGCATGTGTTTCTGTCTACCCTTGGTCAATTGACTTGTATTTTCCTTTTTTTAAGCTCTCCCTGCTGTCTGCGCTGCCTGTATCTCTTGAAAAGAAGTACCCAACGGAGAAAGAAACACTCTTAGAAAAGACGGTTACAACACAATTTATTAAGATTTCGGGTAAATCCGCTTTGTCAAAACGGACAAACAAACAGAGAGATCAGTCGCTACTTATCTTCATTCGCAGAAGGAATGGGGCACATTCCTTTTGTGAACAAGATAAGTAGCGATGATCTCTGTTGTTGTCTGTTTTGACAGGCGATTTACCGAAATCTTACTAATTGTGTTGTAACCGTCTTTCCTAAGCGTGTTTCTTTCTCCGTTGGGCACTTCTTTGCATTTTACATGATTGGCAGTCACCTTTTGGGTCTGAATATTTTTGTTGTTGTTTTGTTTGGGTTTTTTTTTTTTGGGGGGTGGGGGGGTGGGGGGGGGGGTGTATCTCTCTTGATTTTGGATGTGTGCTGCTAAATGATCTTAGGTTTACTTAGCGTATTAGACTGGCTGGCGACATGCATTCAATATTCTGTTCATTATTTTATTTTATTTTTCCCCCTTCATTATCAGTGCTGGCACGTCCGGACGTTCAGCAATGTACAACCAATCGGGACGAAAGACAATAATAAGATAAGAAAACCATTGTCAACATGATAAACATTTATTACAAGAGTGTTATTTTTTCAGTGTGTATAGCTTGTTTTTATCTGATGTACGCCTGGATCATTTTGGAAATGTCTGTAACTTTTTTTTTGGTTACTGTAAAGTACACTTTGCATACTGTGCATTGTTGTTTCTAAAGTCACAGGAAGCATAACGCCTTTACCATAGCTGACACTTAGTTCGCTTCCAGCTGCCAGAGAGATAAGGCGCCGCGAGGTCACATTCCACTCTCGCCCGCTCATTTTATTTATATCACACTTGGTACTGTGGGGTACACACGGCTCTACAGTGTGACCGGCGCTCTGCCGCTATAACAACTACATACTGGTTTGTATTCATAACACATCTCTGCCTAAAGTGACTGTTGTGGAAGCAACATCGTTTAAAAGTTGAAATTCTCACCTACACACTTATACCAAACATGACAACATTACGACTTGCACTTGTGTAGCAGGTTATGATGAAAATAAAGGGAACGCAAATTTGTTGATTTATGATGTCGGTGTTTGTTGTAAAATTGACAAAGTTCCCACAGCCATAACACAAAGACGTAACTTTTCCCAAGGATACACACTTGCATGCATAAGGGTCAGCATGCCTACAGTAAGTATCACTTACCGGATTTTCGTTCCATGGTGGGGTACGGAAGCAGGAGGGTAATTAATGCGCACGCGCGCGCACACGCGCGCACGCACGCACGCACGCACGCACGCACGCACACGCGCACGCGCACACGCACACGCACACACACACACACACACACACACACACACACACACATCGACGCCACTTTCAGAAGAGCATGCAGGCGTACTTAGTATATCGTGTAGCTAGGTAAAGTCAACCTGGTTTCACACAAATTGTAGCAAGACTGAAATTGTACCGTCTAATTCTATTTTTGTCACCATTTTCTCAAGCCTTGAAGCGAAAATGAATCTTATATCACGTAAAATGTAGAATTACATAAAAAACAAAACAAAACAAAAAAACAACGTCATGACAAATAAGGTTTGACAAACCCATGTCGTGTATGCACTGCGTCCCTTATAAAGCTCACCGACGCATTGGCACATCTGCCAGGCTTTTTTAATAGGAGAGATTTCAACATCAGAATCAGGTCAAAGACAAAAGGTAGAGACCCTTTACAGCGAGGACAGTTCTCATATAGAAAGGACTATGTGTGTTAACCCTTCACTACCGCGAAACAGTGAACAATATCCGAATGCGAGAAACAGATTCTCATAAACCCCGCGACTTCGGGGGCCCATGAGGATCTATGTCTCTTGCTGAGACCGATTTGTATTCATCTTTTTTGGACGGTTTCGGCTTTTGGTCGTAGAATGAACAACGATTTTAGATACAAAAGTTTACGTACAGTGGCAGTGAAGTGGTTAATCTCAGTGTGTTATAAGAGTACCGACCAGATGTAAAGTTCAATTTTTCCAGGTGTAATGGCCGTATATGATCATCACCGCTGCAGAATCTGTCTCCGCCTTTTGTTCTGGGCCGGTTCCGTAGCCGCTCTACTCCATAACTGCCATCATCTGGTTGTGTGTCGGGACTGTGCCATGCATGTGCGCGTGTGTCCAGTCTGCGGAGAGGACGTGCTGTGCTTCATGTCTGTGCCTTCAGAGTAGGAAATACAACAATTTGTTTAACAGAATCACTACAATTTGTGTGTCAATTTTATCTGCAAATAATACGTACGTAATGAGCCTTGATAACCATGCATCATACTTCGCCGCAGACAAAGTGTATACTTTATCGTGCTGTGTCATTCCGACGAAGGGGTCAGGGTGCGCCCTTCGATAAAATGATATCCAAAATGAAGCTATGAACTCTTGAACATTTGCATCAGATGTATTCAACATTTGCATCAGATGTATTGTGGGCAGTGGGCAGATGTTCACATCTGCACGGGACATAGACGACCCCGCCCTCCACGAGTCGCCTGCTGCCTTGCAGGCCTGGCCGCTTGGCTGCGGAAAGGCTAAGGGAGGAAACCCCTGACATCAAAGCCCCCGTGTCTCCGGGAAAGGCTTTTGAGCCAGAGACTAGGACAAGGACAGTCTGATATAAAACCTACGACCCGAGGACCTCGATGCCATCGTCCCAGCTCGCTAGGCCATGGCAGATGAACCAAGGGTTTAAAGGGTGGGGCCAGTACTGCGCACACTGCACTCCACCAAAAAGCTCCACCGCGCAGGCTTTAGGAAACGTCCACGGACCATGACACTGACCATTCCAAGTCCTGTAGCGACGGGCGAGGGGCGAAACGGCAGGTGAAAGATGTCACTGGAAGCCGCAGTCTCAAACCTGCATGCAGGCGGTTCAGGATATTGGTCGCCTGATGTTGACCTGGGGATGACAACATCACTCGGCACACCCTGAACGACCAAGCAGCCTTCTCTAGGGACAGCACTGCTTGCTCCACACGGAGAGGGGCCTAGAAAAGGTGGCCTAACCAAAGCTCGTCCCCTCGCAACCCCAGTTGGCTAGCCGCGGTCAACGGGCATCTTCTCCTGCGGTCAAAAAACAAGAAAGAATAACGGATCCACTCTCATGACGACCACGACCGGACTCAACGTAGCATGCTGGAACGTCCGAACCATGCTCGACAAAGCAGACAGCGGACGCCCTGAACGTCGCTCCGCCCTCATTGCCCATGAATTGCGGAGGTTAAACATCGACATCGCCGCGCTCAGCGAAGTACGCCTTCCGGACGAAGGCAGCCTCCAAGAACTTGGTGCTGGGTACACCCTCTACTGGTCAGGCAGGCCTGCATCAGAAAGACGGCTTTCAGGCGTGGGTTTCATGGTCAAGACATCCATTGCGACTAAGCTGGAAAACCTACCAACGGGCCACTCAGACCGCATCATGTCCATGCGCCTCCCACTGAGACACCAGCAGCACGTCACCCTTCTCAGTGTGTACTCCCCAACCCTCCTGGCAGAGCCTGCTGAAAAGGACAAGTTTTACACTGACCTGCGCAGCCTCCTACAGAGTACCCCTGCAGACGACAAAGTCATCATCCTTGGCGACTTCAACGCCAGAGTGGGCCAGGACTCTGAAGCTTGGAAAGGAGTCCTCGGCAAGCATGGCGTTGGGAACTGCAATGACAATGGCCGCCTACTGTTGGAGTTCTGTGCGGAGCAGCAACTGGTCATCACCAATACTACTTTTCAGCAAAAGGACAGTCGAAAGACCACCTGGATGCATCCTCGCTCCAAACACTGGCACCTTATCGACTATGTCCTAGTGCGTCAGAGGGACCGCAGTGACGTCCTCCTCACCAGAGTGATGCCCAGCGCAGAGTGCCACACTGACCACCGCCTTGTCCGCTGCAAACTCAGGCTCCACTTCAAGCCAAAACCCAAGAAATGGGGGCCCCCCAAGAAAAAGCTTGATGTTGCCAGCCTTCAGCGTGACGATGTGAAAGCTGCCTTTCAGACAGATTTACAGCGCAGGCTCAAAGACACAGCGGACCCAGTAGACTCCTCCCCTGAAACACTTTGGGAACAACTGAAAACTGCTATTGCAAAATCCTCTGCAGAAGTCTTGGGTTTCGCCAGAAAGAAGAACAAAGACTGGTTTGACGAAAACGATGTAGAGATCCAGGAACACCTAGCAAAAAAAAGAGCCGCCCATCAGGCCCACCTAGCCCAGCCTTCCTGCCCTGTGAAGAAGTCTGCCTTCCGCCTCGTCTGCAGCAGTCTCCAGCGCAAGCTCAGAGATCTCCAGAATGAGTGGTGGACCAGACTTGCACAGAGGACCCAGCTTTGTGCTGACAATGGTGACTACAGGGGCTTCTACGAAGCACTGAAAGCAGTGTATGGCCCCAGGCACCTGGTACAAAGTCCCCTGCGAAGCGCGAATGGCCAGGCACTCCTCACAGATAATACCTCCATCTTGAACCGCTGGTCGGAATACTTTCAGAGCCTCTTCAGCGCTGAGCGCACTGTTCAAGAAGCAGTCGTCCTACAAATCCCACACCTCCCAGTAAAGATTGAATTGGACGAACCGCCCACCGCTGAAGAGACCCTCACAGCCATCCACCAGCTCAAGAGTGGCAAAGCAGCAGGCATTGATGGAATACCGCCAGAGGTCTGGAAACATGGAGGCACAGCACTGCACAACAAGCTCCATGACCTCTTTCTTTGCTGCTGGGAGGAAGGAACACTACCAAAAGATCTCCGTGATGCAGTCGTTATCACCCTGTACAAGAACAAAGGCGAGAAGTCTGACTGTTCCAACTATCGGGGAATTACCCTGCTGTCCATTGCTGGGAAAATCCTTGCAAGGCTGCTCCTGAATCGGCTGGTACCTGCCATCGCTGAAGACCAACTCCCAGAGGGCCAGTGTGGCTTCAGAGCAAACAGGACCACCACCGATATGGTCTTTGTGCTGAGACAGCTACAGGAGAAGTGCCGCGAGCAGAACAAAGGGCTGTACGTAACATTTGTCGACCTAACAAAAGCGTTCGACACTGTGAGCAGGCAAGGCATGTGGCAGATCCTGGAGCGACTTGGCTGTCCCCCAAAGTTCCTCAACATGATTGTCCAGCTACACGAGGACCAGCAAGGCCAGGTCAGACTCAACAATGACCTCTCAGAACCATTCCCTATTCTCAACGGCGTAAAGCAGGGCTGCGTGCTGGCACCAACCCTCTTCACCATCTTTTTTAGCATGATGTTGAAGCAGGCCACAGTGGACCTCGATGATGACGATGCAGTGTACATCAGGTATCGTCTCGATGGCAGCCTGTTCAACCTCAGACGACTGCAGGCCCACACGAAAACCCTAGACCAACTGATTCGTGAGCTGCTTTTTGCTGATGATGCTGCCCTCGTTGCACACACAGAGAGAGCCCTGCAGCGCATCACGTCTTGCTTCGCAGATGCTGCCCAGCTCTTTGGACTCGAGGTCAGTCTGAAAAAGACAGAGGTCCTCCATCAGCCGGCACCCAAGACAGTGTATCGCCCTCCTCACATCACCATTGGCGAGTCTGAACTAAAGTCAGTGCACCAGTTTACTTACCTTGGCTGCATTATCACGTCGGACGCCAAGCTGGACAAGGAGCTTGACAGCAGGCTGGCAAAAGCGAACAGCGCTTTCGGGCGACTTTTCAAGCGGGTGTGGCACAATCAACAGCTGAAAACAGGCACCAAGATCAGCGTGTACAGAGCTGTGGTCCTCACCACCCTGCTGTATGGTTCCGAGTCCTGGGCCCTCTACCGCAGCCAACTACGACTCCTCGAACGCTTCCACCAGCGCTGCCTGCGTACCATCCTGGGCATTCACTGGAGTGACTATGTCACCAACGTCGAGGTCCTTGAACAGGCTGAAACTGTGAGCATCGAGGCTTTGCTGCTGCGGACACAGCTCCGCTGGGCGGGGCATGTCTCCAGGATGGAGGATCATCGCCTACCAAAGATCACCCTGTTCGGCGAGCTTGCTACTGGACACCGTGACAGAGGGGCACCAAAGAAGAGATACAAAGACTGTCTCAAGAAGTCACTTAGTGCCTGCCAAATCGACCACCACCAGTGGTCTTCGCTTGCTGCGGACCGTGACACCTGGCGCTCCACCATTTACAAGGCAGCTGTCTCCTTTGAGGACTCTCACAGAGCTAAGCCTTAAGGACAAGCGGCTCAGGAGAAAAAACAGAGATGCCGCAGCTCAGAACCCTGGCCATACCTTCCCCTGCAGCCACTGCGGTCGAACCTGCCTGTCTCGGATTG